>CAMZMU010000041.1:30118553-30593494 GCA_947311845.1 Poa pratensis
GTGGATGCCTCCTTTGTGCGTGCTGCTGTGCAGGATCAGATTCTTGCTCTTCACTATGTGCCCTCCGAGTTACAGCTAGCGGATTTCTTCACGAAGGCACAGACTCGAGCGCAGCTGGGTTCTTTCTCTCCAAACTCAGTGTTGTTGATCCACCATGAGTTTGAGGGGGGGGGTGTTAGACATGTAATGTAGTTACTGTAGATGATTACTGTAGACGGGTGTATATAAGGCCTTTTGCCCCCTGGAATATGAGTTAGTTGCTCACCTCATAACAATCACCACCAAGATGTAAACAGTGAACCAAAAGAACTACGGGCCTTTTTTCATGTAGATGCCTGAAAGCAAACTCAAATGTGGTCTGCAGTCTATTAATAAATATGTCCTCATTACAGTTTTTCAGTCCCAATTATTTACGCAGAGTTTTGCTGGACTTTAACTTTCCACAAAGTATGCAAGCTTACTGAATTGTGATAAATGTTGTGATGCATCTATAAACAGGAGCGAAATCAGTTTTCTTTCGTAAAAATCATTCCGAATATGGGAGCAAGAAACAATTGAGAGAATTATCAAAGAGAGAAGGGGACACTTAACCATGCACTACTAGCAAATTGATGGAAACATAAAATTTGATCAAATTACATCTTCTCAAACCCAATCATCTTACATACGCATTGCCGCACTGGGGAACATGATTCTAGAAATGAAATTGATTAGCCTAAACAAAAAATACTGTCGAGAGTTTCCATGTCTCGATTGCCTCATTAGCAAGTCCATGCTGCATTGCCTCATTGGGGGCCACTTGTTGCTCTTGTGTGATGACACCTTTTGCTACTAATCTGTTGCAGGCCCCCTTTTGGTATACATTGCATAATAATACTGCCAGTGTTTATCCGGACATTTGTTGATAATAATGTCAAGATGTCGCCCTCAAGTTGGTTATCGATGAGTGCAAGAGAACTACGGCTCCCCTCTATTATTACCTCTAAACCCTGCCATAATCAGCCATTAAAAGAATGTTAAGGACTGACACTAAGAACAAAAACCAATCACCAATTAAAATAATCTCTTATCTCGACGCAACCAGAGAACAAAAGTAAATCGTGAACAGAAAATAGTGAAGCTGCTTATTACTTACATTTCTTAGTCAGTGGTAGCAGGGAAGTATGCAAGCATGACCTAAGTTAACCAGAGAAGCACATCTCATGCAACTATTCCTTGTTTCATATTAAGTAGTGATAGGTTGCATTTCTTGAAGAAAGACTTGTCATGAGCACATACTGTAGAGCATACATACTAACTTTTTTTTCTTGAACACGAATGGGAATGAGTCTTATTTTGTACTGGAGAAAGCACTGAAATAGTGTTATTTACAAAGAAAAAGAAAGTGTTGGGAGTTGTACTAGCACGTCGTACGTAATCAGTTCATTTTCTGTGACGGTTATATCGGATCAGAGGGAGTAGCAGTTCTCTTCAAATCTGGATCTATTACATTTGCACTTTTTTGTTCCAGAAATTTAAGAGTAAACGTTTTAACCTCGGTAGGAGACTAAATGCTTAAATCATATGAAACCCCACGTCTTAACATTTTTGGCGATTGCTTTTATGCTTCTCTATCTACAACTCGTGTGTGGGTACGGGCATGCATAACGGGTGAATTCGATCACAGTTATAAATTTGATTCAGATTGTGTGTCTCTTGCACCATCCAACATCCAGACTACTTGTATTTGACAAAGTAAGCAAAATAACGATGAGTGTGCCAGATTTGAAATATCTATCATCCATCTCTGGATTATTTTTAGCTGATCTGTTGAACACACATAAAGCACCTCACACTTTCCTAATATATGCAATGAGAAAGGCCAACTGTATTGAAAATTCAAACTAGACAACAATATTATGATTAGCTGTCAACATCCAAATCAAGGCCAAAATGAGTGGAAAACACTTGATACTACAACAAAATAATAAAATTTGGATGGAATTACTGTAAAAAATCTTAAGTTTGGAAGTGCACTTGTCTGGTAGTGAGAAGCAGATTTGAAAAGTAACACAGAAACAAATGAGAAAAGGTGTGGTCGAAAAATAAGGTATACATAAAGTAGCACATGAAAATACTGAAGACATTACGAGGAAGTTGAAATAATACCTGACTTTTGCAAGACTGGGTGTTAACCATATGGGAGGCAACCAAGTCATCCAAAGTTCAGGATAGACCACACTAGAGCTTGTTTTGCTTTCCAGGTTGTAAACTCCTATCTTGCGAGGATCATCTTTCCCGTCAATTAAATCATCAGGATTATAATCAGTAAAATATATATGGTTTGGCAGCAATTCTGGATGATCCTTTACACTAAAACAAGATGTTGTGTTCTTTCCAATAAACAGCACATACTGACCTATCCCTGTCATCTTGATACGCTTCTGCTCCACAAAATCAACCTTGTATACTTCGATTTCAGATATATATCTTTCACCATCAGGTGCGTTATCATTGAATAACAGCAGCCTGTAGATTTGGAGCACGCCTCCCCATGGTGCCTGAAGAATGTAGCATCTCTTATTAATGTCAAGTATTTTTGGTAGAACCCTTTTTTGGATGACCGATGGTCCATTAAAATCGAACGAATCAATAGCGCCTTGACCAGTCATTGCATAAAACAACCCATCATGGTAAACACAATCCTCATAGGAAAAATCTGCTCTGAGCCAAGTCCAGTGATCATCTCCCACTTTTGCAAATGAGAGCTGCCAGTAGGGCTGGTGGATGAGCATGACAGTGCATCCACCTGTTGATGGATTGGATGAGAGAGTTGTCTTCAAATAGACCACATCGCCATACTCATCCAAAGAAAACGCGTATGGTGGCTCATCCTTGGGTCTCTTACTCTCTGCTCCATAGTAGTAAGACATCTCGTACTTCTGAAGAGTGCCATGGTCATCCAGGACAGGTTTAACATGCTCCATTGCCGCGGCTGGAGGGAGGCTACCTTGTCATGGGTGATGGGGTTGAGAAGCATCAGGTCGGACTTGTCATCCCTGGCGACTAGCCAACCGTGCGATGAGCCGATCCAATTGCTGACGGGAGGGTCAGCGGGGAGGGGCATGGTGTAGGCCCTTCGTTCAGAGAGACTGTATATGCCCAGGGCAGTCTGGCCAGTGGCGTTGGTGCAATAGAGTAAACAGGGGGTCTGGTGGGCAGGGGAAGAACTGATGCGGCGTACCGCGAAGAAGGCATTTTTCCAGGCTGTGCAGACAGCTGAAGACCGGAGAATGTCTTGGAACTCAAGCAGCTGGAGTACGCTACAGAATATGTCAGCTGGTAGTTCGGACCAAGTTGGAGCTTCCATGGTGAGTGGACGAAATTGCAGGTCGAGAGGGCTAGAGCTGCCAATCAAAGATCCCAGGACTTAGCGATATAGGCAGTAAGTCCAGCAGCACTCTACAACTTATAGACCCATAACTATAGCAAGTAAAAAACTACAATAGCTAACAAGAAAATGGTATATTCATGTTCAAAAATGTAATAAATGCACATTCCACAACGAAATAGTTTTTCATAGAAATTCCAATATGCAGATTACAAAAACTAAGCACATTCCACAATATGAATCTATATTTGTGCATAACAGTATCAAATTGCAGTAATCTCACCAACTGATTGACTGTCAGCTGGCATCATCTTTCCATTTGAAAAGAGTTATTGTCTATAGTCAAAAGAAATACTTGAGCAATGCTAACAATATATATTGTACAATGTGGTAATAAAATTCAGAATAAAGAATACGTGCCCAAAGTGAAATCATTATGGCTGCTCCTTCATCTCAAAATTGTCCAATTTGATAGGATCTGCAGCAAAATTATCTAAATTTTGTTCTTGACATATCTGAGTAAACTGTATAGCTTCCTTTAGCAGATGACGTTGTGCTTTTAAACAAAAATCAAGAGGACTTCTTTTTTACTGTTCAAAAGGTATAAGAGATCTTCATCAGCCTGTTATGAAACTCAGCATAAAAGCATTGGGAAAATTTGCTCCTGGACACTGTTATTTCGTGTCCTTTGCTAAGACACACCGAACTTTCGTGTCTTTCCTCAGTACCATTATAATTTCGTGGTCATTTGCTGTAACACACCACATGTACTAAAAGTCTAAAACAGAAAGATTGACCTCTTTTTTTCCTTACTTCCGATCCGCTGTTTATCTCATCTCTTCTCGCGAGAAACTCGGTCAGGCGCTTGCTGGGAGGCCATGGCGGTCCGCCGCCGCTCTGTACCGTGTGCTGACGCGTCGCCGGCCTTCTCTGCGTCGCGCCCCGGCAGCCTCGACCGCGCCGGCGACAACGCCAGCCGGCCGGCTGCCCCAACAGCGCGTCGCTTGCCTTGCTGCAGCCGCCGGGAGCTACCGCCTGCGCCATCGACTGCGTGCCCGACGCGCCAAGTCCAGTCTCTCCCGATCACGTCCCTGCGCGTGCTCGCCTTACTGCAGCCGGCGAGAACTGACGCAGCGCCGCCCGCGTCCTCGTCCTAGTTTTGCACTTGAACGAGCGATCTCGTGTTACGTGAGTGGCTACACAGTAGCAGGGATCATTGACCTGCCTGCCTTCCTGCTTAGCTTGTCTAACGTGTGCATCACGGCCGAAGGGATCGATTAGCTACCAAGCACCAAGCTTTGTAAACTGCTGTCTCGTCGGCAAGTTTCTTTTTCATCGCCGGAAAGCTTCTTCGTCATCGCCGGAAAGTACTCGGCACGGGGCATAATGTCACAAACTCCTCCAGCCCCGCTGCGCCCCACCCCTTTACGTTTTAGTACAAGTAGTGTGTTACAGCAAATAACCATAGAATTGTAATGGTATTGAGCAAAGACACAAAAGTTTAGTGTGTTTGAGCAAACGACACGAAATAACGGTGTTTGCTAGCAAATTTTACCAAAAAGCATTTGACAGCCAGCAGTTCACTCATTCAATACAAGGTCAGCTCACCGGTAATATTTTCCCCCAAAAGAACAGAGGTGTAAGAATGTACGAACTCACGCAAGATCAAGCAAGACTAAACAGCCGAGGTTGTACGCAGCTTACCGGTAAATGGCAGCCAGCCGGCGTCTACTCGCCGAGTCCCGCTCCCTCCCGTCGTCGATCCACTCGTAGCCGGCGAGGGGAACGGCGGAGACGCGCGACCCCCTGCGCTCCTCCGACGACGGAGACGGCCGCCGGTGGTTGCCTCCGACCTCGAACTGATGACCTCGGCGGTCGTCGCGTGGTAGCGCGAGCGCGACGAGATTTGAAGGTAGGAGGAGAGAGCCGCTACTTTCTAACGGGAGGTCACGGCGGCGGAGGAAGCCGCACTCCGGCGCGGCGGCCGGCGTGGGGAGAAGAGAAGAGACTGATATGGGCCCGAAGGGACCCCGGTCCAAGAGCCCCTCTCGATGGCGGAGAAGAGAAGAGACTGACATGGGCTCCAATGCTGCGGCTCAGTTTAGCAGGTGACTATATTTTAGTTTTTGAAAACTGGAGAGGGTTTTGTGCATGTGTCTTTAATTACCTTTTATCATCTCGTCGAAGAGAGAAAGTTCTTCTAATTCTATGAATCTTTCTAGAATCTTTTCTCTTAATATTTTATTAAATTTTGTTTTTTGTCTTATGTCTTACTTTAAACGAAAAAGAGAAAAGAAGTAAACATTATTTTTCAAATCGGAATTAAAAATCCAAATATTATTGACTAAACATTTTTCAATACTGAACTTTGTTTCCAATTTTTCTTCAAAATGTGAACATATGCAAATCTAAACAATTTTAAATTATAAACTTTTTAAATTTGAACATGTTTTAAACGTACAAAAATAATAGTTGTCAACATTTTTTAAAAATTGGATTTTCAAAAGTTTGAAACAATTTTCAAATCTGAGCAATTTCAAATCATGTATATTTTCAAATTAAAACAATTTTTAAATTTGAACATTTTCAAAATATGTTTTTAAATATCATTAAAATGGAAAAGAAAGGAAACCAGAAAATAAACCAAAAACAAAAAAAGAAATATTCCTGCGTCATTGTTATCTTATCCTTGGCCAAGGAAGTCGCAATTCTGGCTGGACGTGAGCCAGCTCAAGGCGAGCCAGCAAAAAGCTCGGGGCGGAGTTGCTGAGCCTTGAGCCGGCTCGACACTACAGGCGAGCCGCCGCCAGGTGGAGCGCGGCCCGAGCTTTCCCGAAGCTCGGTCCAGCTCGCAAGCCTCGCGCTGGTGCGGGCATGTGCGGCTCCGACGGTGTGGGTATTGCGTGTGCGTGGATGACGGCGGCCGCAGTTTGGAGCGAAAGTGTTGCGGGATTGGCATGGTGGCGACCGTGTCCAGTTCGTGCGATTTGGGGAAGAAACATACATGACTGCATTGTCGACCAGATATATGGCCAGCAAATTAAGCCCATGCCTCTCAAATTCACAAACGAAATTCGTAGGAAAAATGGGAGCCAAACGAGTTGGACCGAGCCGAGCCTAGCTCGGCCTGAGGTCACCGCGAGCCAGGAATTGAGGTTCGGCTTGGTCATTTTTTCTCGCGGGCCGAGCTGAGCTCGGACCGAGCCTCTCCCAGCTCGGGCCGAGCCCGAAAGCTTGGTCTAGACTTCCAGGCTTAGTCGCAATGCAATAGTTTCCTCCTTGGTTGCTTCCTTGACTTCATGCTTGTGCTCCTACCACTTCTATTGGAGGATCTTGTCGCCGGAGCATGGTGGGGGGCTTCAGGGGAGCCCAGTATTGAACCTTAAGGGGGCACATACTAATTAGGCGACAACGCCGAGATTGGGCAGATGGAGACGTGGAGCCAAGTCGCGACGACTAGGAGCGGGTGGACCGGCCATGGCGTCAAGGCGGTAACAAGTGGGTGTAATGGCGACTGCTTGATGGCGATGAGTGAAGATGAATGGGTGACGGAGAAATGTTCCTATTATTTATTTATTAATTTCATCATGTGCAAGTTCATCATATGTTTCCTTCCCTTTTGTATTGTAGAGTAATAATTTCAAAACTGGTCCATTACTCTCTCTCTCTCTCTCTTTAAAAAATCGTATTTTTCGCTTAAAAAAACGCATTTTTCCTAGAGAAACAGTGAGGTGAAATGTGAGGCTCAGCCCAGCATCTATCTCATCCCGGCAGCACCTGCACAGCCCATCGTTCCTAGGCTCAAATCATTACACGTATGTCTTGTTCGTGGTAAGGTGCACGTGCGGATACGAAAGAAGCACTTGGTTCGTGGTAAGGTGTTCGTGGTAAGGGCAGCTGAAGAAGCACTTGGCGCGTGATGTGCCGATGGAGCTAACCGGCCGCGTGATGGGCAGCTGAGGAAGCATGCAGCTGCATGCGTGTGATCGAAATCTATATATTCAGTTCCATTCTTCGTTGCATCCATCTCAACTTGTGCACAGAGCAGTCCATCAGGAGTTCGACCAAGAACTATACTGACATGTCGCGCGTGGAGGCGCTGAGCATGAGCGGCCTCGCCGCCATCCCGGCGGAGTACGTACGCCCGCCGTCGGAGCGCCACGGACTAGGCGACGCCTACGACCAGGCGGCCAACTGCGTCCCGGGATCCCCCCTCATCCCCGTCGTCGACGTTGCTGCATTCGACCCGTCCGACCCGGGCACGCTGGTGGTGCACGTCGGCGACGCGCTTGAGATCCTGAGCAACGGGCGCTACACCAGCGTCCTCCACCGCGGGCTCGTCAACCGCCATGCCACGCGCGTCTCTTGGGTAGTCTTCGCTGAGCCTCCACCGAACCGAGTGCTTCTGCAACCCCTTCCGGAGCTCCTCGCCGACGGGCAGGAGCAGCCCCGGTTCGCGCCGCGCACATTCAGGCAGCACCTAGAGCACAAGGTGCTGAAGAAGAAGGAGAGCCAGGAGGAGGAGGCCAAGAAGGCGCCCGTCGCACCCAAGCTATTGGGCCTGCTGTCTGAATTAAATTAATGAACTCAGCAACATCCTAAATACTATCCATAAGCTCTTAATCAAATTACCATTAATCTCCATGCCATACTATATATCCATCATGTGTCCACATATATATCGGTGAATATGTTGGGAGAATAATTAATTCGCTTGTGAGAAGTAGTGATATTTCGGCTACCAACTAGTATCATGTTGCATTTGTAACGATTTTTGTTAGAGAGTGGATTTGGTACACCCGGTGCGGTGCCCTTTCAGATCTGGCCGTCCATCTGACGAGTGAAGATCTGGGTACAGATCTCTGTCATGAACGATTATGGATGTCGAAGCACACGACACGGTCTGATCGAATAGGGAATGGTACGGGGACGTACAGCGGGGGTGCAGTATCGTCCTCCCTATTGTACTCCCCCTAGCGGGCCCGGTCGGGCGGCTATCTCTTCTTCTCTCTATACACTCTGAACGTTGGCATTTACTTTTCCTTTTATTATGCCATCGGAGGCGGTTTCTACTCCGTATTTGCCGGCAGGCCCGTCGGCAGGCGGAAGGAGGCGCCGAGCACCTGAGCTGACGAGAGGCCACCAGATTGCGGAGGTTTCATTCCGTACAGCGTGTTCAGGCTCCGGTGCCCACCTGAGTTGATGTCCCCACAACGACGAGTCAGATTCCGGGTGCGTGCGTGCGGAGCAGGAGGTGATGGTGGGGTCTGCGGCGGTGAACAGGGAAGGCGACGAGGCGAGGCGCTCCGCCATGAAGGCTACCCTATTACATACTGTACAACTAGAACAGCGTCCATGCCGTAGGGGTAGATGGGAACCCTGCACCAACCTGCACGGAGAAAATTGCAGCAAACACCACGCTTTGGTGCATTTGTTGCAGAGAACATAGAATCAAACTAGTTGTTGCAGCAAACACCACCTTTTGGTTTAAACGTTGCATCTGGCCAAATGGATGAATTAGTGGCTCTAATACGTATCTGACTAGTGGGCCTGCTGTTTTATACCGTATACCAAAAATTATACGACAAAAATTATACGTCAATTTTTTAAAATTACAAATTAAAATAATGGGCAGCATAACTATACAAAATATATATATTATACATGTCAAAATGGGCAGCATAACTATACAAAATATATATATTATACATGTCAAAATGGGCAGCATAATGGTACCAAAATTATAAAGAGCATCAACTACTTCCATTATAACAGCATGTGCATCTTCTTCGTGAGCTGCCAATCCATGTTGGCAGACTGAAAATCCATAAAGAACTCTTAATTAACAAGTTACAAACTGCCACAGCTTCAATTTTTAACAAATAACGCATGCAGCAACAACTCTTCTCGAAATTAAATATCTCCTACAATCTGCATTATTTCTTTCATCACATTGCATAATCATGTAAGAATTTTTGCTGGACAACAGCACATCACATAATTACGAAATTTACTGCACTTATACGTCGATCAGAACCCAAAAATTATGGGAGGAAGGGTGGGGGGCGGGAGGACGACCTAGGGTTCTTCAACCCAAGCTGAACCCTAGCAAACAATGTCTAATTGACACAAAAAAAATCGTGAACTCGAGAGTAATTACCCGTTGAACGAGATGTCGCCGGATTCCTTCATCTCCGTCGCTGGCGCGCCGCCGCCGCCGTCGACTCCTTCCTCTCGTCGGGTGGGTGTCGCGCTCTGAACATGGGTGGCGAAGTGAGCAGGCAAGGCTCCAAATCCACACCCTTCGCCGTCGGCAGTCCACCGCCGCCACCTCCGTCGCCGGCGCCGCCGCCGCCGGGTCTCATCTCCCCCTCGAGCTCCCGCCTGTTGAGGTCCTGTCCGCTGCTTTCTATTTTCTTCCTATACGGTATAAAACAACAGGCCCACTAGTCAGATACGTATTAGAGCCACTAATTCATCCATTTGGGCCAGATGCAACGTTTAAACCAAAAGGTGGTGTTTGCTGCAACAACTAGTTTGATTATGTGTTCTCTGCAACAAATGCACCAAAGCGTGGTGTTTGCTGCAATTTTCTCACCTGCACGGGATGCGCTCTAAACATATTCAGCATCAACGTGCATCCAGGACGAAGGTGGATCCGTTGCGACCGTTGTCGCCGTCGTTGGAGCGTTCGCCGTCTGCGGTGTTGGAGCTGCGTGTAGAAGATTGATGCAACTCACGATAGATTGATCGGGTGCAAAGCACGTACATATATAGTATAAGGGGCAGTCGGTATCCTCATCTATACATGGAAAGAGACGACTTGCTCTACAAAGAACGTACAAGGAAAATACATCTCAACACCCCCCCCCCCCCCCCCCCCCGCAGTCGAAGCGTCGCCGCGTCCGACGCAAAGACTGGACCGAAACTCCTCGAAGGGCGCCGCAAACTGTTGAGAGGTGGGTACATGTAGTACACGTACATGACCGAGAGCTACCTGTTCCCGAACAAAATGAATGTCCAGCTCGATGTGCTTGGTGCGGCGATGATGAACCGGGTTGGCGGAGAGGTACACAGCCGAGACGTTGTCACAGTACACCACTGTGGCTTTGTCGACTGGACATGAGAGCTCCTGGAGTAGATGTCGTAGCCAAGAACACTCGGCAACGACGTTGGCGACGACACGATACTCCGCTTCAGCACTCGAGCGAGAGACCGTGGGCTGCCGCTTAGACGACCACGAGATGAGTGAGGGGCCGAGATAAACGCAGTAGCCCGAGGTGGAGCGCCGCGTATCAGGGCAGCCGGCCCAATCAGCATCCGTGTAGGCGACGATGTCCAAAGCTAGCCTCTCCTGGATGGCGCGGACTTGGGCCTTGTACGGCGATACTACGCCCACGCCGAGCTTGCTTCTTGCATCCAGTGACTCTGCAACGCAAACACAACCAACTGAGATTTATTCATGATAGGATAGGAAGCAAATTACATGTACTGCTGAGGGTGCGTGCACCTTTGAACAATCTCTGCACAATCCAGGTTACTGCAGCGACCTCAGCAGCGTTGCTCAGGCTCTTGTCATGCTTGCCCAAGCTTTCCATCGCGCCCTGGATGTTGATGAACGAATAAGGGCCGTACATCGGGCCAGCCAGGACCTTCCTCTCGTAATCTCTTTGCAGGACGTTGGGGCCATCCCTCACTTTGCCAAGGTAGAACGTTGACATGGGGAACCTGCTTATTTCCGGGTGCATCCTGTACTGCACTTCCAGAAGGTGCTTAGGGTGCCCCAGTACATTAAGCCTCTCGAACAGACTCCTTCCGAAGTCGGCGCGGGCGCTGAGCTGCAACAATGTATTGTTTGTTAGACCAGGACTGACAATTAGTAAAACAAAAAAATCATGTTCGGCTGCTAACTAATAAGACCACCTTGCTTTTGACTAGCGCTGGAAGCTGAAATTCATCACCGATGAGAACAGCACGGCGGATACCAAGCTGCAGAGGTATCAGCGACTCGCACTCTTTGAGCTGTGCCGCCTCGTCGACAACAAGGAGGTCAAACGGCATGGCATTCCTGCGCAGATTGAATGAGCTACAAGCAGTGCAAAGTATGATGCTGGCGTGCTTCAGTATCAACACTTCGATTTTGTCTGGTTTCACTGGAAGGTCGTCAAAGAGATCAGACAAGTGCTTTAACTTGTTGAGGCACATGGCTCTTGCTTCCTGAAACTCCGGCCGGCTCCCATTTTTTAAGAACAGTTTTCGCAGCAGTCGTTCCGGTTCGGCCCGTAAGAGTTTCCCAAAAGCTTCGAGCGAGTGCAGGGCCTTACCCAAGGCAGTCACATAGGGTCGGGGGAGATCTTTGCGCAGAGCCTCCAAACAGCTGTGCAGTGCTTCCTCGTCGTAATTGTCTAGGAAGAAGTCCTTGAAAGTCATTTTTCGCCTGCGCCGCAGTTCAGCGTCCCCCACTCCCTGTCGCCGCAAAATTTCACCGGTATGCAGTGATCTGACATCCATAAGATAGGCGGAGTGTCTAGCCAATGGATTCTCAAGAAGCTCAACCATGTGGTTCAGTCGGTGCCTCCACTTGGATCCCAGGAGTCGGGAAACACGCTGCTGCAAGAAGATCTTGGAGAGATTCTCATCCACGTTCATCCGATCCTCGTTACCATACAACACGACATCGCCCAGGCAGAAGTGCCTTCCATCGCCACCGTAGAAATCATCCTCGAGGAGACCGAGGAGACGAGATGCAACCTCCACGACCGCGGTGTTGGTCGGAGCGCAAACAAGTGTTATGTGTCTCTTCTTCATCAGCATGGACCACAAGAGGGAGACGATCGTCTTGGTTTTCCCTGTCCCAGGAGGTCCCCAGATCAGGCGCACCCAGCACTCATCTTGATCCACTGCTGAAACGCAGTCGCCTTGTTTTGTGAGGTGTTGAGCTTGAATTTTTCAAGGCCATCAAGCGCCTCGTCTGGCAGTTGTGGAGCTAGTCCTACAGGCAACAATAAATTGCACTCTTGGCTGGCCTGTCATCAGAAAATAGGATAACTATCACGACTCGACATATATATTGTTTTCGAACCGTGCATAACAATCACAGCCTGTCGAGTAGTTTGTTTCTAGTAGGAATAAAGAGACAAATCATGCATGCAAATGCAATCGTACATACCGTTGGAGGAGTATACATTGCAATCTTCTTTAACGAGGCTAGTGTCCCAACAGCTATGGCTATCAGCTTGCAGTTTCAATGCATCATGTATACGATTGTTTGTTTTCATATTGATCAGAAACACCGCAAAAAGAGGTAATGCGATCACTTCTCTTCCACCACGCGCCTTGACTGGTAGTTTACCTAACAGCAGCCTTACTACACAGGAGTTTCTTCCGCTCTGAAGGAGGTGTTGGCAGTGGCTTTGCCTTCCGATGAGGTCGCTCTGTCTTCGGAAGAAGTTTCGGAAGAGGTGGTGGCACCTTCGGCATCCTTGGTCTCCTGCTGTGTATTTTCACATGGATCCTGATGCACTACAGATTTTCGACTGGTCAGCACCAATATATCCTCGCCCTTTGGGGCCACGTAACAACCAGCTAGCCTAGGTTCCTTAAACAAGATCTGGAAATATGACGGGCCTTTGTCTTTGCATGCCTCGATCCGGATCACTTGAGCCGCTGGCGCGTGCCGGATATCCTCCAGTGCAGAGCAGAGATCCGCACGAGCTTCTTCCAACAGTGGGGCGATGAATGATCCCGTGTACCCCTTTACTGAACTGAAAGTTGTTGGTATCCTCTTCACCTAAACGAAGCACGTGGAGATTACATATTAGCAGAGCAGCTTGCATATCAGGGTAGCAATGGCACGCCACTGCCCATATGTGCAGCAACATCATTGCCGCTCAAGGTCGATCGATGCAGATGCCATATGGACACTAACCGCCAGTTGAGCTAGTACTAGTAGTAGTTGGGAGGAAAATAATCGAAGGAAAAAAACGAACCAAGAGTCCCAGACTCACCTTGTTCTTGAAGAAGTTTTTGTTGAGCAAATCTTCGAGTTTCCATGAGAAGGTTGTCTCCTCCGGTTCCGAATCCGGCGTACTGGGCACCTTCTTCCACTCCGAAGCAACCAACTCCCGCGCCGGCGCGCGACCGGCGGCATCGTTCTTGTCGCTTGCCGACGTCTCTTCAGCTTCAAGCCGCCCGCCTCCACCGGGTAGGGAAGCATTTGCACGCAAATGCCCGGTGGTGGTTCGGTTCCATGCCGCTGCTGCTCCGGCAAGGCGGCGCTGAATCAGAGCGCGCATAGCCCCAGCAGTTGGGTAGGGACGGGATGGATATCTGGCAATTTTCTTCGAGTTTCAAGTGTGGACGCGCGCAGGCAGGAAGATGGAACGAGCAGGGCTTTAGTGGAAGCGATGAAAAAGAAAAAGGAAAAACTGGTACCGCGTCCCCTTGTCTTCCGATGATGGCCATCTGTACACTGCACAGGTTCCGATGGGACGCTCTCTACTCGACATGGCTGGCCTCATTTGTAGCCTTGTAGGTGCTCTACGCCTGAATCCTTTTTTACATTTTTTTGAATAGGCCTTTTTTACATGGCCAGTCTCTGGCACGGCCTATTAGCATGAACGTTTTTTTTATTTCTTCTAAATCCCAATGTTGTTTATAAAGTTGAAAATGATTATAAAGTTTACAATGATTGTTCACAGGGTTCAAACTAATTGTTCACGCGGTTTAATATAAATGGTCCTATGTTACAATATTTTGTAATGAAGGAAACATAACATTGGTCTAACAACTTGTCCAAGAGGAGCTGAGGCTCTCTCCCTCGCCCCCGCGTGGCGACGGGGAGGTGCCCTATTTCCGCCGCCGCCGCCAAGACCCCCTCCCCAATCTCCTCCTCCCTCGCCGCCGTCGCCACAGGGCGCGGCCGGGTTTTGCCCCGGTCGGCGTCGGCGGCGGCGGGGATCGATTGTCCCCTCTGCGCAACGGGCTGGCGCGGGCCGGTTCGTCGGGAGTGGGCCTGGTGCAGCCGGGTATCAGGGCGTTTCCGGCTGCCGGCGTGTGGCGTTTGGGGCGGCGGAGATGCGGCGGACGGCATGGCAGGAGGTTGGTGACCAGCGGAGCGGCGAGGTGGCGGTGGTGGGGCGCCACCGGCGGTTCTGGCGCTACGCGCCTAGGACGTGGTGCCGCTGGGGGCGATCTGGGCTTGGCCTCCAGATCTCGCATCTGGGTGTGTCGGGTCCAGCCAGGCCGGCCATGGTGGTTTGACAATGGTCTTCCCCGTCGTTTCTGCCGTTCTGCTGGGAGTGACCTCGCGGCGTCGGGGCTGGCGAGGCGAATAATGGCGGTGGTCCTTGGTTCTTATTCGCGCCAAGATGAAGATCTACCGGATGTTGGTCCCCATCGAACTTGCTGGACGGTCGTGTTCCGGAAGGCTCCGCCGACGAACTCCATTGGGCGTTTCATGCCTGGAGATTGCTGGATCGGGTGGTATTCGGTCGGACGCACCCATGTTTTATCTGACCGTTTGGTTTCAGAGGGAGCGCTTTGAAGCTCTGCTGGCTGTTAATATCATGGAGCACGCTTTCTCGTTCCATGGTGCTGGCGGAGAATGACATGGAAGGCGAGTTCTGAGGACTGACAATGGTGGTTTGATTCTTTGTGCTGATGAGGAATTGGCTTGGTGTTTCATGACTTGGAGCAGCGGCATGTAAGTGGGGGCGACAACATACGTGAAGCCCAACGTCCTACCTTTCAGGGTGAAAATCCAAGGTCTGGCCTTAATTGGTTGTGCCTGACAGTGGTCTTGCTGAAGACATTGTTTTGAGAGCGAGGATTATCTTCAGGGTGAAAACCCAAGGTCTGACCTTAATTTGTTGTGCCTGGCACTGTTCTTCTTGAAGGCGTTGCTTTTGAACATTTGGACATCAGGTGTTGTTTTGGTGGTGGTTGCGCGGCTGCTGCAAGGACTGTAACTCTTTAGCGGGACTTTTCTTTTTATTTCTTCTTCTTATTGTCTTTTGGCTGTGTGCATCCGTAATGGCTTCGGTTATTGCGTTGTTGCAGAGGCTGGGTGCATGTTGTATCTTCTCGATATTAATAAACACTCTTTATCTAAAAAAAAACTTGTCCAAGATAACTACTTTGGTCAGGGACGGTGCTAAGCGTCCCCCAGGGGATCGGAAGCTCCGATCCCCCGCCTTCCGACCCGTTAGATCATCGCGTGTGTACGGCCTCCATTTCCTTTTCCCCTCCCCACGATTCATCCCCCCACTTCCCCAGCACCGTATCCCCTTCTCGGCTCAAAGCCAGCCAGATAGACACATCATTTGCCCAAAGTGAAGATTGTCTCCAACCCGATGTACATGCCCAAAGCCAGCCAGCTAGACACATCATTTGCTTTAATCATAGAGGAAAAATGAATTTGTTAAATATTCACCAAAGTTGTCTTCTCGGTATTCTTAAAGGTGGAAGGCAGAGGCAAGGTTGGATGTCAAGGGAAGGCGACAAAGCTATGTAAACATGGCGAGTGAACGGTAAGCTTAGCTCACATTGGTGGTCTCTGAGGTCTAAGGAGCTTCGTAGGTTAACTTTGGAGGGTTAAAGAATACAGAGAGAGTAGAGTGGAGAAGGCGAGAAAGACAGAGGAGAAAAATTAGGGTTGCGAGCAGCTATATGTAAGGGTCTGAGGTTATCAAATATTCAAATGTGACGGGTGGCAAGCTGAAAACCATCATTGTCCAACTAGACACTCTCACTTTCAGTTGTAAATACTAAATATCGACAGTGGGGATGGAATGCTTGGACACCTTGCAAAATCTAGATAGTTACAATCCAGCATTGACTTCAAATCATGCTTATGCGAGTTAGACTCTTATATCAGGACTACAGGATTGGTAAATCTCTGTTTAGACAGCTAATGTTGGGAAATATCTTAGCGGGCAACATTGCTGAACTGATAAAGAATGGCAGGTGGTACTTGTACAATTGTTATAGCTGTGGTTCTTCTACTCAACAGGTTCCAGGAAATCCCATAGTCACATGTAGCAGAAATGCACACATGTTACAATAATAAATAAAGCCCATAACAATGTGGTACAGAACAATGCATATACATCATTCAGTGCAGAAACAAAAGCAGGTCATGCATGAGTGCCTCATCATGCAGCAGAGCACCATAGATTCCAAGATACACCGAGGGAAACAGGAAAGCCTGAGCAGACTGCCTCAGCATGCAGCAGATTCAAAGGGAAACATGAAAGCCTAAGCAACTTGCCATAATCTTTCGGCACTGATAGTTGCTACAAACACCACCATAACATATCATCCACATACAAGGGGAAAAAACCAGTGTACCTGATACCAGATCAAGGAGGAACGCTTCTTTTTTTTCGAGAACATATTGATCAGTACTTGAAATTGATGATCTGCACTTGGAATTGATGATCATTGTCAGTGTCATCAAACTCGTGACCACATAAATCGTTAAGTGAGGAACTGAAAATTTGAACCAGCAGTTCAGAGTTAAAATCTAATTAATATATACATCAACTGAAACCAGCGCACTAGATTTAGAACTCTGGTAGAAAGGATAGCTACATCTAGTACATTGCAGAATCATCACGTACATAAGAGTCGCATTGGTCTTGCAGAAGCATCAACGCATACCTAAGGAGGCATGTAAAGGCTAAAAGCTACATAAGATAATATGCTAATACGGATGTCATCATACAACCAAGTGTCTGGTAGTGTTGAGCATTGTCGCCGTGGCACTATGGCAGCCCAACATCTGCATTTTCTGCTAACTTAGACGATTAAAGCAATTGATATTCTTCTACTTCAGTTACCTGATAAAATATAAGTTAAATTAGCATACAATTATATAGCTCCAAGATACAAGATAAATATTTTACAGCATCAAACAAACTTCAGTGATATATTGCCGAAACTCTGGAGTACCAGAATATTTTAGAAGCATAGAAAAAATTCTCAGCTCCTTTTGTTTTAACTTATAAGCTTCGTAATCCACTTCTAATAACCTATTACTACCAAGCATAAACAAAAAAATTCAATATGTGCTAATAACTGTTAAATTTGCATCTCCTTTTATGTAATCTGTGTAGATATACTGGTGCACTAATCGAAGACAATGTTTAGCATCCTACTGTACCTTGATGTACATACTATAACCATCACGAAAGTCAAGACATACAAACATCCTTGAGAAGGAATGTATCTGTGCCTAAAGAATCAAGAACCTAAAGCTCAAGTTGGTGTTAGTACGATAAACAACAGACACTGCTTAAATGAAATCTCAAATACATCTAAAAGCAAGCCCATATGAAAAGGAAACTGATCGAACTAGTACTGGAGTCAATGTTGAGACCACTATTAGATCAGAACACAATGTACAAACAGAAAGTGCATTCCCAATTACTGAAGCAACACAAATCATGACTTGGTATTGAGTTTCATTGTCAGCGTCATCAAAGACCAAATTTCCATACAACCCAGAAAACCATATGAGCCATTAAATCTGTAGTGGCAAGTATCTTTTTCTTAGACCAACAACTAGCTTTGGAGCATTGGTGACTTGGTGTAGCACTGATAATGTGCACATCTAGCTAGTTCAGCAGAAATCAGCACACGTGTCAGTGCAAACAAAAGCAAGCATGTTAAGGTTAACAGCATCCTAAGTAAACGTGGTAATGCTAATATCACCCTACAGCCACACGAGAAACTGCTACTGTTGGACACTGGGTTTGGTACTGTGGCAGCCTGATGTCTGCATTTTCTGTGTTTAGATCGGTTGAGGGACTTGATACCATTGTTTCAGGTACTTGATAAAAAATATGGGGGAAATTAGCTTGGTATTGTATAGCTTCAAGAGACAAGATAAATATTTGCAAAAGCAAACAACTTTTCACTGGTATTTCTACAGAATTGGCTGTTGGATATTCAAGAAGCATATAAACAGAGCTCTCAACTGCTTTGTATTTAAATAAAAAGCTTGGTTTTTATGATAGATGTGCTACCAACTATCGGAAACATGGATATCCCTCTTTATAAACTATACAGGTCCATAGTGCCCAAACAAAGACAATGTTTGTCATCAAACTGTATCCTGACATACAAAACAACACTTTAACGGACATAAGCAGCTTTGTGATTCAAGAAGGAAAGTATCAGTGACTAGAGAATCAAGAACCAAAAGCTCAAGTTGGTGTTAGTAATAAACGACTGACAGTGTTTAAATAAAATCTCAAATACATCTAAAAGCAAGCCCATATGAAAATAAAATTGATTATCCTAATGTCAAGGTTAATGTTGCCACCACTATCAAAGTTAATGTTACACTATTAGATCAAAACACAATGTACAAAACAGTTGTGAATTGCTCTGGTATTAGATCAAAACGCAATGTACAAAACAGTTGTGAATTGCTCTGATATTAATGCACATGTGAAACTAAACCATATTGGTAGACAGAGGAACAGGAGGCAAACTTTTTTTTTTTTTTGAGGGGCATTACCGTAGAGGAGAACCCCTACGGTGTGATTTTCGATTTACAGATGAAGTAACCCAAAGGGTGACCTCACCTCATGAACAATACAGTACAACACAATACAAACGGTGGAGGCAAACTTTACCGAGATCATTCTCTTGGGCCGCATCCTTCCATGATCGCAGGGAATTTAGGAGGCCAAACCATCATAAAAGGGATGACATCAAATAGATACTCATTCCCTTGTGGCTCGTAAACCATCTTTGCGTCCTTGCGTCTAAGATCAAACATGTAGACGACATCATCCTTCTCGAGTAACACCAACTGAGAATCTTCCTCAACAGCACATATCCTAATAAAATGCTCCTGAACCTCGAACACTTGACTCGGTATCATATTGTTAGCACATATCTCGCGCAGACAAATGGTATTCACGAGGAACCAGTCGGCGACACCAGTCCTGTGGAGCCAGGTCCGAATCTTATAGTCCTTTATCAGGTCAGATGAACACCAGAATCTTCAGCAAGCGACAGATACACACTCCGTAAGTCCACCTCGTTCGGGAGGTTAACTAGCGATAGAGATGAGGACACCATATTTAGCCGGAACAACTTCCTAGCATCACTCACAGTCAGGCAAGCCACACTATAGATGTTGCCGTCACCAATCAAACTATCCCCAAGGAGTGAGATATGGGTCTCACATACAGCCGAAGAGTAGATGGCCCAGGTACCACGTTGTTGTAGCACATGATAAACATCAAAAACTGACTGTTGTTCTTTATGCCCTACTGCCAGACAGAAATAGGGTCGGCCATCGCCGCCGCCGCCGTCGTTGGGGAGGATCTGGTGATCGTCGTATGTGAAGCCGGTGTGGATGCAGGTTTCCGGGACTGGCGGGAGGATAGCCATGTAGGTAGCAGGGTACAAGGGGCAGCGCAGAATCCTTACGGTTTGGTTGCGCATATAGGAGGACAGGAGGAGAAGGCCATTCCAGCACTGAACGTCGAGACTCCCGCAGCCCATCAAGTCCAAATTGAAGCTAAAGCTACCACGGCGGACGACGTCGGCGAGCTCAGGGGGCTGAGGAATCGGCACGAACCGCGGGGTGGTGGTGGGCCTCGTGGAGGACATCACATAGACGTAGAAGCCGAGGAGGCGGGGCGGGTGGAGGCCGCGGAAGCGGCGGAGGAAGGCGGGGGCGGAGGCGAGGCGGAGCCAGCGCCTGCAGACGAGGGCGGCGCGGACGAGGCTGGTGGGGAAGGCGACGCGGAGGAGGATCTCGCAGAGGAGGTCGTCGTCGTCGAGCATGGCTGAGATGGCCGCTGCTGCCGCCGGCGGCGATTGCGGCGCACCGAGCTCTTCCATGTTTTGCTGATTTCAGATGGAAAAAAAAGGAGAGATTAGTCCCTAAGTAATACCCATTTTGGATTCAAATATTACTCCATCCGATTCTTGTAGGCATAGGGTTTATAGTTTTTGGCAAAAAATTAAAAAAAACTTTTGAAGAAAAATTGCATCAACTCTTAGACAGAATTACCTTTGGCCACTGTTTAAGATTTCTTCCGATATTCCGATTAATCGACCGTGTTATCGCTTAGCGGTGTCTTGCCGATATGATAAATTGACCGACATGCCGACAAATTGGCCTATTTACCATTTATCTTGAATCGACCGATAAGTTTCCGATAAACGATATCCCAAACATTGCCTTCAGCTAATCTACGTGGAAAAAGAGGATTTTTCATGAGATGCAGAAACATTACCAAATCTCTAAAAAAAAAATCAGATGAAAAGCACTACACACTATATTTTGGATTTTTTTCTGAAAAAATAACACCCTATATAAAAAAAAACAAGGGAGTACCACCCGAGCGTGAGCAAGGGGTTACTTAGAGCATCCACAATACAGCGGGGCCCATTAGACGCTTAAGTATGAAAAATAAATCGAACTAGATAAATCGATGGCTATGTGCCACGCCTCAACGCTCATTGCTTGTTTCCTACGCTAATTAGATGAATCCATACCTTTTTGATTTCCACACACGCTAGACATTAGCATCGAGCGAAAGGAAATGTGGGCATCCAGGATACAAGAATGCAAAGTCCACATCGACAACGTTGTTGTGGTGGAGGTGGACATGAGCGCCGATTGTGGCATGTCTGGTTCGATGGTGTGCGACCTTCCCAACAAGTATATGTTTTGGGATGGCCACTTCACGGAGGCAACCTACCGCTACATTGTCGAGGAGTTGGTAAATGAATTGAGCATGCACACCAATTTGATGGGGCGACCATAAACTACTTCGACATTGCGAGAGACTTCGCATAACGGATGGCAAACAGTAGCTAGTAGCCATGAAATGGTTATCCTAGGATGTGATCAATCATCCTGGCCTGGATTTGCAACCACCTGTGTCGAAACCGTGTTGTACTTTCCCTTTTCGACGAGCACCATATAAATGACCAATAAAGTTGCTCCTGATGAACGGAGAAAAGTTCGGCGGCATCACGCTGGGAATACGTAGGTCTCAATGTCTCATTCAGTTTGGGTTTCATTGTATCCGCCAATGGCGCATATAGGAATCGCCTCAATCGCCACCGACAGAATCAGCATGGTGAAGCAATCTGTCGCTACTGGCTTTGGCTACCTTACGCATCCGCTGGATTCAACATTGCTCTCTCCTTGAGGTACATCACAATGGATGAGGCATCTCATATTTTCCTCCAAGTTGCTTTCTCGTTTCACTTTCAACCAGCGAATTTTCTGGCTCTGAAGTCTATACATAAAACTACAGAAAACCCAAGAAGTTAAGAGATAGGCTACAGTCTAAAAAGAAATGTAATCACCACCAAGATGTAAACAGTGAACCAAAAGAACTACGGGCCTTTTTTCATGTAGATGCCTGAAAGCAAACTCAAATGTGGTCTGCAGTCTATTAATAAATATGTCCTCATTACAGTTTTTCAGTCCCAATTATTTACGCAGAGTTTTGCTGGACTTTAACTTTCCACAAAGTATGCAAGCTTACTAAATTGTGATAAATGTTGTGATGCATCTATAAACAGGAGCGAAATCAGTTTTCTTTCGTAAAAAGCATTCCGAACATGGGAGCAAGAAACAGTTGAGAGAATTATCAAAGAGAGAAGGGGACACTTAAACATGCACTACTAGCAAATTGATGGAAACATAAAATTTGATCAAATTACATCTTCTCAAACCCAATCATCTTACATACGCATTGCCGCACTGGGGAACATGATTCTAGAAATGAAATTGATTAGCCTAAACAAACAAAAAACTGTCGAGAGTTTCCATGTCTCGATTGCCTCATTAGCAAGTCCATGCTGCATTGCCTCATTGGGGGCCACTTGTTGCTCTTGTGTGATGACACCTTTTGCTACTAATCTGTTGCAGGCCCCCTTTTGGTATACATTGCATAATAATAATGCCAGTGTTTAACCGGACATTTGTTCATAATAATGTCAAGATGTCGCCCTCAAGTTGGTTATCATGTGTAAAAGTGGTAGTCATGGACATTGTGGGCTTGGCACTACGGCAGACCCACGCTCGCGTCTTCAGCTAGCTTGATTGGTTATGGCACTTCATACAATTGTTCCAGCCACCTGAGAAAATGGAGGAAAAAATTATTAGCTTACCATTGCATAGCTTCAAGAGGCTAGAAATTAATTTGAAACAGCAAACAACTTTCAGTGATATTTCAGCAGAACTTGGCACAAAGAATATCTGAGACACATATAAGATAATTTCAAAAAAAAAATTGCTTATTTAAAATATTGGCACTAATAACTCTTCCAATAACCTATTTCTATTCCCATCCCGCCAAGCATAATAACCAGAGAAAATCAAGGATGTGCTATGATAGTTAAAAACATGCATCTCCTTTGTAGACTATACAAGTACACACGTGTTTCAAACAAGTGTATTCACACAGGGTAATTAAACATCGTAAATGAGATAATAAGATATTAGCATAATGGAGAGTGGAAGACCATTGTACTAGACAGATCAACAAGAGGCAAACCTTGCAGGGACGTCATTCTATTGGATCACACTCTTCCTTCATCGCAGGGAATTTAGGAGGCCAAAGCATCATAAAAGGTCTAACTTGATATAAGTGCCTATCCTCTCGTGTCACCTCAAACACTTTCTTTGCTGTCTTGCGCTTGACATCAAACAAGTAGAGGGCCTTATCCTTATGCAAGAAAAGCAACCCAGAATTGGCCCCGACTGCATATACCAGAAGATCAGAGTCCTCGAAAATGCTAGTGGGTATCATATGATTAGCACATGTCTCGTGCAAACAAACTGTGCTCACATGTAACCAGCTGCCGTTGTCCACGGTGTAGTAGAGCCAGATGCGAAGCTGGGAATGTTTCACATGGATCAGATGGACCTCGGAGTCATTTTCACGCGACAGGTCGGTCCGCAGCAAGCTCACCTCTTCTGGCAGGTTTACTAGTGACAAGCGTGACGACGAAAGATGTAGCGAGAACAGCTTCACAGTGCCGCTGACACTAGCAAGATTATAGATCCTGCCATCAACAATGAAACTGCTGGGCAGTAGCAGTTCGGTTATAGGGGTCCTGGTAACAACCGAAGTGTGGATGGCCCAAATACCTTGCTGTAATGCGTAGACATCCAGAAATGACCGCTGCTTTTCAGTCCGTACTGCCATGTAGAAGTAGGACAGGCCATCGCCGCCGCGCTCACTGGGGAGGACCTCGTATCTGCGGTATGTGTATCTTTCATGGATGCCGATCTTGGGGGTTTGCGGGAGGGAGGCTAGAGATCTCGCAGGATACAAGGGCAGTGAACCCTTCTCGTGTATGTGGAGGCACGATCACGGTACCACTCGCAGGTGAGGAGGAGGAGGCCATTCCAGCAGTAATCCACGTCGAGCATGTGGCAGCACATGGTGTCCAAATCGAAGCTATCGCGCCGGACGACGGCGGCGAGCTCGGGTGGCTGAGGCATCGGCACGAACCGCGGGGGGTCCTTGTGCGTTGTGACGTAGAATCCGAGGAGGCTGGGCGGGTGGAGATCGCGGAAGTGGCGGAGGAAGGCGGGCGCGGAGGCGAGGCGGAGCCAGCGCTTGCAAACGAGCGCGGCGCGGACGAGGCTGGTGGGGAAGGCGACGCGGAGAAGGATCTCGCTGAGGAGATCGTCGTCGTCGAGCACGGCCGAGATGGCCGCCGCCGCCGCCGCCTCTTCTTGCATCTCCGCTCTCGATGGGAATATTGAGAAATTGAGTAAAGAATAGGAGTGCTGGGCCTCTGAGTTTTATTTACGTTTATTTCTTTTATTTATTACTCCATTTAGATCTTTTAGGTTTAATTATAAGGACAAAATCTTTTCACCCATCTTAAAAAGAGTAAGTTATAAATAAAGGTTGGGGTCCACCATAGACCTACGCTACGAATTCAGTTTTTTTTGCAGACTTTACTTTTGTTCTACATATGTTTTACTCATATTTTGGCGATTATACCATACTGCATTTTGTTGCCAAATACGTACAAAAGGTTACCATATCAGCTAAATAGAAGTCTTTTCTTTACGGTAGCTAAATAGAACTCAGAAAAAAAAATTGGCGCATCTTTTCAAGGCTGAAATTCAAATAGTACAGCTACAAGGAAATCAAACAAGTTAGCAGCAATTTTAGGGCATTCAACAGAGAAGCAGGTAGAGTGACATTGCACTTTGCTCTTAGCGATATATTTATCAGTGGCTTCTCCAGATAAGATTGAAAATTGTTATTCTACACAAAAACTTGACAAGTTTGCAAAAAATATCTCATGCCAATATAACAGATGCTATATAGAAAGAAATCTACCTACTTGCTCTAAAGATTAAGAAAGACAAACTCCTGTACTGATGGTGTCTCCCCAATCAACTTGAGAGCTTCCTTGTCAGGCTCCTCGTCGATCCCAATGGCCATTATAGCCTGTTTTCCTGGAGCAATCCTTCCAACGCTCATAAAATTCACATTTAAATTCATCTTCCCCAGAATGGAACCCACCTTGCCGATGATGCCTGGCTGGTCGACTTGGCGGCACAGTATTAGGTTGCCCTCAAGACTGACATCCACACTGAAAGGCCCGACGAGCGTGAGATGCGGCGTGCCATCCTTAACTTTCCCCTCCACCCTGATGTCACCCTCGTCAGATAACGCACCAGCAAACTTGGACTCAACATTGGCAAGTTGGACCTGGATAGAGTGTATAGGGACCTCTGGAGAACCATCAAGGAGAATCCTCTCCTCAATTATGCGAAGCCCTCTTTGCTTGGCCACGTAGTCAGCATTCACAATGTTAACAAATGCACTTGAAATGGGTTCAACAATACCCTTGGTAATCATAGCACGGAGGATCCTTGTGTCCAAGTCATCTGGATCTCTAGCAGATGAATAGACAACCTTTACTCCCTTAATCCCACTTCCAGCAGCCACAAGTTGCACGGCAAGACGGCCCAACTTCTCAGCAAGGACGACATATGGGGATAACTCGGATAAAACCTGTAGGAACAGATGAACTGTATAAACACAAGCAAATTGTGCTTTGTGCTGTAAACATAAGATCTAGTTGTCTTCAGCAACGGAAGTACCTCGGGAAGGACCATTGGAGCATTAACAGCAGTAGCAGCCAGTTCACCTTTCAGTGCACCGATAACAGCCTCTGCGATTTCAATGGCTACACCTTCCTGTAGATGAACATCGAGCAGAGTTAGGAGGATAAGCTAGTAAGATGAGGTACAAAGAACGTTGCAAAACAAATAGCAAACCTGTGCTTCTGTTGTGCTAGCTCCAAGGTGCGGCGTCACAGTAACATTTTCATGGTGTACTAACTTGCTGTCTTTTGGCGGTGGCTCTTCAAAAAATACATCAAGTGCTGCCTGACTCACATGGCAAAGCAGTCAGGAAAAAGGCTAGATGAACTTTTTTGGAGCAAATGTAAGAAATGTGTACTGTTTATGCTAAAATAACGCACTACACAGAGAATGAAGGTATAATAAGAATTTGAGTAATGACAACTATTTAACAGCGATATGCACTATCAACATTTGGATGAATGGCCATGTCAAAATAGACTACCTGTGCAACAGTCCCGTTATCAAGTGCTCTCAGCAATGCTTCTTCATCAACTACTCCACCCCTTGCAACATTGATAATCCTGACTCCTTTTGTCATTTTTGCAAAAGTATCGTCATCAAATAGTTTTGTGGTTGACGGTGTGAGAGGCATATGCAGTGATATGAAGTCTGCGGTAGAGATGGCCTCATCAAACGACACAAGATCCACACCGATCGCCTGGGCTCTATCAACAGGAGCATAAGGGTCATGAGCAATGACATCCATTCCAAGTCCTTTCGCACGCCGAGCTACTTCCGAGCCAACCTTACCAAAGCCCATAATCGCTAGCGTCTTCCCCACCAAGGAAACACCAACATATTTGCTACGCTGCCATTTTCCTGAATATGCACAAAGCCGATGTTAGTACATGTGTAGTCTGTGCAGCACAATGAGTGTCGCCACTGCTGCTTAGCATTACAAATCATCTAACATGTTGTGTTGATAGATTTCTGAACCCAGCGATGGGTTCTAGCTCAGGATGCCACAAATATATGCAGTTTAGTCTAGAATTAGCATTTGTACTGGTGCAACATGACAGTGCCTGAAATATAGCTATCAGTGATACTGAAGGAGAAGAACGAACACAACAATCATATAGTACATTTCAGTGGTGAACGGCGAAAAAAACATATTAGGTGGGGGTACCAGACAGGTTCAAATGGTTGCAAAGTTTGCAAGCACGTGACTGCTTCATATATTTGCTGCTGAGAATTAAGTGCCCAGAACAGAGCAGATTTCTGAAACGAGAACAGAGCAGATTTCCATGACTGAAAGTTTGGAAGCAGACAGCATGCACATCAAATTGGTCAACAAACAATGTGGGTCGATCAGAAAACCAGCATAGTATATTGTGATCGATCCAACCTTATCCGTTGATGCAGAGGAATAAAAACGGAAGGCGTACCGGCCTTGAGCGAGGCGTCGGCCTGCGCGACATTGCGCGCCATGGCGGCGAGGAGCGCGACGGCGTGCTCGGCTGCGGCGACGGTGTTGGCGGTGGGCGCGTTGACGACGAGGCAGCCGGCCTCGGTGGCGGCCTGCAGGTCGACGTTGTCGATGCCCACGCCGGCGCGGCCGACGACGCGGAGCCGGCCGCGCGCGGCCTCGAAGACCTCCCGCGACACCCGCGTGGCGCTGCGCACCACCAGCGCGTCCACCAGCGACACCTTGGCGCGCAGCTCCTCGGCCGTGAGCTCGTACGCGCAGTCCACGTTCGCGAACGACCGCAGCAGCTCCAGCCCCCCGCGCCCAGCTTCTCCGTCACCAGCACCGTCGGCCGCCCCGCCGCTCCCGACGCCGCCGCCGTGGCCGCGGCCCTGGTTTTGGCCCCTGCGGACGCCGTCGACGCGGCGAAACTTGCGCGGAGGCGGCCGCGGTGGTGGAGCGGGAAGGTCAGGGACGCCGCAGCTCCGGTGGGCTCGAGAGCCGCGGGCTGCGCGGCGAGGAGGTTGCGGAGCGGCGTCGCCAAGGCCATGGCGTGGCGGTGGGGAGTGCAGCCTGTCTGGTTGGACAACTGTGGAGCAGAATCTCAATCTGGCTCATTTGTTCGGCGGTCGACGGGAGGCGCGTGATCAGCACTTCCTCCTCTTATCTGTTGACTATTTCAGTGTCCTCGCAACATTTCGGTAACTCCATCGTCTCGACTTTTTTTTCGCAAAGTTTTGCCTCGTCTTATTACTTAATTGAATTAAAATAAGTTGCTCGATTAATTAGAGGAAAGCCGTCTCATACGCACTCGTCGACCATTATGGAATAGGATTACACTGAGAGCACAAGCATTTATTTTGCAGATTCTACAATGTTCCATTTAGGTCAATTGTTGTTTATCACATATATTTAGATGCACCTAAAGAATACGAACCATGCACTAAAAAATCCTCTACTACCTTTGAAATTCTCCGATAATATTTAAGGAAACTAAAACAAACATGAACACATAGATATACCCGCAATTCATCTGGGACTTCATTCTTTTTTGTGTGTGTTTCCTATCTTCTATAGAATTTGGTTTAGCCAAACATTTGAGAGGGAATGTATGAAAAAATAAAACAACTAATGTAACTATATATATATATATGCCTTAATTTAATTCGTTTCCATTTTGCATGGTCGACAGTAATAAAATTATATAATAAGAAAATTTAAGTAATATGTACCTGCATATTATGTTTATATTTTCCAAATATAGTAGTAAACTGTGATATTTAAAATTTATGTTGACAAATAAGTTGTAATTATAAAGAAGTAGAAAGTTTACTATAAAAAATTGGGCGAGTGATAGGGATCAATATAATGATTCATATGTCTACCCGTTTACCTCATGGTTTTTATGAGATCCATGTGATGACCCTGTAAAACACAGACATCAATCTGAAAAATAGTGACATTACTCGTGATTTTATTTGTAACATTAAAAAAATCATTCCAGATATAACTCTTAACACTAATTTGGTGCAATTTGTAACTATGTGTTCTTGATTTTTTTAACTAACTACTCTAGCTTATGTTATTTAAATGTCAATTAGTTTTACCTTTTTTAGGAAGCGAATCTTGATTCCAACATTATAAATTTGTTTCCCATACAACCAAACAACTAGAAGAGGTTTGATTTTCATTGCACAATTGGTCTTAAACATAATGGATTATGTGTCCATCGGACATGAGTGTACTTCCATGATTAAGGAAATTTATTTAGATTGAACAGAAATTCATGAATTATACCAAAGTAAATTTTAGTAAGCACTGTCGTCTGTACCAAAGTAAATTTTTAAGTTTTCCCATAATGGTTTATATAATTGTCAGTACTTATAATGTAACATAATTTGACGGGTTTGGCACTAATAACATTACAGTTTTAAAAATCATGGTAACTATTGTTTTTCAAGTTCTATAAAATTGAAAAAGGGTAAACATGAAGTATTGCTTGGCGCATTACTCCCTCCGTCCCCATTTAAGTGGCACGCATGTTTTTACACGTTGAAGCTTGACAATTAATTTGATCAACGAAATAAGAATCACATGCCACAAAATTAGACCATTAAAATCAATACTAAAACAATGTTTCTAACGATACTCCTCGGTTTAGTTTACAAGGCCTATGTGTACCCCTAAGTCGTCAATTTGTGCAAAATAATACCATGTATATATTACAAAAAACATACCATTATAAACTTTAGATGTTATGTTTTCAAATGATATAATTTTTGTGTTACATAATTTATGTTAAGTCAGAAAAATTACCGACATAGCTATACGCGTAAGACTTGTAAACCAAACCGGAGGGCGTATATTTTATAAAAGATGACACATGTATTATTGGTCTAATTAGTGGTCAAAATAGAAACACGCACAAAACTAAGCCTCCACATGGATTGGGCCAGAGGGTTATACTTACTAAGTCCAAACAAAGCCTTAATAATTAATACTCCCTCCGTATTAAAATATAAGACTTTGTACCTGTCGAGGTGTGCCATCGGCAAGTCCCATGGTTGCTATACCTAGGGTTGATTGTGTGGTAGAGGACGCGTAGTATTGGTGGAATCGACGGCTGACAAGCTGGATTTACCCAGGTTCAGGGCCCTCGAGTGAGGTAAAACCCCTACTTCCTGCTTGTCTGTGTTTATGGTTTGAATATGGAGGTTACAAGGGTTCGACGAGCAGCAGATCTCGTAGAGGTTTTGGTGGCTATGGATTGCTTGCCTCGATCGATCACCCTCCCAGCCTTTATATAGGAGGCTGGGTCCGGGAAACATAACCGACCAAGGTTACATATATGGAAAGCCTTAACCGACTATAACTTGATCTAACTTGGAAAACACTCTTCGTTTTAGGCCTTCCTTCATGGGCTTCGATTAATCTTTGGGCTTCTTTGATCATCACGTGCACCAGGTACCCTTAAGCTGGGGTACCCACAGAGCATAACCTCGTCATTAGCCCCCGAGTACTTGCTTGACTCGAAGAATCGAGCATGTGCTCCCTTCATCGTGCACGTCATAGTCTTTGATTTTATACTCTCGAATACCGAGCTCAGCTAACTGCTTACTTGAGCAAAAAACCTTACTAATCTTCAGTCAGACTCGAGTCCCTGGATTCGAGCCTGGAACGCAGTCGAAAGATTTTGCCTAGGGATATTGACATAGTAGGCCTGACTTACTCGAAAATCGAGCTCAGTTAACCGCACATTTGGGCGAAACCATACTAGCCTTCAATCAGGTTCGAGTCCCCGGACTCGAAGCTGGAACACTTTTGCAATTTTGCCTAGGGATATTGACATAGTAGGCCTGACTCACTCGAAAATCGAGCTCAGTTAACCGCACATTTGGGCGAAACCATACTAGCCTTCAATCAGGTTCGAGTCCCCGGACTCGAAGCTGGAACATACTGGACAGACTCGACTCAGGCCGTTGTAGGTCTTACTGATTCGTTCTGCAGTTTAACTTTTGATACCTAACGCGTCCGTCAGGATTTTCATCATGTCTGTTGACACGGAAAATTTCAAGGGAAAACACTGTTGGAGCGTCCCTCGGCCCATCTCGATTGCTCGGCGGGTCTTACCTTTGCATTTGCGTATGCAGCATCCGAAACATCTGCGATTGGCATAGTTCGGGAATTTATGAAGTTTGATTCTTTGTTTTGTGAAGTACTTAATGCTTTCAATCGAGCCTGTATTCGAGTGAATTTTTCTTACCTTGTTTGGAAATCTATGGGAGCGCGACAGCGCTCCCATGGGAGTAGCCCCCGAGATTGTGGTTTATTGTCTTGCAATAGAGGACAATCTCAAATCATCCTTTTACACTGCTTTTTGTCAATCGAAATATTTTGTCTTTGAAATCTATGGGAGCGCGTCAGCGCTCCCATGGGAGTAGCCCCCGAGATTATGCTTTATTTCGTTTGAAGTAGAGGATAATCTCAATAATTTTGCTCCTTTTTGATCAATCGCAACAAATTTTTGATATGCTCCCATGGGAGTACCTTTGCTAGTCGAATCCTTGCGTCGATTGTAGTCTCGAACCCACCACTCGAATGTGGACGTTATCACTGCCCCTGACGTCATTCATGACGTCTTTGGCGTGCGCCCGCCATTTTGACAAGACGTGTCTGTGTGGGCCCAATGTTCAGAGTTTTGACCGCAGAAGACGCCGTTTCAGCTTTGATTTGACCGGACGTGGCGAATTTTTCGCCGCGCCATCATAACCTCCTAGGGTTTTGTGCGTAGTGGGCGACGTGGGATGCGACGGTTGCTCTCTGCGCTCGCCACGTGTACGGCCAGATGCTATGTGCATTTGGACGGACGATTATGATGGGTTTTGCGTTGTGCGGTAAGTAGCAATATTTGCGCAAGATTTTGATTTACTTGCCATTCACTTCCTCTGTTCCTCTTCTTCCTCGCGCACCGCACACCATTGCTCTGCCTCCCAAGCTCCTTGCTGCTTGCTCCTTGCGCAATGGCGCCAAAGAAGATCAAGCGTGCCGCTGCAACTGCCTCCGCCACCGATCCATCGGACAAGGGGAAGGATGCGGCCATGGCGAGTGAGCCTGCCGATGCGCTTTTGAAGATCCCCGGTGACTGGACCAGATCCAGTGTAACCGAGGATACCCTTTCTGAGTACCGTCAGAAGGGTTGGCTGCCGCCAGCTGACCAGCTGGCCGCGCGTGCTCCAGGTCTGGAGGTACGCCCTGACCCTCGCAACGGCGAACGCGTCTGCTTCGCTGAATTCCTTCCCCGCGGGTTCTCTCTCCCTTTGCATGATTTTGTGCGAGGGCTACTGTACGCCTATGGCCTACAGATTCATGATCTTACTCCCAACAGCATTATGCATATCGCCTGTTTCATGGTGCTTTGCGAGTGTTTCTTGGGAGTGTCCCCCAGCTGGGCATTGTGGAAGCATATCTTCAAGGTGCGCCACAATTGCCGGGGTAAACGCCCTTGCCCGGTGGGTGGATTTCAAGTCCAAGTGCGAAGCGATTCGCATTACTTTAGCTTGAAGACAGTCGACTCTGCCCAAGGTTGGCGGACCAAATGGTTCTATGTGCCAGTCGACCAAGTGGTGCTCCCGGCTTTTTCGATTGAGAATTCTCCGAAGAAGACGGTGGCCTGGGACCACCCTATCTCTCCTGCTGAAGCCAAAGAAGCCACCCCTTTGCTGAATGAGATTGGAAAGTTGCTGAAGACTGTTTCTGGTATTCAGTTGATCAGCACTTATTTGAAGATGCGAGTGTGGCCCATGCGCCTTCGTGCCCACCCGATGTGGCAGTATGAGGGTCCACTCGACAGCATCAGGATGAGCGCCTCCGAGTTGACGCCAAAGGAGCTCAGTGCTCAGGTGAAGAAAATCACGAGCATCAAAGCTTCCACAAAAATCGACTTCAACTTTTCCCACGTCCCCTACGGGCCAGAGAAGGCCTTACCCGCAGTGAGTGATTCTTTTTTGCCGTTTTTATGCCTCACCATCTGCCTTTGCATCCTTTTTGCTTCCGTTCTTATGATTATGAATTGTACTTGCTACATAGGGTCACTCGACTACCACCTCTCTCCCTCCTCTACCCGAAGCCGGGCCTACTGTGGAGACGGCAGTACAGGAGGAAACCAAGCTGCCCATTGCTGACCCTGCTTCTGCCCACTCGACTCCTCAGGAGAATCCCGAAGAAGAAACAGGGGAAGAGGTGGAACAGGTTGTAGCGGATGCTTCGGATGAATCAGATGCTGAGCAAGGTCCTCGCAAGCCTAAACGCCAGCGTTTGGTTCTTCCGGAGTCTTCGAGTACAGAGGATGAGCAAGGGGACACCGGTAATTCGGGTATCCCTTCTCCTGCCAAAAGCCATCCCTGACTGTCTCCCCTCTGGCCTCTCGTCCTCCTGCCACTTCGAGTAACACCTCTCGACTGGGTGTTTTCTCTCTTGGTGACGAACCTGATTCCGATGAAGAAGATGAGCCAAGGTTTGCTTAATGTTCTATTCCTATATTTGCAGCCGCGCCTTTATGGTTTTTGTTTTTTGATTGCATGTGTTTTTGCTTTTTGATACCAGTGGCAAATCGCCATCTCCCCTCCAGTCGCGGACACATCGATTGTGGCGCAGCCATCCACCCTTCCAGAGGCAGCACAAGGCACTATTATTGAAGCGGCCAAGGACGCAACTGAGCTGATGGTTGCTGATTTGAACAAGGAGAAGGCTGCCCCAACCGCGGATGCCGTGGCTTCCTCCTCCAAGCCTGCCTCTTGGACTGATCACGTGAGTGCTTCTGTTATTACTTATACTTGAAAATTTTGTTTCTTCTGCACTCGACGATAACATGCGTATTCTGTTTTAGCCTATGTATGCCGCCATGGCCCCTTGGGTCCAGTCCTTTGTTTGGGTGGAGCAAGAGAGGGACTCCCTGCAGTCAACTGCGACTGAGCTTGCGCGTAAGCGTTTTTTGCTAAAAACTTTTCCCTTCATTTGAAGTTTATGATACTAATCGAGAATGTTTTTGAACTCCGCAGAAAACAAGAAGTCAGCTAAAGAGCAAGTGGAAGGCCTGAAGAAACAACTACAGGACTTGCAGACCAAGCTCTCCACCCAGCAGTCTGAATCGAAGAAAGTGATACGTCTCCAACGTATCCATAATTTCTGTTGTTCCATGCTTATATTATACCATTTGCTACATGTTTTATATACACTTCATATCACTTTTATGCATTTTCTGGGACTAACCTATTAACAAGATGCCACAGTGCCAGTTCCCTGTTTTCTGCTGTTTTTGGTTCCAGAAAAGTACTTCTGCGAATATTCTCGGAATTGCACGAAACAAAAGGCCACGTCCCTATTTTTCCAACACGTACACGGAGTCCGAAGGAGAAACGAAGAGGAGCCAGGAGGTGGCCAAACCATAGGCTGGCACGGCAGGGGGCCCACCGACCCGCCATATGGTTTGGGCCCCTCGAGGCGCCCCCGACGTCGCCCCTTCGCCTATTTATTCCCCCGAGGCGTAAACCCTAAAAGAATAAGCCATATTCCACGAAGAGTTCCGCAGCGCCGCCGCCGTCGACGTCAAGTTTCGGGGGACAGAATCTCTGTTCCGGCACGCCGCCGGGACGGGGAATTGCCCCCGGAGTCATCTCCATCGACACCACCGCCATCTTCATCGCCGCTGCTGACTCCCGTGATGAGGAGGGAGTAGTTCTCCCCGAGGCTGAGGGCTCTATCGGTAGCTATGTGGTTCATCTCTCTCTCCCATGGTGTGATCTTTATGTGATCATGTGTATTGCTAGTATCGCTGAATACATTAATAATGTTTATGCTACTCAAGTGATTTTGTCTAGTTTCTGGAGTCATTGTGACAACACGGTATCAAGGTGACAGTGTGGGTACTTGTGTGACTCTATGAATAATTTAGACACTTATCATGGCTTATTCTTGGGAATTGTGGTGTTTGTTTACTCAGACTTTGAGGTGTGCTTTTGCAGCCTACGCATAGTACTCTTGCTTCATCAAGAAGGAGAATAATCCCGAGTAGTATTTACTTGTGTTCAGTTGTGCTAATCTAGTTGAATATGTAGATGTTACTCTTTATCTATTATGCACTCTATAGGTTACTTTAATATGAACTCCGGTACTCTCCACGGTGTAAAGGTGACAGTGTGTGCACCGTGTGTGATTCCTTTATGACGTTGTGGCACTTGTTTACTCCGGCTTGAGGTGTGCTTTTGTAGCCCTACACAATGAATGGTGTTTGTTATCCAACAAGAGAGTGTTTAAGAGTAGCTTTTATTTATTCAATTATGAGATCATTGTTCAGAGTGTCCACTAGTGAAAGTATGATCCCTAGGCCTTGTTTCTAAGCATTGAAACACCGTTTACAACAAGTTCTGCTACATGTTTGCTTGCTGCCATTTTTATTCCAGATTGCAATTGCTACTTATAATCATCCATATTACTTGTATTTCACTATCTCTTCGCCGAACTAGTGCACCTATACATCTGACAAGTGTATTGGGTGTGTTGGGGACACAAGAGACTTCTTGTATCTTAATTGCAGGGTTGTTTGAGAGGGATATCTTTGACCTCTACCTCCCTGAGTTCGATAAACCTTGGGTGATTCACTTAAGGGAAACTTGCTGCTGTTCTACAAACCTCTGCTCTTGGAGGCCCAACACTGTCTACAAGAATAGAAGCACACGTAGACATCAAGCTATTTTCTGGCGCCGTTGCCGGGGAGGTAAGGTAAAAGGTATTCACATCCTCTGGCTACTAAGCTATTTTCTAGTGTTGTTGCTAGTGTGTGAGTGCTCGAAGTTATTTCCTTTAGATTCTGCAATTATTTCTTTTTGTTTCTTGTTTTTATTTTCACTAGTTAGGCTTAATGGAAAACAACAAAAAAATTAGAGATCTTTATGAACTTTATATTGAATTAGGACATGATGCTTTTGAAGAGAAAATTAAAAAACCTATGGAGGCTTGTTTGCATGATGGTAGCAATGGTATTACTATAAATTCTTTGAACACCATTATTGCCAATGCTATGGAAAAGTCTAAGCTTGGGGAAGCTGGTTGTGATGAATATGATATTTTTAGTCCCCCAAGCTTTAAGGAGGAAATTTGCTTTGATAATACTTTGCCTCCAATATATGATGATTATAATCATTGTGATATTTTCAGTCCACCTACTATTGAGGATATAGTTTATGTTGATTATGATATGCCTCCTATATATGATGTTTACAATGATGAATATGATATTTCAGTCCATCTACTATTGAGGATAAAATCATTTTGATTATTCTATGCCTCCTATTTATGATGATTACAATGATGGATGTGATACTTTTACTCTCACTATTACTAATGATAATGTTTATGCTTATGTGGAGAATAATGATACTTTTATGCATGTGGATCATGATAAGAATGCTTATGTGATAACTATATTGTTGAGTTTATCAATGATGCTACTGAAAGTTTTTATGAGAGGGGAGATGGTTATATATCACAATAATATTAAGTCTCCCTCTTTTGTTGAAATTTTTGAAGTTGCACTTGTTTTGTCTTCTATGCTAGTCACTTTATGTTTATTGATTTATTTTCTTACAAGACTCCTTTGCATAGGAAGTGGGTTAGACTTAAATGTGTTTGGTATTTGCTTTTTGATGCTCTCTTATATTCAACTCTTATACATATGAGAGCATTATCAAAATCACTATGCCTAGCTAAAAGGCTTAAAGAAAAGCGCTTATGGGAGACAACCCATTGTTTTTATTTTCTGTTATTTTTGTTTTCTTTTTGTTTTGAGTCAAGGTGCTTGTTACTTCTGTAGCAACTCCTTTGTATCTTTATTTTATTGCATTGTTGTGCCAAGTAAAGTTTTTATTGAAAGTTGATGCAAGATTTGGATTTCTGCGCAGAAACAGATTTTTAGCTGTCACGATTTGAGCTTATCCCTGCAGAAAATTCAAAAATTCTGAAAAAATCACGCATCTTCCTCAGATATGTACGCAACTTTCATTATTTACTGTTCCATCTGAGCAACTTAAGTGCCTCGAAAAAATTCGTCTTCCAGACTGTTCTGTTTTTGACAGATTCTGCCTTTTGTTTTGCATTCGCTCTTTTACGTGTTTGTGTGGATTTCTTTGCTCCACAAAGCATTGTGGCTGTAGCTAATGTCCAGAAGCTTTGGGATGATTGTATCATTACAGAATATGAGAATTTTTGATTATGCACTAACCCTCTAATGAGAACTGTTTGAGTTTGGTGTGAAGGAAGTTTTCAAGGATCAAGCGAGAAGGGTGATATTATGTGATCAAGAAGAGTGAAAAGCCTAAGCTTGGGGATGCCCCCGTGGTTCATCCCAACCATATTCAGAGAGACTCAAGCGTCTAAGCTTGGGGATGCCCAAGGCATCCCCTTCTTCATCAACAAACTTATCAGGTCATCTCTAGTGAAACTATATTTTAATTCTTTCACATCTTATGCGCTTTACTTGGAGCGTCTGTGTGCTTTTATTTTTGTTTTGTTTGAATAAATTCGGATCCTAGCAATCCTTGTGTGGGAGAGAGACACGCTCCGCTTTTTCATGTGAATACTCATGTTCTTCACTTATATTTGTTGAGTATTCTTAACTAGCTACTGCAGTGCTTTTAGCTCCTGTTTTTCATGCATCTCTTCGAGCTGTTAGCACTTGTTTATAAATACTCTCTTGCTGCATTATATTATCATTTGGAGAGTTTATGTTTAAATAAATTGATTGGTGTTTGTTTGGAAGAAAGAAAATGCTACATGTAGTAGTTGGTATTGGAAAAGACATATGCATTCTTGTAGATCATTGTCTTGTTTCGATTTGATACTTTGCAATTGTTTTGAGCTCTCAAGTAGATCATGTTTAAGCTCTTGCATCATGTAGTTAAAGCCTAGTAGTGGAGAACTACCGTAGAGCTTGTTGAGACTTGGTGCATATTTGTTCTCTAAGGTCTAGATATTTTCTGGTAAAATGTTTGAGCAACAAGGAAGACAGTGTAGAGTCTTATAATACTTGCAATATATTTTATGTGATTCTTGCTGTACCGGTTTATACTTGTGTTTGCTTCAAACAACCTTGCTAGCCTAAACTCTGTACTGAGAGGGAATGCTTCTCGTGCATCCAAACCTTGAGCCAAAACCCATGCCATTTGTGTCCACCATACCTACCTACTATGTGGTATTTCCTGCCATTCCAAGTAAATACTTCATGTGCTACCTTTAAACTATTCAAAACTTTATTACTCCTTATTTGTGTCAATGTTTTATAGCTCATGAGGAAGTATGTGGTGTTTTATCTTTCAATCTTGTCATTTACTTCTGACAGACTTTCACCAATGGACTAGTGGCATATACATCCGCTTATCCAATAATTTGCAAAAAGAGCTGGCAACGGGGTGCCCAGCCCCAATTAATTACAACTTTCATTAATAATTCTCTTCACATGTTTTGCCCTGATTTATCAGTAAGCAACTTAATTTGCAAATAGACACTCCTCCATGGTATGTGAATGTTGGAAGGCACCCGAGGATTCGGTTAGCCATGGCTTGTGTAAGCAAAAGGTTGGGAGGAGTGTCATCTATAAAGAAACTAAAATACATGTGTAAACAAAAGAGAAGAGGGATGATCTACCTTGCTGGTAGAGATAACGTCCTTCATGGGAGCCGCTCTTGAAAGTCTGGTTGACAAGGGGGTTAGAGTGCCCACTACCATTCGTTGACAACAACAAACACCTCTCAAATACTTATTTTGTGCTCTCTATATGCTTTCGAAAACTTAAAAAGCTCTAGCACATGATTTAATCCCTGCTTCCCTCTGCGAAGGGCCTATCTTTTACTTTATGTTGAGTCAGTTTACCTACTCCTTTCTATCTTAGAAGCAAACACTAGTGTCAACTTTGTGTGCATTGATTCTTACATGTTTACTTATTGCACTTGTTATATTGCTTTATGTTGACAACTATCCATGAGATATACATGTTACAAGTTGAAAGCAATGCTGAAACTTAATCATCCTTTGTGTTGCTTCAATGCCTTTTACTTTGAATCTATTGCTTTATGAGTTACCTCTTATGCAAAACTTTTTGATGCTTGTCTTGAAAGTACTATTCATGAAAAGTTTTTGCTTATATGATTCATTGTTTACTCTTTATCTATTTGTTAGCAAACTATAGACCATTGCTTTGAGTCACTTCATTCATGACATGAGCCTTGCAATATATTGATCAAGATTGTGTGAAAGCATGTCTCCTCAGAAATTATTTGTTGTTATCGTTTTACCTACTCGAGGACGAGTAGAACTAAGCTTGGGGATGCTTGATACGTCTCCAACGTATCCATAATTTCTTGTTCCATGCTTATATTATACCATTTGCTACATGTTTTATATACACTTCATATCACTTTTATGCATTTTCTGGGACTAACCTATTAACAAGATGCCACAGTGCCAGTTCCCTGTTTTCTGCTGTTTTTGGTTTCAGAAAGTTACTTCTGGAAATATTCTCGGAATTGCACGAAACAAAAGGCCAGTCCCTATTTTTCCAACACGTACACGGAGTCCGAAGGAGAGACGAAGAGCCACGAGGTGGCCAAACCACAGGCCGGCGCGGCAGGGGGGCCACCGCGCCGCCTGGTGGTTTGGGCCCCTCGGGGGTCCGCCGACATCGCCCCTTCGCCTATTTATTCCCCGAGACGTGAAAAGGCCACGTCCCTATTTTTCCAACACGTACACGGAGTCCGAAGGAGAAACGAAGAGGAGCCAGGAGGTGGCCAAACCATAGGCCGGCGCGGCAGGGGGGCCCACCGCGCCGCCATATGGTTTGGGCCCCTCGAGGCGCCCCGACGTCGCCCCTTCGCCTATTTATTCCCCCTGAGGCGTAAACCCTAAAAGAATAAGCCATATTCCATGAAGAGTTCCGCAGCGCCGCCGCCATCGACGTCAAGTTTCGGGGGACAGAATCTCTGTTCCGGCACGCCGCCGGAACAGGGAATTGCCCCCGGAGTCATCTCCATCGACACCACCGCCATCATCATCACCGCTGCTGACTCCCATGATGAGGAGGGAGTAGTTCTCCCCCGAGGCTGAGGGCTCTACCGGTAGCTATGTGGTTCATCTCTCTCTCCCATGGTGTGATCTTTATGTGATCATGTGTATTGCTAGTATCGTTGAATACATTAATAATGTTTATGCTACTCAAGTGATTTTGTCTAGTTTCTGGAGTCATTGTGACAACACGGTATCAAGGTGACAGTGTGGGTACTTGTGTGACTCTATGAATAATTTAGACACTTATCATGGCTTATTCTTGGGAATTGTGGTGTTTGTTTACTCAGACTTTGAGGTGTGCTTTTGCAGCCCTACGTATAGTACTCTTGCTTCATCAAGAAGGAGAATAATCCCGAGTAGTATTTACTTGTGTTCAGTTGTGCTAATCTAGTTGAATATGTAGATGTTACTCTTTATCTATTATGCACTCTATAGGTTACTTTAATATGAACTCCGGTACTCTCCACGGTGTAAAGGTGACAGTGTGTGCACCGTATGTGATTCCTTTATGACGTTGTGGCACTTGTTTACTCCGGCTTGAGGTGTGCTTTTGTAGCCCTACACAATGAATGGTGTTTGTTATCCAACAAGAGAGTGTTTAAGAGTAGCTTTTATTTATTCAATTATGAGATCATTGTTCAGAGTGTCCACTAGTGAAAGTATGATCCCTATGCCTTGTTTCTAAGCGTTGAAACACCGTTTACAACAAGTTCTGCTACATGTTTGCTTGCTGCCATTTTTATTCCAGATTGCAATTGCTACTTATAATCATCCATATTACTTGTATTTCACTATCTCTTCGCCGAACTAGTGCACCTATACATCTGACAAGTGTATTGGGTGTGTTGGGGATACAAGAGACTTCTTGTATCTTAATTGCAGGGTTGTTTGAGAGGGATATCTTTGACCTCTACCTCCCTGAGTTCGATAAACCTTGGGTGATTCACTTAAGGGAAACTTGCTGCTGTTCTACAAACATCTGCTCTTGGAGGCCCAACACTGTCTACAAGAATAGAAGCACACGTAGACATCAGAAAGCATTTGCTGATGCTCTGGACGCAACCACTCGCCGCGATAAGGAGCTTGCTGGACGTCTGTTGGGCATAACCCGTGCTGCCAAAGGTGAATGAACTATTTTTGTGAGTAACCTCTTTGGTTATTTTAGCAGCTTTTGCTCATAACTTCTTCTTTCTGAATTTTGAAGGTTCCGAAGGCACCTTGACTTCCACTAAGCCATCGAGTGACTCACTGTCACTCGATGATGCAATAACGGAACTCAAATCTGTGTTGTCCAAGACCAAAGGCGAACTGGCTACCATGACCAGCACCCTTAGCAATTTGCACGCGGGGATGTGTCCTACAGCCGCCGCTCCCTCGACTGCAGAAGTGTAATATCCCAGCATTTAGGAGTAACGGAGGGTAGAAATAGGAATTTGTGCATCTGCATGTATGTATTTGAAAAGCCGAATAAATTTTTCGCAAAATAAAACTTATGTTGGAATCAAGTTAAGCCTCAGATGTTAGTGTTGTGCAACTATAGAATGTAACTAGATAAATTTTAACATGATCTTTATGTGTTTTGCTTGTGTTGATATTTGAATTTCAAATTCAAATAATTGAATTTGAAATTGAATTCAAATAAATTGCAATAAGTAAATAAAACAATCAAATAATGATTGAAATAATTTAAAACATCATAACTATTTATTACAATTTATGAAATCAAATCCATACAACTCATATTACAAATCAAAGAATTTAAGAAAGACAAATAAATAATTTTATTGATAGAGTACAATAATACATAGTCATTACAAAATTATTACAACAAATTGAATTGCAAAAAGGAAAATTTACAATTAAATTCTAAACTACAAAGTCTTGTATCTTCTTCTTCATTTGATCTCCAACTTTATAATTGATTTCCTGCAATACAAAAGAAAAACAAAAACAATATAGAATACAAAGTGGGGATTAGGGTTAGGATTATCCTCAGTCTGGTAGTGTGATGCACTACTAAACACATCATTGGATTTAAAACAAGGAACCTAGTGAAGCATCTGTTCTTAACAAAAGAATTAGCCTCAGAGCAACATCACTGGCTAAGGCAAAGAAATCCACTTGGCATGAGAAATAATGAAGCCACTAGGGATAAGACCAACTAGCCGAAGCATCAAGTTACTTGAACCGGGAGGCACACAAGCAGGCAAGCAGCACAGTCACATGAGCAGTCACCCTGCTGCTTACAGCACATCAACTTCACTACAGAGGGATAAGAGCAAGGAAGCAGCCGTAGGAGCTAGCAAAATAGAATCACTTCACTCACACTAGTTCCAGCTCGAGTTCATCTTCCACAACTCACAGCACCTCACAAAACCATTATATCCACCACTGTTTCATCACTCAATCCTTGCCAAAAGCGAGAACAAGATGGAATAGAAGCACAAGGCCAAGCAGGAGCAAGGAGGGAAGGCCAGGAGCTAGAAGGTAGCCATATGGAGCTGGAGGAGCAGGCCACGAAGGAGATCCACAAGAACTGCAGCTCAAGCCACCCAGAAGAGCCACAAGATCTGACTGATCAAGTGCTCCACAAGATCTCAAATCACACCACACAGCCATCACCAACACACATCAGGAGGTGAATAACCAAAACTCCTTAGCAAAAGAATTTGCTAGATTAGATATGTGGTTGGGCTGGATATTTCCCTCAGCTTAGCATAGAGATGCTATGCTAAATTCATCATAGGGAATTAAAAATCAAATATAACATCTGTTCTTATTAAATCATGGCCTCAGCCTATGCATCATAGGCAAAGGGGCAAATAAACCACAATTTTGAGCAAAGGCACAAGCAAATATTGCTTTTCACAGCTATGTGTGAAGCACAAATCCAGTAAACTGATGCTGGGCACTAACTCCACAAGGGAAATAGCACCTCAAGCACATCTGTGCACTAAAAATACCACTGGAAAGTAAAAGCAAATTTCCCTAAGCTAAAATCATCAGATTGCTTCTGTGTAACTCAAAGGAGGCATCACAGCAAGCTATGCTAAATTATTTAGCTCAAGAAAATAAGATTTACTTGCACAGGGCACTAATAGAGCATCATATCAAAGGGACAAATCATCAGAGGCATATTTCTGAACCTAGGGTTCAGAATAGCAACATTTGGACAGAACCACTGACAGAAGCATAGAATCAAGCTCACATCCAAAGCCACTAGCAGGAAACTCTTTAGTAAACACTAAAGTAGCATCTGAACACATCTTGTGTTCATCACAGGAGCAGCAGAACAGCATCACACCTAGCAATAGGAATTCTTAATTCACTGCTAGTAGTTCACATCACAGAGCACGGCCATAGGCCAGAGGAAGGGAGAAGAAGGAGAAAGGGAAGAAAAATCATACCTCACGCCCTTGGCCGTAGCTCCACGGCGACGGGGCAGTGCCCGTGTGGCCAGAGGAGAAGGACCACGGGAGAAGCGAGCACCACAGCAGCACAGAGACGAGCTCTACACCGGCCATGGCAAAGCCCGGAGCAGCACAAGCTCGGCGAAGCCAGGAGCACGGCGGAACCCTAGCTTGGGGTTGGGTCGCGCACGGCTGCGACAGGCGGGGAAAAACAAATCGCCGTGGAGGGGAAGGAGGAGGACCGGTGGCGTGTCGATTCCGCCCCAGCACGGCGGCGGAGCTGGCCGGAGCACGCCGGGGACGGCCGGCGACGGCGAGGCGACAGAGGAGTGCCTGGGGGGCTCGGGAGAGAGGGAGAGAGACGAAGGGGTCGGGTGAGAGTGTGGCTCGGTCGAGTTGACCACGACCCGAGCCAGTCCTTGGTCTGGTTCAACCCAGTTTGACCAAGGGCATTTTGGTCATTTCATAAATCAAAAATTAATAAGAAAATAATTCCAGAAATATTTTAAATTGAATAAACTCTGGAAATTCATAACTATTTCATATAAAATCAGAAAAATACAAATAATATACCAAAATGAACAAAAAAAAATCTATCTGTTTGTATAAATCAAACACTTGTTTGAATAAAATTGAATCACTTTAAAATTGAAACAACAATTTACTTATTAATTTAAATATGGAATTTATTTAAAATGCTATTTTGAATGCATTTGAATTCCATTCAAATTGCTCCACATGTTTAACTACAAATATGGAAATATATTTCCATCATAACATTATGACCATTTTAAGAATTTCATTTGTAAACATGTCTCACTAATATTCTTAAGTGGTTTTTAAAATGATATTTTCCATAAGGAAAATAATCATTCAAGAATCCTTTAACAATACAAAAGATAAATCTATCAACATATAAATTTATCATTTTATTACTTTATAATATATCATGTAGTTCTTAATTCATAAAAGTGAAAATCTTTATTTAATAAAACTTGATCACTACTATTAATACTTTTAATAATTGGATTAATTTTATGATACAATTATTTAAATCATTAATCCAAATTAATAACTACTTCATAATATGAGATTACTTGTGGTGTTTCTTCTAAGTGTTAAAATTCAAATCATATTATCTTTTGCATAAAGAAAAGTTAAATACATAAGTAACTACTCCTTATATTTGATACTATACCATTACTTAACTAAAATAACTACCCTATGATATCAACAAATGTATACATTATTTATTTCTTCAAAAGTTATTCTTTTTGCCTTCTTGAATAATAATACTACACCATTTGTTTAATTAATTCAAGTTGACACCTGATCTGTATAAACATAAAGATGATAGTAAACCCTAAAATAACCATTTAGTATTATGATGTTGTTTATTTTATCCTTATGCTTAATATGGTATTTATAGTTAAAGTTTAAAATTCATCATTCTTGTGAAGTGAACTTGAAGATAAAACAAATCTAAAAATAATCACCAAACTCTAACAACCCTCAACCATCGAGAGTTAGTCACGGGGTTTAGGACGATGCATCTCATACTTATGCATAATAGCATATTGCTTCTTCAAACATTAGTCCTTACCGGACCAATGATGTTTTTTCCAGATTTTGGAGTCTTTATAGTAACGAAGACCTTGGCTGCATAATCTTGCAGTCAAAAAGGCAAGTTCACTCTTGCTCATGTCCTACTTGATTATGTTTATCAAAGTAAATGAAAAATACTATGGTTTATCATTGCATGAAAAAGAAAAACCTATCTTCGAATGATGTGAATTGCTATATATATATTGTTGGCTGGCAGATGGAACCATGGAATGATGTGGTTGGTGGAGGTTCCATATGCACGGGAAAGTATTACCTAGGACTTAAGAACCAATGCCGTCAGCGTTCTTGCGCCGAAAATGAAGCGTTAACCATGAGACTTGGAATGGGACGGGAAAGTCATCTGTGATCTTTTCCCTTTCGCATGTCAACGGGCAGCCAGAGCCGTACGCTGTAGATCTAGTGCGACTACATGCACATGGGTGGGACCCCTTAATGCCCACGGACTCTGGTGTCTATGATGGTCTGCAAGAGGACACCTAGGTATCTATCGTGAGGGGTAGAACCAGGGGTGATTCTGCTATGCATGAATTGGGTGGGCATGCGGGGTTGTTGGAGAAGCACGGCGAATGGCTTGGATCAACGACTGGGCCCCACACCATAGGAAGTGTGGACGGGAAAGACTCGCCCGGTTGTGCAACAAGGCGTTGGTCTCTTATGGGTAAAGTAACGCACCTCTGCAGAGTGTAAAAATGTGACATGTTACTCCACGTTCCAGGAAGGAACGGCGAACGCTGCAGGAAAGGAGGCTCCTCAAGGCCCTAGCACCTGTGAATCGATGACGGGCATAGTTTTCTGAAGATAAAATAAATCTTTTCCTAAAAATGTTTTACAAAGTTATGCATGTTCATCCATGACCTTTTGGGATGGATGGTAGCTAGTGCATAAAACACCTCATTCCTATTATATGAACTTGCTGAGTAACGCTCGTGTTGCTCACTCTTTCCTCCGTTGACCCTTGCTTAGATAATTGGAGACAACAGAAGAAGGACAGGAATCCATAGCAATATTGGTGAGATCTTCGACAAGGAGTCAAATCAACCTGGTGGGCCTGAAGGAATCAACCTCTACTTAGCCAACGGATACGTGGCGACCATAGTGCAACGGTGGACACGTCGACAACAAAGCCTATGGACATGACAACTATAGTTAGATGGAGGAGCACAACTCCAGACATGAAGATTCCAATGGATAGATAGGGCTGTGACAACATCAGTAGTGGATTAGGAGTTAGAAGTAGAGCTGGTATCCAGCTTAGTGCTTCGATTTGAGTCCTTTGGGAGTTTCTTTCGCACGAGACCTACTTCTGTTTGTTAAGGAGGTTCTCGAGTTTTTGTATTGAATAGTGTTGTAATCCTATAGTGTTACCTTGGACCGACTATGTTTCTGTTGTACTACTCTGAAGGATGTAATATTTACGAAGTGGTCCTTTCGTGAGTATTATGTCAACGACTTGTACACTACAACATGCAGTGGTGTGCTGGGTCACTACAGGTGGTATCAGAGCGAACGACCTTAGGATTAAAACCCTTTTAGGAGACTTGTAGGTTGGTAAGACTATAGGAAGTTATCATATTTATCTAAACTATATATTACTACAACTATGATGGTTATTCACTGAGAATAATACTGTCATATTTGTATACACATTTCCTTACCCAACTGGAGTAGATATTCTTATTTACTATTCTATAGGTATATTCACCTTATTTCTTTTCAACTTGGTATGACCAGTTAAAACTGTTTCGTACCAGTTGTACACCAAATAGAGTGCATCTAAGTCAGTGTTACCTACATGGTATCATTGATAGCCTATCCTATGAAGTAGAACCCTATTATAAGTTCGTGAAGGAGGAAGTTAGGAGATGTTTGATGATAGTGGAGAATCATCGACATTCAACTATGAAGAGTATGTCAATACCCTAATGATGAAGTCCAAAGGGGATTCACCTGAGTATAGTATAAAGTGATAAGGAAATTAGGAGATGCACAACAATGACGGGAGCTACATTACTACGATCTGGATATGTTCGCAAATAGATGTTCTAGCCAGACGGAAGATCCAAGCTACATGGAGTTTAGTTCCATAAGAAACCAAGCCATACCACAACTACTCTTTGAGTACTTTGTCTTAGGATTACTCCGTTACAAATAGGTAACTGGTGTAAATACTGAGGCAAAAAGTTGTTTTAGCATAGGACTATAAGGTAATATATACCTATCTTGTAGTGTATAGCATCTAAGCCTGGGTACTTGGGATGTTTTTACTCAAAGTACTACTTATTGTACAGGCTTATGTTGCATGGTTGATATAACTGCATTTTGCGATTTATTGGATCTTATTGGATTTTGATTGGCTAGGTTGGTACATAAAGATAGAATTTGATGTACAATGGCATGATTGTCACATTGAGTTCTTTTCTTGATGTTACTGATCCAGAGGTAGATAGGATTCGTGTAAGGGAGAGACGTGTTCCCAGAAGTTTCAAACAACAATGAAGGTTCATGAAGAGAAGGAAGTCAAGATGATCGAAGTAAAGGAAGCTATACGTGGGGATGGACCACAACTCACATTATATTTGGATTTGGAGGTCTACATCACCAGACTTGGGAGGATGGAGAAACTACGTAAGTTTCAAGATGAGTATCATCACAGGATGAAGGAAGGTTAACTAACGATGATGACAGGAAAGCTACATGAGAAACTCTACTAAAGTAGGAATTATGAAATTTGAAGAGTCATGTCATCTGATCACCCAAAAGAAAGGAATCAGTTCCAGCAATAGGTAGATGAAAGAGTTGTTTATCAAACGAATTTGGACTAGATGACCAACAACCTGTTCTAAATTAGAGTTAAGTTATCACCATTGCAACTAGTTTTGCAATAGTCTTTTCTCAAGACCCTAGGTGAGACAACTGGAATGCTAGTCCGAGTGAATATTCAATTACCGGAGATCTTATTGGTTGTTCATAGTGGTGGACTTACCAATTGTTCTTCGGGAAGCTATTGGGTGTAGGAATGATATCTCTGAACCGGAGAATGTCTCGGGAATCACAATCTGGTGATAGTACCGGTGTTCTTCGAGAGACCATAGGTATACAGGTTGGAAGTTTGAGCACAAAGGGCATAGAGAAAGCAGCTCTATTCAACAGAAAAGATCTAGTTGTTACTTGAAACTGAATGGATACAACTAGATGAAGATCGACTAACAAAAGTCAGACGAAAGGAAGCGCCCTAGCAAATTCTAAGGGGAAGAGTATGTAATACCCGTAGTTCAGAGAGTAGAAAGGGGCTAATATGTGCATTAGCATTGCATGCATCTAAAGATCCGGGGAAAATAAAAACTTTTTCAACGAAGTCATAGAGTGATCGACCAACACTCAAAAGACTAGTTGAGAATGCAAGTATATGAGCATATGAGAACCTAATATCCTAAGTGAATATCTTATCAACTTATCATTTTAGTCATTATTTCATAAGCACTACACATCTCTAATACAAATTGAACATTCAACAACTAAAGTATCTTTAGATACAACTAATGGAATAATAACAAGATACAACCTTTATAAGAGGAATTGGATTGAAAACTAGGTAAAATACATCACATATGGAATAAGTACAAATCTTAAAGGAAAGAAAATGAGAAGTTCAAGGAAGGATAATAAAAGCTTAAACTAGATCTTCTTACTTTATCTAGACCATCTTATATTCTTACCTCCCAATCTTCTCGAAGTCATTCTGTAAGAGAAGCAAATCACAAGGAGGAGGAATTACGACAAGAAAATTTTCACAAGGATTCTTTAGACTGTTCTAGAAGTGCTAAGCCAATTTATCAGGGAGAATTTGGAAATTCTTATGTCAGAATCTATTCTTGTTAATCTCTCTAGAAATAGTGTGATATTCCAAGGTTCGTGTTATATAGAAGTAGTTTGGTAACAAGCCTAATTACCTTGTTAACAAATCACTTTTGTATGCTCAAACAATTGAATGTCATATACAAATAAAAAGAAGGTCAGATAATCCAGTGCATCTCAGCCTTTTGAATATGAAAAGCAATTTGGAGACAAGCCTAACCCTGTTAACAAATTATTTCAATATGCATAGGGCAATTTGATGTGATAAAATACACACACATTCTTCTATAACCAGCTTCATTAAAGCTTTGCTAGGATTTAACTAGATGTCTTCATCACAAGGGTGAGGCAAGTGATGTGGGATACTAGGTACATAAATTTTAATAACTTGCCTTAAGTCCTGGTATTGACTAGAAGGGTCAATATCAAAGTGAAGACTACAATGGACTATGAATCATTTGGATCACCTAGATTCAAGTAGGAAATATGATAAGATACAACCATGATCCATACAAGAGAAAGAATAGCGAGGAGGAAATAATAAACCACATTACAACTTAGGCAACATATTCAAGTTTCTAAGTAAGCAAGCTACATGGTGATTTATGGTGTTTCTCTAGGGATGAGTTCCAAGGAGGGAGTAAAGCCAATTCATAAAGCCCACATAATAATCACCTACATCTAGATATCACATGAGTAACTCTCACATTCATACACACGTCATAACTTCGGGACGAAGTTTTTGTTAAGGGGGAAAGACTGTAATATCCCAGCATTTAGGAGTAACGGAGGGTAGAAATAGGAATTTGTGCATCTGCATGTATGTATTTGAAAAGCCGAATAAATTTTTCGCAAAATAAAACTTATGTTGGAATCAAGTTAAGCCTCAGATGTTAGTGTTGTGCAACTATAGAATGTAACTAGATAAATTTTAACATGATCTTTATGTGTTTTGCTTGTGTTGATATTTGAATTTCAAATTCAAATAATTGAATTTGAAATTGAATTCAAATAAATTGCAATAAGTAAATAAAACAATCAAATAATGATTGAAATAATTTAAAACATCATAACTATTTATTACAATTTATGAAATCAAATCCATACAACTCATATTACAAATCAAAGAATTTAAGAAAGACAAATAAATAATTTTATTGATAGAGTACAATAATACATAGTCATTACAAAATTATTACAACAAATTGAATTGCAAAAAGGAAAATTTACAATTAAATTCTAAACTACAAAGTCTTGTATCTTCTTCTTCATTTGATCTCCAACTTTATAATTGATTTCCTGCAATACAAAAGAAAAACAAAAACAATATAGAATACAAAGTGGGGATTAGGGTTAGGATTATCCTCAGTCTGGTAGTGTGATGCACTACTAAACACATCATTGGATTTAAAACAAGGAACCTAGTGAAGCATCTGTTCTTAACAAAAGAATTAGCCTCAGAGCAACATCACTGGCTAAGGCAAAGAAATCCACTTGGCATGAGAAAATAATGAAGCCACTAGGGATAAGACCAACTAGCCGAAGCATCAAGTTACTTGAACCGGGAGGCACACAAGCAGGCAAGCAGCACAGTCACATGAGCAGTCACCCTGCTGCTTACAGCACATCAACTTCACTACAGAGGGATAAGAGCAAGGAAGCAGCCGTAGGAGCTAGCAAAATAGAATCACTTCACTCACACTAGTTCCAGCTCGAGTTCATCTTCCACAACTCACAGCACCTCACAAAACCATTATATCCACCACTGTTTCATCACTCAATCCTTGCCAAAAGCGAGAACAAGATGGAATAGAAGCACAAGGCCAAGCAGGAGCAGGAGGGAAGGCCAGGAGCTAGAAGGTAGCCATATGGAGCTGGAGGAGCAGGCCACGAAGGAGATCCACAAGAACTGCAGCTCAAGCCACCCAGAAGAGCCACAAGATCTGACTGATCAAGTGCTCCACAAGATCTCAAATCACACCACACAGCCATCACCAACACACATCAGGAGGTGAATAACCAAAACTCCTTAGCAAAAGAATTTGCTAGATTAAATATGTGGTTGGGCTGGATATTTCCCTCAGCTTAGCATAGAGATGCTATGCTAAATTCATCATAGGGAATTAAAAATCAAATATAACATCTGTTCTTATTAAATCATGGCCTCAGCCTATGCATCATAGGCAAAGGGGCAAATAAACCACAATTTTGAGCAAAGGCACAAGCAAATATTGCTTTTCACAGCTATGTGTGAAGCACAAATCCAGTAAACTGATGCTGGGCACTAACTCCACAAGGGAAATAGCACCTCAAGCACATCTGTGCACTAAAAATACCACTGGAAAGTAAAAGCAAATTTCCCTAAGCTAAAATCATCAGATTGCTTCTGTGTAACTCAAAGGAGGCATCACAGCAAGCTATGCTAAATTATTTAGCTCAAGAAAATAAGATTTACTTGCACAGGGCACTAATAGAGCATCATATCAAAGGGACAAATCATCAGAGGCATATTTCTGAACCTAGGGTTCAGAATAGCAACATTTGGACAGAACCACTGACAGAAGCATAGAATCAAGCTCACATCCAAAGCCACTAGCAGGAAACTCTTTAGTAAACACTAAAGTAGCATCTGAACACATCTTGTGTTCATCACAGGAGCAGCAGAACAGCATCACACCTAGCAATAGGAATTCTTAATTCACTGCTAGTAGTTCACATCACAGAGCACGGCCATAGGCCAGAGGAAGGGAGAAGAAGGAGAAAGGGAAGAAAAATCATACCTCACGCCCTTGGCCGTAGCTCCACGGCGACGGGGCAGTGCCCGTGTGGCCAGAGGAGAAGGACCACGGGAGAAGCGAGCACCACAGCAGCACAGAGACGAGCTCTACACCGGCCATGGCAAAGCCCGGAGCAGCACAAGCTCGGCGAAGCCAGGAGCACGGCGGAACCCTAGCTTGGGGTTGGGTCGCGCACGGCTGCGACAGGCGGGGAAAAACAAATCGCCGTGGAGGGGAAGGAGGAGGACCGGTGGCGTGTCGATTCCGCCCCAGCACGGCGGCGGAGCTGGCCGGAGCACGCCGGGGACGGCCGGCGACGGCGAGGCGACAGAGGAGTGCCTGGGGGGCTCGGGAGAGAGGGAGAGAGACGAAGGGGTCGGGTGAGAGTGTGGCTCGGTCGAGTTGACCACGACCCGAGCCAGTCCTTGGTCTGGTTCAACCCAGTTTGACCAAGGGCATTTTGGTCATTTCATAAATCAAAAATTAATAAGAAAATAATTCCAGAAATATTTTAAATTGAATAAACTCTGGAAATTCATAACTATTTCATATAAAATCAGAAAAATACAAATAATATACCAAAATGAACAAAAAAAAATCTATCTGTTTGTATAAATCAAACACTTGTTTGAATAAAATTGAATCACTTTAAAATTGAAACAACAATTTACTTATTAATTTAAATATGGAATTTATTTAAAATGCTATTTTGAATGCATTTGAATTCCATTCAAATTGCTCCACATGTTTAACTACAAATATGGAAATATATTTCCATCATAACATTATGACCATTTTAAGAATTTCATTTGTAAACATGTCTCACTAATATTCTTAAGTGGTTTTTAAAATGATATTTTCCATAAGGAAAATAATCATTCAAGAATCCTTTAACAATACAAAAGATAAATCTATCAACATATAAATTTATCATTTTATTACTTTATAATATATCATGTAGTTCTTAATTCATAAAAGTGAAAATCTTTATTTAATAAAACTTGATCACTACTATTAATACTTTTAATAATTGGATTAATTTTATGATACAATTATTTAAATCATTAATCCAAATTAATAACTACTTCATAATATGAGATTACTTGTGGTGTTTCTTCTAAGTGTTAAAATTCAAATCATATTATCTTTTGCATAAAGAAAAGTTAAATACATAAGTAACTACTCCTTATATTTGATACTATACCATTACTTAACTAAAATAACTACCCTATGATATCAACAAATGTATACATTATTTATTTCTTCAAAAGTTATTCTTTTTGCCTTCTTGAATAATAATACTACACCATTTGTTTAATTAATTCAAGTTGACACCTGATCTGTATAAACATAAAGATGATAGTAAACCCTAAAATAACCATTTAGTATTATGATGTTGTTTATTTTATCCTTATGCTTAATATGGTATTTATAGTTAAAGTTTAAAATTCATCATTCTTGTGAAGTGAACTTGAAGATAAAACAAATCTAAAAATAATCACCAAACTCTAACAACCCTCAACCATCGAGAGTTAGTCACGGGGTTTAGGACGATGCATCTCATACTTATGCATAATAGCATATTGCTTCTTCAAACATTAGTCCTTACCGGACCAATGATGTTTTTTCCAGATTTTGGAGTCTTTATAGTAACGAAGACCTTGGCTGCATAATCTTGCAGTCAAAAAGGCAAGTTCACTCTTGCTCATGTCCTACTTGATTATGTTTATCAAAGTAAATGAAAAATACTATGGTTTATCATTGCATGAAAAAGAAAAACCTATCTTCGAATGATGTGAATTGCTATATATATATTGTTGGCTGGCAGATGGAACCATGGAATGATGTGGTTGGTGGAGGTTCCATATGCACGGGAAAGTATTACCTAGGACTTAAGAACCAATGCCGTCAGCGTTCTTGCGCCGAAAATGAAGCGTTAACCATGAGACTTGGAATGGGACGGGAAAGTCATCTGTGATCTTTTCCCTTTCGCATGTCAACGGGCAGCCAGAGCCGTACGCTGTAGATCTAGTGCGACTACATGCACATGGGTGGGACCCCTTAATGCCCACGGACTCTGGTGTCTATGATGGTCTGCAAGAGGACACCTAGGTATCTATCGTGAGGGGTAGAACCAGGGGTGATTCTGCTATGCATGAATTGGGTGGGCATGCGGGGTTGTTGGAGAAGCACGGCGAATGGCTTGGATCAACGACTGGGCCCCACACCATAGGAAGTGTGGACGGGAAAGACTCGCCCGGTTGTGCAACAAGGCGTTGGTCTCTTATGGGTAAAGTAACGCACCTCTGCAGAGTGTAAAAATGTGACATGTTACTCCACGTTCCAGGAAGGAACGGCGAACGCTGCAGGAAAGGAGGCTCCTCAAGGCCCTAGCACCTGTGAATCGATGACGGGCATAGTTTTCTGAAGATAAAAAAATCTTTTCCTAAAAATGTTTTACAAAGTTATGCATGTTCATCCATGACCTTTTGGGATGGATGGTAGCTAGTGCATAAAACACCTCATTCCTATTATATGAACTTGCTGAGTAACGCTCGTGTTGCTCACTCTTTCCTCCGTTGACCCTTGCTTAGATAATTGGAGACAACAGAAGAAGGACAGGAATCCATAGCAATATTGGTGAGATCTTCGACAAGGAGTCAAATCAACCTGGTGGGCCTGAAGGAATCAACCTCTACTTAGCCAACGGATACGTGGCGACCATAGTGCAACGGTGGACACGTCGACAACAAAGCCTATGGACATGACAACTATAGTTAGATGGAGGAGCACAACTCCAGACATGAAGATTCCAAATGGATAGATAGGGCTGTGACAACATCAGTAGTGGATTAGGAGTTAGAAGTAGAGCTGGTATCCAGCTTAGTGCTTCGATTTGAGTCCTTTGGGAGTTTCTTTCGCACGAGACCTACTTCTGTTTGTTAAGGAGGTTCTCGAGTTTTTGTATTGAATAGTGTTGTAATCCTATAGTGTTACCTTGGACCGACTATGTTTCTGTTGTACTACTCTGAAGGATGTAATATTTACGAAGTGGTCCTTTCGTGAGTATTATGTCATCGACTTGTACACTACAACATGCAGTGGTGTGCTGGGTCACTACAAGAAGGACTTGCTGCAGCTTTTGGCGAAAGATCGTCGATTGTGGCGGATTTTGCCCGCGAACTCACGGTACGCGGCTCGGAGTACACCCTCAGGCTTTTGTTAGGCAATGGTGTAGAGGCCGATTTTGACAGCGCTTTATCGGACTACCCGAAAAATCCTGATGGAAGGCCGCTATCATTCAGGGGTGTAACCGAGCCAGCCACGCGTCTGAGCGAAATCTGCGTCCAGACTATAGAGCGCCGGGCTGAAGCTGTTAGGGCTCAGTCGCGTAAAACTAGGGCAGAATCCATCTCACAGGCCTAGGAACTTTTTATTCTGTAATTTGATTACTCGAACCTGGCATGTACGCTTTTTCTACATATGTTTATGCTAGTATATACTTTTGGGTGCTATTGTTTGAATGAAATTTGCTGAATCATCTGAATTTTTGCAACTTCGTGTGTCCGGGCTTCTGAATGTTGCGTTTTATGAACCAGCCACAAGAGTGCGAGTCTGGTGGACCTTCTCCCTCTCATACTCGAACATCTAGTCGAGCAAGGGATGATACGAGGGCACTTGCTCTTGCAAAGAATCGAGTGAGTGAACTAGAGCAAGAACTCAAAAACACTCGATCTGAGTTGGAGCTACTGCGTTCCAAGCCAAGTTTTGCTACCCAACGCGAGGATTATGTTCTTGGCGAGATGGACCACATAAACAGGCAACTCCAATGTGAGTTTATGACACCATTTTTGCTTAAAAGTTTTCATTTGCTTGCATTATGCTTTGGACCAATAGCTTTTTGGCCTTTTGCAGGTTTTGTTCCCGATGCCCAGCAGAAAGTAGGAGGGTCAATCGACTCCTCGATAATGCTGTTGATGTACCAACTACTGGCAGGCAGCATTTTTATTTGGACAAGGTGCACGCTCGCACACTTGCTACTTTGAAGGATCGAGTATGGCGAAACGCCCAAGTGCTCGAGATGTGCAGACGTATCTTCACTCGCCTAAATTGTGCGCTTTTCCCGTCAGGGCCTCAACCTCAAGGCTTGTTTCCCTTGATCGATATCTTTCGAGTGACGGACTCAGTCAAAGAGTCTTTGATGCAGCTTGCTATTCTTGGATCCAACGCCACTATGGCTTACATCCGCGACCGTAAGCCAAATTTTCGATTCGACCTCCTGCAACTGGCACACTTGTATCCCAATCACATTTGATCGAGACACGCTCTGCTGCTGAGGAACTCATCGATTGCTGCAAGGAGCAGCTTTTTGGTCCTGTACTGGATACAAAGGATGAGCCAGATTCTTAACTTGTAAACTTTTTGAAATCCTGGGCATTCTCCAATGTAAATATGTTCTCTTGTATTTGTGGCGAAATATTTATATGCATATATTTGACAGCCCCCGAGTCTATCGAGTGGGATTTTTGATAGTTTTGCCAGCCCTCGAGTATATCGAGTGGGGTTTTAGTATTTTTGCTTGACCCAGCCCCGAGTATATCGAGTGGGGTTTTAGTATTTTTGCTTGACCCAGCCCCCGAGTATATCGAGTGGGGCTTGGGTTTTATGCTCGAGCCCCCGAGTGTTTGAATAGGGTAAAAATAAAAGGCATATATGAGGAATATGGAGGAAAATGTATCTTTATTCGAAATGTGTTTTCGACCAGCAAGCCGCCTCATTAAAAACCTTCCAGTCCCCTTAGGTACCCTGGTAAGGGAAAAGAGTGCGTCTGAAACCTGCTGGTTCTTCCGATATTATGCGCCTATTACATATCTATGCATAGAACTGACGCATGCGTCCTTCTATATACTAGTGTGACTTGACGACATGTTGACCGTCTCTGAACCTTCACTCGCCTGCCCCTTGTGCTTCATCGCGTCGTTGATGACCTTGAGCCCTCTGTCGATTGCCATTTTCTTGCTTTCTGGTAGAGGTGTACGGTCATTGGAGACCTCAAGCTCGGCGAGTGATTGCTCCATCCCGTACATCTCTGAGATTTTGCTGAAGTCACGGTCACATGAATCTGACCTTTGAAAGTTCCCGTTGATCGTGATGACTCCTTTTGGCCCTGGCATTTTGAGCTTGAGGTAGGCGTAGTGTGGGACGGCCATGAATCGAGCGAAAGTGGGGCGCCCAAGTATTGCATGGTATTGTGATTTCCAATCGACCACTTCAAACTCAATCGACTCGGTTCTGAAGTGAGTAGGGTCTCCAAACGTAACATCGAGTTGTATGGTGCCTTCTGGGAGCACTGCTTTGCCTGGGACGATGCCGTGGAAGGTACTTGCGGACTTTGGCAGATTTTCGACTGATTTGTTCATTCTACGTAGCGTATCTGCAAAGATTATGTTGAGACCGCTACCTCCGTCCATGAAGACCTTGGTCATGGCGTAGCCTCCAATTTGGCGTCGAGTACCAAGGCTGCATGCCCTGGTCGATATACTGCGGGTGGGTGGTCCTCTCGATTGAAGATAATCGGAGTTTCTGACCTTTCAAAAAATTGTGATGGCTGGGGGTGCCATGACCGCCATATTGACGTGTCGAGTGTGTAATTTTTGCTCTCTATTGGAGGGACGTCCTCGCTGGATCATGTTCATCTGCCCGCGAGTTACGGGATATTTTTGTTCATCTCCTGCTGCATCTGGTGCACGGCTGCTGCCATTTGTGTTCCCGTAACGGGTTGTGCTGGCACCATGTATACTGGTGTCGGTTGCGCTGGTGTGGTGCAGTATACACCTGAGTAGGCTGTGTTTGTGGTGGTATGGAATATACCTGTGCTTGTTGTACTTGTTGCGGTGCTGGATATGCCTGAACAGGCTGTGCTTGTGATGTAGTCGATGGAATCTGCACTAGTTGAGGAGGTGCACGCCCATCTCTTTGCAGTCGCAGTATATGTTCAATCGCAAGTTGATCAAATTCCCTGCAATTTCTCAGCGAGTGGTTAGAGCGAAGCTTACCATCATCCCCTTTGTAAAGATGGAACCTGCAATAATCGTCCATCTTTCTTCGATTGAGCGCTCAGGATCTTTGTCTGCTCGCCTGCGCCACTCTGGCCTTCTGTAGCTATCGCGGTCGTCGCGTCTGTGTCTCGACTGTCACGTCGATCGTCTGTACGGTGGTCTCGATTACCTCGGCGGTCGTCCGTATGATGATCTCGATTATCACGATGATCGTCGGGTCGTCTGTCAGTTTGGTCGCGACTGTCCCTTGACTGGACAAAGCCTGCTGCGATGAAGTTTGGATGGTCATCGTCGTGATAACGATTCTTGCGTTTGCGCCTTCGATCATCTCTGTAGCTATCTCTGCGGTCTCGACTGCCACCCTCGTGATTTTCATGTGATGCTACGGGTCGAGTGCCTCGTACGGAGTCTTCTCCGTCTGCCCACTTTGTTGCGAGTACCATGAGTGCGGCCATTGTCTTTGGGTCTTCTCGACCAAGTGTTTCTTTGAAGTCTTCCCTCCAGAGTCCGTTTTTGAAGGCGTCGATTGCCCTATCTTCTGATACGTTGCCTACTGAGTTACGGATGGTGGTCCACCGCCGTATGTACGATCTCAGAGATTCATCTGACTTTTGCTTGCAGGTCCGGAGCTCCTCGAAGGTTTTGGGGCGCTCACATAGAGGCTCGAAGTATTTGATGAAATCACCCTTGAAGTGTTCCCACGAATCGTAGTATGATTCGGGTAGCGATTTGAGCCAATCGCGAGCCGTTCCTTCCATCATAAGTTGTATGTACTGCATAGCTGTAGTTGTGGTGCCGCGCTGACATCCGACTGCCAGCCTGTAATCTTCTAGCCAGCCTGATGGCTCTTGTTTGCAGTTGAACTTAGGCGTGGTAGCTAGCGAAAATTTCTTGGGCATACGAGCCTCCCGGATCCGTCGAGTGAAGCATAGCGCTCCACATGGCCCGATTTCTGCTTCCGAGTCTGAGCTGTTGCTGTATGACCTCCTCGAGTGGCTCCTACTGGAACGATGACGGCGTGAGCTTTTTCGACTGCTCCTTCCCCGAGGGCTTCGACTGCGACGGTCCCGATCTGTATCTCTCCTTGGAGTTGCTTGTGGATGCTGTATGGCTTGTGCTGCTATTGCCAGTTGTTTGTACAGTTGGAGGTGCTGATCCCTCTTTGGGTCTCCTGCAGGAGGTTCGATTGTTCTGAGGTAGGTGCCTAGCGTCATCAGCGCCCCGGCTGGCTCAGTAGGTATGGGAACTCCTTCCGCGTCGACTGCCATAAAGGCTGGGTTTAGGTTCGAGTGACCGCTGCACGATCTGCGTCTCCGAGGTTTATGAATCGTGACCTACGCGGGGTCGTTTCTGCCTGTTGAACTTTAGACAATGCTCTTCGCGAGCACTCGATATGCTGGCTTGCTTTTTGCGTTCTTCGAGTACTGCTCGGTAATTTTTTAACCGTATCGATTCTTGCCATGGAAGTATTGTAAGGTCAATACCTCTTCTGGAGTTGCGTTTGCTGGTAGCATTGTGCAGCTCGATTACTTTGCTCACTTTTTCCGCCATCTCTGCGGTGATGGTCAGCGTGGTTGTTCCGTCTGGCATGGTGACTGTGCAAGGGTATTCTGTAGGTCGACGGCATGTTGCGGCTGCTGATGTTTCTGCTGTACTCGCGGTATACCTGATACGGTACCACCCGATCCTCCATCCATGTGTTGCTGATGCGCATTATGGATTCGGCGTCGTCATCCAGGCTCATGTTGGAGTTGCTTTGCTTGTTGGGGTTTCCGCCACAATCGAGTTGATCTTCGAGTGCTTTGTCCAGGCTGTCTGCGTCGCAGGTGAATATCTCGTGGCTGGCACGGATTTCTGGGCCGTTGAGATCGGCGAGGTATATGTTGTCGTCTATGTTCTCTTCGTTCCCCGCGACGTCGTTGCAGTCGACGATGTCGTCGAGTGACTCGATTGAGTTGTTTGGGCGGTACGCAGATTCGATCTCGCTTCTTCCAAATCTTTTTGCCACCTCGTCACGGAACTCTTGCGAGGTCATGGACGTTGCAGAGTCGCTTGGCGATTGGATCGGGACGATCTGTGACGATGTCGCGCCCAAGATGGATGGTGTTGCAGTCGAAGCGTTGTCGATTGTCTCCATGTTGAGTGTCTCCACGTCGAGTGGATCTAACAGGTCCTGCACACCATCTTTATCGACAAAGAAGTTAAATTTTCCAACCGTAATATCCAAACCTGATTCGAGTCCGGCGAAGGCTTGTTGAGCTTCCATCGAGTGCGGCGTGAGCCTCCTTGGAGATTTTGGCGAGTGATCGCTTTTTGAATTGATGCTGGTAGATCTTGCCGGCGAGTTGCTGTTTGCAACGGTGGTCGGTGATTTGCTTTTTGATGATGCAGTAGGCGAGTTACCTTGTGCAGATGCGATCGTCGGGTGGCCGCTTGATGATGAAACCGGCGAAACCGTGAGCCCAATACTACCTTTTCCCACAGACGGCGCCAATTGTCGAGGTGTGCCCTCGGCAAGTCCCATGGTTGCTATACCTAGGGTTGATTGTGTGGTAGAGACGCGTAGTATTGGTGGAATCGACGGCTGACAAGCTGGATTTACCCAGGTTCAGGGCCCTCGAGTGAGGTAAAACCCCTACTTCCTGCTTGTCTGTGTTTATGGTTTGAATATGGAGGTTACAAGGGTTCGACGAGCAGCAGATCTCGTCGAGGTTTTGGTGGCTATGGATTGCTTGCCTCGATCGATCACCCTCCCAGCCTTTATATAGGAGGCTGGGTCTCGGGAAACATAACCGACCAAGGTTACATATATGGAAAGCCTTAACCGACTATAACTTGATCTAACTTGGAAAACACTCTTCGTTTTAGGCCTTCCTTCATGGGCTTCGATTAATCTTTGGGCTTCTTTGATCATCACGTGCACCAGGTACCCTTAAGCTGGGGTACCCACAGAGCATAACCTCGTCAGTACCTACTTTCTACACACATGTATCTAGACATATTTTAGTGCTTTTGATACGGAAGGAGTACGTGATAACAAAGTTATTGACGGAGAATCACTATGTCCAAGTTGCAATATGAAACGTAAAATAGAACATACTCCCTCTGTTCCCAAATATAGAATGTTTTAAGTTTTGTCTACATTCACATGTGCACAAATGTATTTAGACACATTTCATGATTATGTTCACTCATTTTTATGTGTATGTAGACAACATGTTGATGCATGTAAAATGCATACATGAACTTTGCACTTTAATTGCTTATATTCCAATCATATTTGCATCATATAAGGGTTATATCAATGTTTTATCATGATTTTGGAAATCTTAATGATTTCCTATTTTTATGGAATTAACCCTGCACAGGCAGAAAACCCCGTTTTCTTATTTTAATGTTTCAGGGACCCAAACGTCAACGAAATCACCTGGAAATTTACGGGCGTCAATATTTGGAAGGAAGAAGACATGGGGCGAAGGAAGCGAACAAACGGAGGCCCGAGGCCCAAACGGGGTGGCCCACGCGGCCAGGTACTGTGGCCGCGTGGGGCCCACCCGTTTGGCCTCGTGGCTCCGTTGCCGTCGATCTTCGCTCCACCGACATAGTCTTGACCTAAAAACGCCTATAAAAAAGGTCCCCCGACGTTCTCTGGAAGGAGCGCCGCACAAACACAGAAACACCGAAACGGAGATCAGGAGCTGCAGATTGGAGGGGGAAAACTCCGGCGGGGCGCTGCCGGCGTGGTCTCCATCTTCTCCATCGACTTCTCCACCGTCTCCATGATGAAGAGGGAGTAGTCCACCTCTGGACTATGGGTTTGTGGAAGTAACTTATGTATCTCTCCTCTCTTGAGCTTCACTAATTAGCACCGTATGAGCTGCTGAACATGATTACGGTCACCGTTGTAATACCTTTGTGGTGGATCTTTATGAGTTAATATATGTTTGAGATTGCAATGTTTGTTTCAGTTATGAGTATAGATGCATATTATGTACCCCGTTCTTGTCTACTTGTTTTGATCAAGCATGTTTATGAGAGCGTGTGTGGGGGAACGTGTGCATTAGTTGGAGTAACGGGGGGTGGCTAGTGCAGTGAACGTGAGAGAAAGTTCTGCGATCCACTTTGGTATCTTTACCTTACTTTGTTACCTCACTAGGGATAAACTAAAATACCATGCTACCGGGGATGTGGGCGTGACCATTGCCACTACTCCATGACTAGATCTAGCATGTTCTTATTTTCACTTCATGTCATGATACTTAATGCTATACTCTGAGTTATCTTAATTACTGAGGTGTTATGATTTAGTTCGCATCTTGGTGGAGTATAAGAGAGGTTAATAACCAAAAGATCTCTATGTTAGGACGTGATGCCCATATATCTAAGTAACTTGTTATCAAACCCTGTGTTGCAATCTCATATGTTAACTGTGTGTGTTCCATTGTCTACCACTTTATAAAGAGAGAGTGCATTTGTGAAACCATGAACCCCAGTCCATTTTTAATCATAAGAAACACCTTTCCAACACCATATACCACTTTTCTATTTTCAGCCATCATTAAATCCGAAAATACAAAAATACTTTTCATCTTGCATACATCATTCAAAAACCCAAAAATATCATTTATCATTGCATCCACCATCATTGCATATTTATTTCTTGTTTGCATTGCATAACTATCCTGATATCATTCTTACACCTTGTGCTTGACAACCACAGGTGAGGTTGAGGACCAAAACATCTAACCTTGTTTTGTAGGTAACCAAAAGAAGGATAAGAAGATAAATCTACCACTTCAGATTCCCCGAGAGTTCGATATTAAACCCTCGAGTCACCCCTCGTGGGGAAAACTGTCTTCCACTTACTATACACTCTGCACTTGGAGTCTCAACCTAATCCCGTTTATTTGCAGGTATCAAGCTTGCTCTTCGGGATCATCAAGACGTTTTCTGGCGCCGTTGCCGGGGAATCGTAGCTGAGAGATTTATCCAAGGGTGTGCATCATCGCATTCATCTCACAACAAAGTCAACGTCACCAACTTGTGCTAACACCTAAGCTTGGGGAGGTTGCACCTACGTGAGCACCATCTTATCCATCTTTACTTACAAAGCAATTTATTTGTTTTGTTAGTGTCATTGCATATCATATCATATTTATTTCAGTTTTGCATAAAAAATTAAAAATACCAAAAAAAACTTGCTATCATGGTGCTTGGAAACAAACAAGGAGGGAGTTCTCTAGGGAATTCTGTTTCTAGTTTTAAACAATATCATGGAGAAACATTAAAAGATGCTTGGGTAAGAATTAATAGGATGCATTATGAAGATCCTACACCTTGTGAAGATGAAAAGCTAAATCTTTATTTCTATTATGGAATAGATCCTTGGTATCAAAATGCTTTAGATGGGGCTACAGGTGGAAGTTTTGTCTTGTCAACACCACCTTGTGCAGCCATGACACTTAGAAGGATTTTTGGTAGCTTTGTGGGTAGCAAGAAAAAGTTGGAAGACACCACAATAGCACTTGCTTCATCAAAGGATAAATTTGAAACTAAGTTAGAAAAGCTACCTAGTAAGGAAGATTTTGAACAACTAGTTTCTTATTCTGAAAACATTATTCCAAAGATAAACAATGAATTGGTTAATGTCATGCATAAGTTGAGAATTTGTGAGAAAGAATTTCTGGAAAAAGATGTTTACCTGAACAATATTGAGGAAAAATTGGTTCGAGTTAGTGATTCATTGAGAAAAGATTCATCTCTTAAACATGTGAAAGAGGTTCCTGCTAGGCAACAAGTATGGGTTAAAAAGGAAAAGAAAGTTGAGGAAGTTAAAATGCTTAATGAAGTCAAGGATCCTTTGCTTGACTTAGAAAATTGTAGCTTGCATGAATTAATATCTATCTTACAAAAATTTGCAAGTGATCCTTCCATCAACACTAACCAAGCAGGTTTTGGTTCTTATATTGCTAATCATGTCTTGAAAGAAAAGATTGCTAGGTACAACCAAGAGGCTATGATACCACCTAAGCTTGGGGATATGTGGATACCTAAGGTACTAGTAACTATTGGAAAAGAGACACACCATGCCATACTTGATCTAGGATCTAGTGTCTCTGTTTTATCTAAAGAACTATATGAAGTGCTTGAATTGAAAAATCTTGAAAAATGCTCTATTGAACTAGCACTTGCTGATGACTCTATTAAACATGCTTTGGGAAAAGTAAGTGATGTTATGGTAGAGTTACATATGACTTTTGTGCCTGTGGATTTTCTAATCATGGATATGGGGAATAAAACCTCTAGTCCTATTATTCTTGGAAGACCTTTTCTTCGTACCACAGGTGCTATCATTGATTCAAAGGAAGGGAATGTAAAGTTTCAGTTTCCACACAAGAAGTGCATGGAACACTTTCCAAGGAAGAGGGAACCACCAAAGTTCAAGCTCCCTCATGAGCTTCGTCCACAATAAAACAACAAGTAAGAAGCCTAGCTATATGGCTATAAAGAAAGCGCTTTGCGGGAGGCAACCCGGTTATTTTTATGTGTGATTTTTCTTTGTGTCCTCTTGCTGTAACAAGAGATTTTGTGTCTAGTTAGGTTCTGGAGTTTTTAATAAAGTGCCAAGTTTTACCCTTTTTGGTTTGAAAAAGTTGCTTATAGCGTTCGGAGATTTTATTCCTGCACAAGTCAGTGCACGGTATGATTTTTAATTCTTATTCTGTAACTCCGAATGAGCTCATATTTGAACTGTAGTTGCAACTTTTCATCCTCTGTATGCATGAATTTTTTCGGAATTTTTCGAGAAAGTTTGGTAGGGTAGAAAAATACGTTTTGCTGCTGCTGTTTTTCTGGACAGATTCTGTCCCATTTTGTTTGATGCATGCTTTGAGCTTTTAAGTTGAATCTTTTTGATCCAATTGAGTTTATGAGTAGGCATACAACATTATACACTTTCTGGACATGTCATATGAATTTTTGTTCAAGGATTATATGCAGCAAGGAACCTATTTGTTTATCACTATTAATGCACCCCACAGAAAAGAGATGGGAGAAACGGTGTTTTGAAGTTTTTTCACAGGGATTGGAGGAGATGCACCAAGAGCTATCCAAGGATGGTGAAGACCATAAGCTTGGGGATGTGAAGACAACCCCGCTGGACCTACACACTCTCGGTTTGCACACGTCCAACTTCTGTTTTTCGATCGAAACACTTTATCGCATAAACTTGGAGCGTCGTTTTTGTTTTTGTTTGAGTCTTGAGAGACCACCACACTATCAATTATATATGAGAGAGCTACTGGAAATATGGGTTGAAATATGTTGGATGCTTTTATAAGATTGGGAAAAGGGATGTTTGATTGATTTTTAATGATACATATAGTTGCATGATTCATGAGCTTGTTTATGAGTAATAGTTTGCAAATTCTTTTTGTAGAGCTATCACTTATTCATGTTTTGGTGCTGATTGTTATTTACTTGGTTTAACATGGATTAGTTAGTTCTATGGACACTCATGCATGCATCTAGATGGTCAACTTTCTCCCTTTTGCTAGCCCAAAAACTCCAACAAGCAAAAACTTGTTTCCAACACCTTCAACCAAAGTTATTCCAGTGAGTCCACCATATCTACCTATTGGCTTTATGCTATTCCGAGTATGTTTAACATGTTGTTTGTGTTATCTTACCTCTGAATGAAAATGTTTATGTTATTGATTGCAATGGAAAAAATTGGTTATATAGCTCTCACGAACTTGATGCACAATGTTCTTTTATTTGCATAATAAAACTTGACCCATTGTGATTAAGATTATGATGTTTGTGGCTTGATGAATGTTTTGGGTTGGAAGTTAGCCCATATGTGCTGTCACATGGCAAGCTTTCAACACGCTCTTCATCTCATTTAGTTGATATCATGTGCTTTTGTCTATGGATGCTTATCATGTTGAAATAAATGTGGAAATAGAGTGAGTTTAAATGAGTTTGTGTAAATGGTTAGAGAGACGCCTGGGCCGCTAATCTAAGCCATGCATCATTCATGGTGGAAATTTACTTACATACTATGGTGAACCTTCTGTGATACACCTTGCAATAAAAAACTATTCCAAATGGTAAATAAAAAGGGTGTTGAGATTGTTCATTTTGTTTGTTTGTCTTGTCATTTTGATATGGGCTTGTTCCATATCTTGGGACAAGAGGTACCCCAGTTGACGCTCTTGATGATACTATTATGCTTACAATGATATTTAATTGAACTTGCTTTGTTTCCCAAGTTGAGTAACACATGGTTGATACGTCTCCAACGTATCTATAATTTCTGATGTTCCATGCTTATATTATACCAATTGCTGCATGTTTTATATACACTTCATATCACTTTTATGCATTTTCTGGGACTAACCTATTAACAAGATGCCACAGTGCCAGTTCCCTGTTTTCTGCTGTTTTTGGTTCCAGAAAAGTACTTCTGCGAATATTCTCGGAATTGCACGAAACAAAAGGCCACGTCCCTATTTTTCCGACACGTACACGAAGTCCGAAGGAGAAGCGAAGAGGAGCCAGGAGGCGGCCAAACCACATGGCGGCGCGGCCCCACTTCCTGCCGCGCCAGCCTATGGTTTGGGCCCCTCGGGCTCCACCGACGTCGCCCCTTCGCCTATATATTGCCCCAGACGCGAAAACCCTAAAATAATAAGTCATATTTCACGAAGAGTTCCGCAGCGCCGCCGCCATCGACGACATGTTTCGGGGGACAGAATCTCTGTTCCGGCACGCCGCCGGGATGGGGAATTGCCCCCGGAGTCATCTCCATCGACACCACCGCCATCTTCATCGCCGCTGCTGACTCCCATGATGAGGAGGGAGTAGTTCTCCCCCGAGGCTGAGGGCTCTACCGGTAGCTATGTGGTTCATCTCTCTCTCCCATGGTGTGATCTTTATGTGATCATGTGTATTGCTAGTATCGCTGAATACATTAATAATGTTTATGCTACTCAAGTGATTTTGTCTAGTTTCTGGAGTCATTGTGACAACACGGTATCAAGGTGACAGTGTGGGTACTTGTGTGACTCTATGAATAATTTAGACATTTATCATGGCTTATTCTTGGGAATTGTGGTGTTTGTTTACTCAGACTTTGAGGTGGGCTCTTGCAGCCCTACGCATAGTACTCTTGCTTCATCAAGAAGGAGAATAATCCCGAGCTGTATTTACTTGTGTTCAGTTGTGCTAATCTAGTTGAATATGTAGATGTTACTCTTTATCTATTATGCACTCTATAGGTTACTTTAATATGAACTCCGGTACTCTCCACGGTGTAAAGGTGACAGTGTGTGCACCGTGTGTGATTCCTTTATGACGTTGTGGCGCTTGTTTACTCCGGCTTGAGGTGTGCTTTTGTAGCCCGACACAATGAATGGTGTTTGTTATCCAACAAGAGAGTGTTTAAGAGTAGCTTTTATTTATTCAATTATGAGATCATTGTTGAGAGTGTCCACTAGTGAAAGTATGATCCCTAGGCCTTGTTTCTAAGCATTGAAACACCGTTTACAACAAGTTCTGCTACATGTTTGCTTGCTGCCATTTTTATTCCAGATTGCAATTGCTACTTATAATCATCCATATTACTTGTATTTCACTATCTCTTCGCCGAACTAGTGCACCTATACATCTGACAAGTGTATTGGGTGTGTTGGGGACACAAGAGACTTCTTGTATCTTAATTGCAGGGTTGTTTGAGAGGGATATCTTTGACCTCTACCTCCCTGAGTTCGATAAACCTTGGGTGATTCACTTAAGGGAAACTTGCTGCTGTTCTACAAACCTCTGCTCTTGGAGGCCCAACACTGTCTACAAGAATAGAAGCGTGCGTAGACATCAATGGTCTAAGTACTTGTATTCAAGGGGCATGAGGTATTCAACCCATTCTTTATCAAGCACACTACTCATATTTGCTTTCACTTTAACCTTAATCATTCAAGATACTATGATAGGGGTAACGAGAGCTTGACACCAATGAATACCTTATTGCAATCATTAACTTAAGTAGAAGAGTTTGGAAGTTGGATGAAACTTATGCATGCTTTACCTCTACTCACATATACATCTTTCCAAAGTGTACACCTATCATATTCAGATTTTCATCTACACTCTATGACCATTGTAGGATGTTCTACTTATCATTATGCATACATGTGTTCCATATTACTTGCTACCATGTTACACTTTGTGAACTATCAATGAACATCCTTGTCTTGAATACTTGATATCACTTCATAAACTATTTGCATATTGCTACTCCTTTGAAGAATGAATCATTTGACTATATGTAGCAATAGTAATCATCTTTGATATCCATTGTTAAGTATTAAATTGCAAAGTCCATGTTAGTTTTATCATCTTCATACTCGAGGACGAGCATGGATTAAGCTTGGGGATGTTGACGCATGTAAAATGCATACATGAACTTTGCACTTTAATTGCTTATATTCCAATCATATTTGCATCAAATAAGGGTTATATCAATGTTTTATCATGATTTTGGAAATATCTTAATGATTTCCTATTTTTATGGAATTAACCCTGCACAGGCAGAAAACCCCGTTTTCTTATTTTAATGTTTCAGGGACCCAAACGTCAACGAAATCACCTGGAAATTTACGGGCGTCAATATTTGGAAGGAAGAAGACCTGTGGGCGAAGGAAGCGAACAAGCGGAGGCCCGAGGCCCAAACGGGGTGGCCCACGCGGCCAGGTACTGTGGCCGCGTGAGGCCCACCCGTTTGGCCCTCGTGGCTCCGTTGCCGTCGATCTTCGCTCCACCGACATAGTCTGGACCTAAAAACACCTAAAAAAAAAGGTCCCCCGACGTTCTCTGGAAGGAGCGCCGCACAAACACAGAAACACCGAAACGGAGATCAGGAGCTGCAGATTGGAGGGGGAAAACTCCGGCGGGGCGCTGCCGGCGTGGTCTCCATCTTCTCCATCGACTTCTCCACCGTCTCCATGATGAAGAGGGAGTAGTCCACCTCTGGACTATGGGTTTGTGGAAGTAACTTATGTATCTCTCCTCTCTTGAACTTCACTAATTAGCACTGTATGAGCTGCTGAACATGATTACGGTCACCGTTGTAATACCTTTGTGGTGATCTTTATGAGTTAATATATGTTTGAGATTGCAATGTTTGTTTCAATTATGAGTATAGATGCATATTATGTACCCCGTTCTTGTCTACTTGTTTTGATCAAGCATGTTTATGATAGCGTGTGTGGGGGAACGTGTGCATTAGTTGGAGTAACGGGGGGTGGCTAGTGCAGTGAACGTGAGAGAAAGTTTTGCGATCCACTTTGGTATCTTTACCTTACTTTGTTACCTCACTAGGGATAAACTAAAATACCATGCTACCGGGGATGTGGGCGTGACCATTGCCACTACTCCATGACTAGATCTAGCATGTTCTTATTTTCACTTCATGTCATGATACTTAATGCTATACTCTGAGTTATCTTAATTACTGAGGTGTTATGATTTAGTTCGCATCTTGGTGGAGTATAAGAGAAGTTAATAACCAAAAGATCTCTATGTTAGGACATGATGCCCATATATCTAATTAACTTGTTATCAAACCCTGTGTTGCAATCTCATATGTTAACTGTGTGTGTTCCATTGTCTACCACTTTATAAAGAGAGAGTGCATTTGTGAAACCATGAACCCCAGTCCATTTTTAATCATAAGAAACACCTTTCCAACATCATATACCACTTTTCTATTTTCAGCCATTATTAAATCCGAAAATACAAAAAAAAAATTCATTTTGCATACATCATTCAAAAACCCAAAAATATCCTTTATCATTGCATCCACCATCATTGCATATTTATTTCTTGTTTGCATTGCATAACTATCCTGATATCATTCTTACACCTTGTGCTTGACAACCACAGGTGAGGTTGAGGACCAAAACATCTAATCTTGTTTTGTAGGTAACCAAAAGAAGGATAAGAAGATAAATCTACCACTTCAGATTCCCCGAGAGTTCGATATTAAACCCTCGAGTCACCCCTTGTGGGGAAAACTGTCTTCCACTTAGTATACACTCTGCACTTGGAGTCTCAACCTAATCCCGTTTGCTTTTGCAGGTATCAAGGCCTTGCTCTTCGGGACCATCACATGTGTAACACCTAAAACATTTTACATTTAGGAACGGAGGGAGTATGTGTTAAGTATTAACTCGATCTGTCTATAAATCATGAGGAAAGTTTGATGAAGCGGATTCACTTGATGCTCCCACTCCCTCCGTTTCAAATAAATGTACTTGTAATTTTATCTAAGTCAAAAATTTAACCAACTTTCTAAAAAGATGTATCAATATTTATGATATTAAATTATTATATTACGAAACTGCATTTCAATATGCATATGATGATATTAATTTGATGTTCTAAATATTACTATGTGTTTTATTGCGTTGTTAGAAAGTTATAAAGTTTGACTCAGAATAAACCTAGAAGTACAAATATTTAGGGACATAGTGACTATATTATTGTTCTTTGAGCCAAGGAACTTTCTGACTGCGATTACCAACATTCTCATTGAATCGATTTTATAGTTTATCTGCAATAAAACACGGTATAGTGAATTCCGGCGGCATCCGAAGGGGTTTCATCTAGTTTCCGATTAGCACCAAGCAGTAACCCTTCCTCATGTCCGTTGGAAGCGCCAGAAGGCACCTAAACTTGAACTGGCTCTCATCACACTTAAGAACGCTATACGTTCTCAGCATGTCATCACGTGCCAAGTCAGGTATCTCCCGAAGCGTCTTCAACATCTCTCCAGGTAAAACCTTTACCTCCACCTCCGGCAAGCTCAGTTTAATTGGCATCGGTGCTTGTTTATGGCCCTTTGCCACTGGATGACGGCTACGGGATGAGGGATCGAGTTACTGGGAGAACGTGGAGACGACAAAATCAGGGGAGCAGCAGTATCCGCCGTCGTAGTAGAAGATGGAGCGCAGCTCAATGAGCCTGGTGTCGAACTCGATCAGCCGTCTCGCAGTGTCGCCGTCGACGTCGTCCGTGTGGTGCCCGGTCTTTCGCACCATGAAGCAGAGCACGTCAGGGTCGTCTAGGCTGACGGTGGAGTAGGCCGGCTGGATGCGCGGGACGACGCCGTGGTAGCCTGGCAGGGACCAGGGCTCGTCACAATCGACGACGCCGACCTTGTCCCAAGTTGTCATGTCGTCCATCCTCAGCGCCCACGTGGTTATGTTGAAAGCGTTGCTGGACCGGGCGCAGAAGGTGGTGCCACGGCAGCCGCAGCAGCAACGGGCGAAGATCTCTACAAACCTCACGACGTCACCGCCGTCGGTGGCGCATACGGTCCGGTAGGATGACCCGTTGCGCCCGTACTTGTGGTAACTCTCGGTGCTGGGCTTCACGGGAAGGGACACGTAACGCAGCTCGGGCGTCTCCTCCCACACGTCGGAGTAGATGATCCCGCGGTAGTAGTCCACCCAGAACAAGAACCGCTCGCCGATGGGGATGACCTTGTCGGTGTCCCACAAGGCAACCTCGTGCCGTTTGCCCTGGCCGTGCATAACCGGCAGCCGCTTGAGATCCCAGTCCCGCTCGCCGGATCGGAGCACGCAAAGCTCGGCCTCCAGCGGCTCTGACCCCTTTTCGTCCTCACAAACGAAATCCAGCGCCGCCACCAGCACCTCGTCAGTGCCGCGGCGCAGGATCCCGGTGCCACGCATAGAGCGCTGCTTCTTTCGCCTCCCCTCCTCTTGTTCGGTGAGGTAGCAAGGGGGCAGCAGCGACAGCGAAGGTGGTCGGAATGGGTTGGTGGCGGCGTCGCCGACGCAATAGACGAAGTAGTCCAATTCCGATCCATCACCGAGGTCATAGTCTGTTTGGTTAGCTGTTGTGATTTCTACGAGGACGGAATCCCCGTGGGCCGCCATGATCCTCGGCAAGACCTGGACCCCGTCTTCGTCGACGTCGACGAGCAGGCGTGACACCGCCGGCGGCGCGGCGAGCCCGAAGGAGAAGCGGACGGGGCGGCCTCCGTAGGTGTGAGCGTACGCGACTGTCTCGGCATCGGGATTCTTGCAGGGCTGGTCGTTCTCGAGCAAAACCCAGCGAGGGTACCGGCCGGCGGCCACCGGCGAAGGATCGTCGGATGGTGGTTGCTTGTGGTGATCCGCTCTAGTTTCCATGTTGAGCACGTACGGTATGGCGGATCGGTCAGAAGAATCGGCGTGCGGCGCGGTTATGGTTCCAAATCTAAGCAAGGCAAACCGACTTGACAACGGAGCAGCAGGATTGCCCGGCTATCCGCATCGCTCCCAAGTAGCATTGGGGCAGAGTCACGTACTAGGCCCGACCTGCCCTGGTACATACAGTAGCCAACTGAAGTCCATGAAGGCACATAAGGCCCACTGATTGATTAAGCCTTCAAAATTAAGAATTATGACAAACCATTATTGATTTGTTAGTAGTATGTCGGTTTTATAGCACGAGTTGACTAAATAGAAGATTGAATGTTCAACTAAAGATTTGGCTAAATTAAAGTTGCCAAATTGTGTTATATGATTTAGTTTTTGAAAAATAAGCACAAAAATCACAAAAATATATATGGTTAAGCAAGTAGAAAAATAGTTTAGAAAAAAGAACTTGTTGTGCAAAGGTGAAGTTTGCAATCATCCCAAACACCAAACACGACCTAACTTAGGAAATTAAGTAAGACTCGAGAATATCTAAAGCAAAATTAGGTCCTCTCTGGCATTGAGTTGGATTATAACAATTTCATGGGCAAATAAATGGAAAAACTCTTTGAGAAAGAAAAAAAATGCAAGGAAAAACAAAACACACGGCGATCCATATATATTGGTCCTGGGGCCGCTGCACTAGTACAAACAGTAACACCGAGACCCCACTAAAGTCCATCAGGCTTGACACAGGCCACGGATCTGCATAGAGCTGAGCCCGACGAGTACACGCAGACATGCATGGTCGGCCCATTATCATTCACGAGCTGAACCGGCGCCACGAGTTGGAAGAATGGAAGCGAAACAAAAATAAAAACAAATCTGCAGCAGAACAGCTCGTCGGAGCATTACATTACATGTGTCGTGAAACCTCGTTAGTACTTTCCACACTGAAATAACCCGTCTCAAAATTAGCTCCCGACTGGAAATTTACTCGTCGACATTCCAGACGCCGCGGTGAGACGATCTGGCGGGCGACGGTTGCAAGTGCCTGTGTGGTCTACCGACTGGCCTATGTCAATGTTCAAGTGTCACCGCTTCATTGAAACCCAGGAGAGATGTTCTGGCAAAATAGCACAAGTGGCCACGCTGCACCTGCTTGCAAGCTGCAAACTCTGACGATGATCCCGCGTACAACTCCATCCCCGTCATTTGTGAAAAGCTCCATTCATTCATTCATTCTCATGAGGCTTGCCCTTCTGTCAAGGAAATGTAGATGCCACTATGAAGCCGTCCGAGAGGACACAAATGTATTCCTTCGGTAGTTCTGTCTCTCTGACGAGTGACGACCGATACTTTGTCCAGACTTGTTTTCCGATGACGGTGCCTCTGTCGACGGTCGTTATTGACATACGAGTCACAGGGTGCCGCGTATGCGATCAGCGCACGAAACATCACCGATCCTTCACACGCCACTAAACTAGCGGTGGTACACTGTTCCTAACAAAACGGAAATTTTAACCCCACGGCCGCGGGTGCCTGCACTGAAGCTGTCTTCTAATTGCTGCAGGTTCCTACTCCCTTTATTCAACTGTTAGATCCATCGTGAGCTCCTATTCCTCATGAATATTTAAGCTCAACTAGTATTAATAAGAACTGGACTTTTCATTTTGTCACTTATTAATAAGTAGACTTTGTTCGTGCGTCAGATCAGATCAGATCACCGCACCACGTACACAGCCAGGCAGGCAGGCACACGCGTACACTGACACACACCTGAGCTCATGCCCAGCTGTGTCCTCCCATGCGAACACCAATTGCTCCTTTCTTTAGTGCTCATCATTCCTCTGGATTTGTACTTCCTACCCGAACAAATGTATACTAGCTCGATATTAATAGTACTCCCTCTAATCCGAAATTAATATCGCTTGAAACAACAAGTTTACTTACAACATGTAATTGTACGTATAAGCACTAAAGAAATCGCCAAACATCGCCAAGAGCTCCATCTCCAAGTTTACTTACAACATGATGGGGAACTGAGCGATGGCGACAGGGAATTCCTCCAAAATGGTGGCAAGGTCAATGTCCTCACAGTGAATTGGCGAGATGGAGCTTACGGATCAGAGAGTATATAATGGACCCTCGATCGTAAGAAGAAATAGTAGGAAATGGATTGACAATTGTATAAGTTCGTTCGTCACGTTACTAGAGTGCACTCACCTGCACATGCACTCTTGATACAGGAAACACAACACTACGACACTGTCGAGGACGATGGAGGATGATTTGAAAAAGGCATATAAATAAAAATGCTTAAAATAAGAAACACCTGTATGACTCAAAAAACCCATGTTTGAAAAAAGGCATATAAATCAGATTTGACGGCATATCAATAAATGCATTAAATAACAAATATATAATAGAAGTTGTCCAATCGCATCACTGTCATGTTTGTTGTACTCACCGACCCTCGGCGTGTAGACTTGGGAGCCCCTCCAACACGGAAGGTGGCTTGATGTCTCCTGGCAAGTCCGACACTTGATATTCGAGTTCAGTACGCAGAAGGTGAAATAGACATTTCCAAGTAAAGCAGAGTAGGAGTTCATCCGAAACATGTAAAGGTGTAAACCGCGACATGCATGGGAAAATCAAACCGTCCTATATATTGTAAGGGTGATGGCCATTTGTAATCTCGAAGTACACAAATTATTCACCTTTTATCTCTTTCGTCATTTCTTTCCATTGAATTCAGCGATTCTGTTACCAGAGTTCGCACATTTGATCGACAACTAATTAGGGAGCAAATTGGTCTAGTTAAGGCAATCATCGCTGCGAGCCCTCACGTGCGAGTGGACTTCTTCTTCAAGAGCGTCAGCTTACTGTGTTGTGCATCGCGTTGTAAATAGGCCGTGTAACCCAGCTTCCAAGCAGACATGTGGTACGTGTTTTATGTAACAGGTAATAGACTTAAATACTAATTGAAAAGAGAGATTTTGATATTGCAGAAGGAGAATAAAATATTTATTGCTCCATTTATCTTGGCAAAGTCCGTTGTGAGGTTTAAGTGTTTCAAAAGTAGCCCATATTTGATAAGCCATCCTTTTGGTTCCACCGGAAAGATCCGGATGCACCGAATGATGGAGAAAGTTTATCATTAGGGTAATGAGCCTTCCATATTAGTTGTACTAAAGGAATACATTTCATGAGCATTCCATATCCTATATTGTCAAGCACACTAAACATTTGTTTAACAATGTTCTCTAGATAGTTGAGTAATGCTACTAGTCAATCTTAAATGTTGTAGAATCTTTAACTAAAATATATAAGGAAGTAAAAGTAGACGCACATATGGAATTGATACACTAAATTTAGCCTGGAAAATCTATTTTCAAAGATTTTTTTTAATACAATGAGCACACTTTAACAAAACATGTTGTGGTATGTCAAAATAAATTTTCAAATGGACAGAAACAAATCAACAATAAATGTATTTCAATTTTGCTCTGATGTGCACTTGTACAAGTAATCGCTATAGATTATTTAGTTACGCAAGTACATGGGTAGTTTATAAAGTAAGATATAAATGATTTCGTTTAAAACTTTATGTTGTTTTTTGCGATCCATGAAAAGAAACACCATTAATTACAAAGAATTATATAAAATAAAAACATTCAGTATAAATTTCGTGGATGTTTAATACCATAATATTTATCAAAAGTATTAGTCTCGTTCTCCGCCCACACAACTTGCATTATTTTGAGATCGCGATCTCGTTGCCACATAGCAGCACGATGGAGTTCCAGGGTCATGGAGTAAACATCTTCAGAGCAAGTTGGGCGAGGGGCGGTTTAATTTTTATCAGAGAACATAAGTGTTCACACTAGTGTAACAATTTATGTGTCTAGTGCACAAGTGTCATGTATGTTTTAATATTTTAGAAACATAGGATCTCACGTAGAACTTCCGAGCAAAATCTGGATTCTGATTTAACTTTTTCTCGAATAACTGGGAATTAGTGAACATAATTAATAAAATAAATATAATCACGTGGCATATAAGTCAGGGTCAAATATTGTGTTATAGAGTTAAAAACACTAAGTTATTAATAAAATAAATTAGTTTATTTTGCAAATAAATTGGTCTCACCCACATATTTTCTCCTTAATTTTTTATATTTCAAATAAAATTATAATAGTATAAGCCTCAATTTTTTCTACCAAAAGTTTTTGAATAAAAATCCCTGGCAGTGATATCGGAGACGAGTGCTCCTCATAGCCGTCCCTACCGGTGTACTACACCAGCACCCACGCCGCCATTATACCTCTCCCATCCCACTAGTACGGGCAAGGAAGCAAGGTGGTCTCTCGGCCACAGACGTCGCGATCGCGCCATGATTAGCGCCCATCACCCCGCTGGAAGAAAAAAGAAGATGGCACTCGATTGAGGAGAAAAGGAAGATGACCTTCTCTGACCGCGGCGTGAAAGCGAGAGGGCACAGATTGATAGCATGCTGTCGAGATCGCTCGTTGAAATCGATAATCTCTCCGTCCATTCCGGTCACACTCACAGCAGACGCTTTTTTTTGTCTCATTTTCAGTCAGTGATGATCCGGTGCTTCATTAGCAAGCAACCGAAGCAGACCATTGTGAAGTTTAAGACGGTCGTATCCATCATCCGAGTAGATAGAATAGAATTAGCACTTAGCACCAGTACTAAATTGGTGTGTTTCAGAGTGATTGGGGCGGTGGGGAATCTGCATATTTGGGACCGAAGGATGGGAACCGTGAAGAGTTGTCCCAGGAGCACTTTGGGTTTGTTTGTGTGGGGCTTTGTTTCAAAAGCGCGCTGGAAATTTGTACAGTACAAATATTCTTACGATGTTCACGTACGCGGGGAAAAGATCATCTCTGCTGATAAAAGGAAGAGAAAAATTAAAGTCCAGTGGCAGCGGCACACTTGCACTACTAGCATAGCTTGGTGTAATCATTTTTGGCTTCCCTCTCTGCAATGCTCTGCTCTGGTCTGACGGGCGGAAATGACTGCTCTGCCCCTTGATCTACGCCAGCAGTGAGCTGCGGGAGGCGCTGCTGACAGGCGGCTCCACGTGCGCGGCCACCGACATGCGGGCCCAGGATTTGCTTGGTGCCGCCGGCGGCCATGGCGCCGACGAGCTCAGGCGTAGAGGACCTGCGCGTTGCACGGCGCCAGGCCGACGAACTCGGCGGGGCCCTTCACCACCTCCCACTCAACCCGCTCGTCCTCCTCCACGCCACCACCACCACCACCACCATGTACAGTCCCGACGGCGACATCCACCCCGGCGCCGACGACGTAAATCCTCCGCCTCCCACCACCCACCTCCCCGGCGACGACGTGCGGCCGCCTGACCTCCGCCGGCACCCCGCCACCACCCACCATCCGCCACTCGTCCCTCACCTCGTCATACCGCTTCACCCGCCACTCCCCGTACTCCGCCACGATATACATCCGGCCGCCGGAGACGGCGCAGGAGCCGGTCCACCCCTCCCGCATCCCGCGGGCCATCTCGCGCCACTCGTCCGCCGCGGCCTCGTACACGGCGCCGCGGGGCGCGCGCTCGAACGGCCACGCCCAGCCCTCCGTCACGTACAGCCGCCCGCCGCACGCCGCCGCGTCGTACCGCGCCACGGCGGCGCCGGCGCGCGCCGCGGCCGGCGACCACCGCCCGGCCTCCGGGTCGAACACCTCCGCCTCGCCGTCCTCGCCGGTCACGACCACGCGCCCGCCGACCTCCCCGGCGGACATGTACCCGCGCGGGGTGCGCATCCCCGCCGCCTGACACCACCCGTTCGTCGCCGCGCTGTACACCGCCACGCTCCGCACCGCCTTCGACTCGTCCGATGACTCGTCGACGCCCCCGATCACGTAGATCTCGCCGCGGGCGGGCAGCCCCACGACGGCGAAGGACCCGGGCGCCGCGGTGGCGCTTGGGACGGGCGGGAGGAGGAGCCAGCGGCGCGAGAAGGGGTCGAGCGCCTGGCACTGCAGGCGGCGGGAGACCGGGTCGAAGGCGAACGCGAAGAGGAAGGGCAGGGAGAGGGACACCGTCGCCGTGGGCGGGGTGGAGGGCTTGTGGATGGCGGCGCCAGGCGGCGTGTCGTCGGTGAGGAAGCGGTTCCAGGTGGAGGAGACGGTGCGGAAGAGGCGGTGGTAGAGGAAGGGCAGGTGGAGGAGGCACTTCTCGGCCACCTCCTCCGGCAGGCCCGGGATGAGCTCCGTCGGCTCGGCCTGCCCCCGCCGCGCCTCCTCGCCGGAGCTCAGCGCCTGCTGCTTGCTCATGGACGAGAAGCTCGTCGTGCCGGCAGGACGAAGTTCGTCGCAGGATTTGGAGCGATATTTGCTATTGAATTTGGGGGTGTGGATGAAAAGCTCTGAGCTTTTTGAGCTGTGAGCTCTGGTTCGTGTTCTTGGAGTGGAAGATGGGGAAGAGAAGGGAGCAGCGGTGGGGAATTTATAGAGTAGTGGTTCTGCCGTGCGAGTCCTCTGGCTGTGCGCTCCGACGCCTGCATCAAAGTGGCCTGTACTGCTTGCTCTGGAATTCTGAATTTCTGATCTGGTGTGTAGTTCTACAGGAAGACGACGTACGGCGTCTCTTAGCCGTCTGATCGAGGCTCGGGCTCAGATCTGTCCGGGAGTGTAGTACAGCATGTGGAAGTGTTTTATTGTTCTTGGTGTAAAGTACGACACGTCACAAAGTGGTGTTGTCGAAATGATAAGCCGACTACACTGAATGAAATGTTCATTAATTTAATTCTTATGATGTAAATTTACCAAAGTTCTGTAATTGGCATATATTTGTCATACGAAAAAACAGGCAATCGAACCTTCAGCAATGTACTCGCGTGAGTGCACAAATATCTACGTCGCAATCATGATTTCTACAAAAAAAAATCTAATGTATCTTCTTAGTCAAAAGGATTTTTTACTTTGTAGATTTTCTTAAGACCTTTGACAATACACGATCTCATGTATACCGGTGACGGAGCTAGGACCTCTACTCTGTGTTGTCTATGCAAACTTGTGTACTCAAATGTATTTGTCTAATTTTTTATTATCTTCTACACAAATTTTTCTTCTATAAGCCAAAATACGGTGTAGTCAACCGACTACATAGATAGCTCTGGCACTTATGTACACCACGATGCAGGCGACTTTATTTTGAAAAGATTGGGGCCCAGACATGTTTTTTTTAACTCTTGGGGTGCAAATGCCTTCTTTATTTAAAATGTATTTCAAATGAAATTTTGAGATCTCGAAAAATTGCGAAAACAATGTTCGCATATAAATATTTACATGTTGTGTGTTCACAAAGTTTGTGTGCTAAAACCTACATTTTTGTGGCCTAGAAAAAGGATAAATTTGTGTGCTAAAATAAGATTTTTTTAGAAGGGATAAAATAACCTTTTTCACGAGTCATGTTTGTGTCCTTTTTATATCGGTGATAAAAATTGTCAGGTTTCAAGAAACGAATTTATGAAATATAGAATGCGGATATATATTCTCCAAATTTTATATCACTATAATTTTTAACATTTTAAATCCTGGATGCATATGCACCGGCATGTAAAATAATTTTCACCAGACTGGGACTTAGCTTGAACAAGCTAAGAAATATATGGATTTTGAATGAATTGCTAATCCGAGTGTCTGCGGTTTGGCGTTCCGGCGTGGGCGAGTTTCCCCATGTCATGGTCATACCTCCTACAAAACCCTTGCGTGAGTATACTCTGAATAATAGAGCACCCAAGTACCCAACCAAAATCGTAAGGTGATTAGATAGAAAGAGAACAACCATGCTCTCAATGTTAAGCTACATGATGATCCTTGATCCACATTCATTTCGAGAAACTACACACTCATCCACAAGCGGAAAAGGAACATTAACTGTATGCTACAGTAAGCAAAATGTTATCGGTGTACTCATCTGGCATGGCATTTTCATGAATTATTGCCTACTACGAAGTCCGAGCGAGATGGTAATGCGGAACTAGATCGAGCACATAAGCAGACAACACAACAGCTGTCTGGCTACACTACGATACAATCCAAGCCATTGCTGCGAGTTTTGGAAACCCATCTTCGATCATTTGCAGTCCCCCTCAATCGAACAAAACGCCCCATGCTGCTTTTGTCTGCTTCCACCGACGATCTTGATTTGATCATCTGCACTGCACTATCACGAGAATGCAGTCTAGTTTCCAGAAACGCCACGATCAACTGTGGATCGATCAGGCCCCAGATCGATCTGTCTGCTCTGATCATTCTAGCATGCCGTGCTATCGCAAGTTGAAATCTCCAGTCTCTCAACTGCATGAAACTGACGGAGAAGCAGACAAGGTGAAGTGCTGAACAGAAGAAATCACACTCGCTCGCACTATCGATACAGTTATACAGACAACAGAGAGCAAGGCAGGGACGTTGTTATCCGGGCTCCTGCGGGCCCTGTAAGGTGCATGCACGCAGTACCTGAGCCCAGCGGGCCTGGCGAGTCGGGGCGCGGGCCGCCTTCTCCTTCTCGTTTCTTTTCAGCTTTGGAGTACGTGGAAAGGTTTGCTCCAAAAGCTGGTGTGTGCTGTGTGCATGCCATGAGAGCTCGGGATGCGGCCGGCCGCCGACTTTCTCCGGTGCTGGTAGCGGAGGCGCGATGCCGCCACGCATGACGAACGGACAAGTGCCTAGTTACTTGTGAAATCCTGCCCGTTTGTCCGATGACTTCTCGTGGCAATTCGCACGGGGTGTCGAACACTTGCCGGTGCACCGAACCGAACCATGAATCTGCTGCTGCGGATTACAAGCTACCATTTGAACAAATCTAGATAGCATAATATTCTCAAGTCGAACGCTGGAGCATATATAATTCCGCTAGGAAAAATATTTATTCTCGTGTTTACTTTTGCGACTACAGTAAAGATGCATCTAGTTTTTTTTCTCCGGTAGAAAAACAAAGGAAGAATGCTAGCACAAAATTACGGACGTGACGTGCTCCGTATAAATACTGTCCATTTCCGGCCCGAATACCCCCTATCCAATCGAGGCCTAAGGTTTATTCTTCTAGAAGTAAAACAATAATTAGCCGCGTACTATGCACATCAATCTCTATGAAATTATTTGTCAAAGTCATGCGCGGGAGCTTAATTCCGCTAGCAAAGATTTTATTTCTCATGTCTAGTTTTGCGACTACATGAAAGATGCAATAGGTTTGTTTGTATAGTGACGGGATGGATCCTTCAATCTTAATAGTCTTATGAGGACACTAGTCTCTAGCATGTGTGTAAAGTGAGCACATGTCTAGCTTTGACTCCACTAAGTTTACGAGAAATCTTAACAAAAAATGACATTTTGAATGGCCAAACAAGGATCGATGTGAATGTTGTTTGAGCATTTATTACATGTTTAGAACACAAGAAATATACATTAGGCAAAAAAAAACTTGAGTTCCCGTGTGTCCTCCAGTCTCGTCTTCCCAGTTCTAATCGGTTGTAGGTTTAGATAGAAGGCTCGAGCAGAGACCAACTTTAAATTAATAAAGTCATCCAGCTACGGTTCACAACACGATAAAACATCCGCCCTCGGCGGTACAACACATAAGTCCACGGTAGCACGTAGGCTACGGTATAAGGGTGCGCAACACCCTGAGATAACGAGCTAAAGCGAGATAACAGAGAAAGCCTAAGATAAGGGCCGGCATCCGAGGGATTATCCTTGGGCGAATAGCTCAGGTACTACATGTGTCGTGGGGTCACTCTTCGACTACCCCACGGTGGGGATACCTGGGTCACGCCAAGCCCATCAGCCTTATGACGAGGGCCCAAGGAAGGCCCAAGGAGGACGACGTGCGGCCCAAGATAGTCGACGCTAGGTCATGCGACCCCGCCATGCTTGTAAGCGCCATCGGCACCGTTTACCTGAGACCTAGCCTACCATATAAAGGCTAGGAGGGTCCTTCGTCTAGGGTACGCTCATAGCCGCCACACAAACCCTAACGAGATTGCCATCTCGCCATTGTAGCCACATCTCACCATCAATAACCAGACAAGCAGGAAGTAGGGTGTTATCCTCCGGGAGCCTGAACCTGGGTAAACGCCTTGCTTGTCAGCCATCGTGATCATCAGCGCTCATCTCTCTCCCCCTCAATCAACCCGGGGTACACAACCTATGGATTTGCCGAGTCCACACCTCGTCAATTGGCGCCGTCTGTGGGAAAGAACGAGCGCTGGAACCATTGTCGCACCGGCTCCATCAACTTTGAAGACCGACGTCTGCATCACCAAGGAGCCAATCTGCTTCGGCTCCTTCGAGTACACCTTCCACCCGCCGGCCCACCGCTCGGTGTACGCCGATCTGCACGTAGGTATGTGCCTCAGCTTCGGTATCATGCACTACTTCGTAGACAGCTGTGGAGTACTCAGATCCACGGCGATCGCACCGCCCGCGGCGGTGGCACCCGCATCTGCCGCGACTGCGCCAACCACGCCCCCACCTGCTGCGGAGATCGCATCTGCTGCGACTGCGGCGGCAGCATCTTCGACTGCTGAGAAGATCGCGTCCGCCTCGACTACTCCGACCGCCTCCGCTGCGGCAGAAATCGCGCCCAACGCGGCCGCGCCATCAGCGTCTCCGGCTACCAAGGGGATCGCATCTGCTACGACTACGTCGACCACCGCGTGGATCAAGTCTACTTCGACTACCTCGATCGCGTCGCTGGCAGATCTACGTCAACTTCGACTACGTCGACCACACCCTCGCGCGCAACGGAGGTCGCGTCACTCTATACCGCGTCACTCGCGTCTCCATCGACTTACAAGATCGTCAACAAGCCAATTGCGCCCACGTCGACAACAACGACATCACTCCTCACGACCGCGGCGAAGATCGCGAAACTCCAGAGAAGGAGCCTCGGCGGCGACTGTGGTACCCACCATGTTGCGGCCATTTTCGACTCCGAGCACGGCTCGGACGAAGGAAGCAGCAGTGGCAGCGTCCATCCCGCTGCCCAGATCTACCCCACGCAAGTCTTCATGATCAACCAGAGGCCGCAGGGCAACGACGACGAACCCGCATACCCACTGGAGGTGGTCATGCCAGACCAGGTGACGCGACTCACCATCACCCGCGACATGGCAATCAAAGCCCTGAAGCACGTCGAGAAAGGCACGTACCCTCCACCAGATGCACCCCGGGAGGACCTTATGGCGGTCCAGTACCTGCTACGGAAGGAAGGTGAACGACTCCGCGCAGAGAAGGCCATGCTACTTCGACGCAAGGACGAGGCCGACGCGTCGAGCGCCAGGAGGGCCGCTTACTCGTTCATGGTTTATGGTGCAGAGGCGGTCATGCCCTGCGACATCAAGTTCGACGCACCTCGAGTGGTGGCCTACGATGAGTCTGACGCAGAAGAAGCACTCGAGGACGACATGGACACCCTTGACGAAGCACGCGACATCGCCCTTACCCGCACAGCCGTATATCAGCAAGACTTGCGCAACTATCACGGACGGCGACTGCGGCCCAGAGCGTTCGTCCCCGGAGACTTTGTCCTCCGCCTCAAACAGAAGAAGGTGCACAAACTAGCCTCCCCGTGGGAAGGTCCATACATTGTGACAGAGGCAATTGGCGGTGGAGCTTACCGCCTGAAAGACTCGAAGACAGGGACAGTCTGCAGCAACCCGTGGAACGTGGCGCAACTGCGCCGCTTCTACGCCTAATCGACTCCCCTTGTAACAAAGTGTGCTATCTCAAGAAGCGGCAGGTTGTAGACGCACTCTTTCCCTTACCAGGGTACCTGAGGGGACTGGAAGGGTTTTAATGAGGCGGCCTGCTCGCAAAAATCAATGAAGTGATTTGTGGAACAAGCTCTCCCCTTTACTTTTTTAGTCAAAAAGCAACATAAACCTAGGCCGTCACCTGACGCACTCGGGGGCTGCGCCATTCAGGTTCAACTCAAAAACCTAGGCCGCCACCCGAAGCACTCGGGGGCTGCGCCGCACAGGTCTAAGTCAAGCCTAGGCCGTCACCCGACGCACTCGGGGGCTGCGCCATATAGGTTCAACTCAAAAACCTAGGCCGCCACCGGAAGCACTCGGGGGCTGCGCCGCACAGGTCTAAGTCAAGCCTAGGCCGTCACCCGACGCACTCGGGGGCTACGCCATACAGGTTCAACTCAAAAACCTAGGCCGCCACCCGAAGCACTCGGGGGCCGCGCCGCACAGGTCTAAGTCAAACCTAGGCCGCACCCGACGCACTCAGGGGCTGCGCCATACAGGTCACTCGCAAAATCCTTGGCCGTCACCCGAAGCACTCGGGGGCTGCGCCGCACAGGTCTAAGTCAAACCTAGGCCGCACCCGATGCACTCGGGGGCTGCGCCATACAGGTTCAACTCAAAAACCTAGGCCGCCACCCGAATCACTCGGGGGCTGCGCCGCACAGGTCTAAGTCAAGCCTAGGCCGTCACCCGACGCACTCGGGGGCTGCGCCATACAGGTTCAACTAAAAAACCTAGGCCGCCACCCGAAGCAATCGGGGGCCGCGCCGCACAGGTCTAAGTCAAACCTAGGCCGCACCCGACGCACTCGGGGGCTGCGCCATTCAGGTTCAACTCAAAAGCCTAGGCCGCCACCCGAAGCAATCGGGGGCTGTGCCGCACAGGTCTAAGTCAAGCCTAGGCCGTCACCCGACGCACTCGGGGGCTGCGCCATACAGGTTCAACTCAAAAACCTAGGCCGCCACCCGAAGCACTCGGGGGCCGCGCCGCACAGGTCTAAGTCAAACCTAGGCCGCACCCGACGCACTCGGGGGCTGCGCCATACAGGTCACTCGCAAAATCCTTGGCCGTCACCCGAAGCACTCGGGGGCTGCGCCGCACAGGTCTAAGTCAAACCTAGGCCGCACCCGACGCACTCGGGGGCTGCGCCATACAGGTTCAACTCAAAAACCTAGGCCGCCAGCCGAAGCACTCGGGGGCGCGCCGCACAGGTCTAAGTCAAACCTAGGCCGCACCCGACGCACTCGGGGGCTGCCCCATACAGGTCACTCGCAAAATCCTTGGCCGTCACCCGAAGCACTCGGGGGCTGCGCCGCACAGGTCTAAGTCAAACCTAGGCCGCACCCGACGCACTCGGGGGCTGCGCCATACAGGTCCAACTCGAAAACCTAGGTCGCCACCCGAAGCACTCGGGGGCTGCGCCATACAGGTCACTCGCAAATCCTTGGCCGTCACCCGAAGCACTCGGGGGCGCGCCGCACAGGTCTAAGTCAAACCTAGGCCGCACCCGACGCACTCGGGGGCTGCGCCATACAGGTCCAACTCGAAAACCTAGGTCGCCACCCGAAGCACCCGGGGGCTGCGCCGCACAGGTCCAAGTCAAAGTACTAGGCCGCACCCGTCGCACTCGGGGGCTGCGCCGCACAAGTCTGACTCGTACACCTCGGCTGCACTCGAAGCACTCGGGGGCTGCGCCGCACAGGTCTAATTCAAAATCCTAGGCCGCACTCGATCCGCTCGGGGGCTGCGCCATACAGGTTTACAGACGTCTACAAGATACAATTTACTAACTCGGGGGCTACCCCCACCTCGACATACATACACTCATATTTCCACTTGGAAAAATTTCTTTTACAAGCTAACGCTGTACAACAGCAGTATACTACTCTTATTCTACAGGCTCGCCCTTTGGCGCATCAAGTGGCCCTACAAGGTGCTCGCTAAAGTTCTGGACCTGTGAATCATCTGGCGCGCAGCCGCAAGAGTATCGGCATAGTCACCCTCTCCAGGCAAGCCGTCAAGCACCTTGTGCAATGGAAGATTAGGCCGGTGCAGTCGAACGTATGCCAACGCCACGTTCGCCCCGGCAACAAGTTGAGCGTGCACGACTTCCTTCAACGCACTGCCTTCACGGAACCTCTCCAGAAGCGCAGTCAGTCCATTCGGCTGCTCGTTGTGAGGAAAGTACACCTTGTTGATCTGCCAGAGGGTTTTTCTGCAACCTTCCAAGAGCACAGCAGCCCGCCAGGTGATCCAGCATTCGTGCCAGTACACTACCTCTGGATTTGTTCGACCAAAACTGGCGCGCTTCGAGTGAGTCACCGGCGGCCTCTTTCTCTACTCGCTCGTCCACTCGAAGCTGCTCAGCCTTCAAGTCAGAGTTCACATCTGCATCAAGGCCAAGCATTAAGCATAGCAGGAAGACACAGAAGCCGAAGCAAAAACGCTAGAAGGCCAACCTTGCAGCTGTCGACTGATCAAGTCCATCTCGCCAAGCAGAAACTCACGCTGGGAGAACGGCGCAACGGGCCGCGACCTCAATCGCTCCAGCTCCAACTCAGCACTCTTCAGCTTCGACTCGAGCTCAACACCTTGTTCCTCATGAAGGTGATCACTCTCTGGTCATTTACGCTTCGCACAGGAGCTGGAGGAGCTTGACGGCGGCGACGAGTAGGCGCAGCCGAAGTGGTGTCCTCCTCATCATCCGCGCCAGTAGTTCCAGCAACGTCAGGAGCTTCGCCCATATCAGACTGCCAAGAATTGACAGCGTCAAGCCAGGAAAAGAATCAACATAATTCATCCAAACAAGACATCAAAAAAGACTTGGCGACTGCACCCCCGAGGGAGCGAATTCACATTTCATCATCAGCATGTTCACTCGCACGATATAAAGTGCATTACAGACTCAAGCCCAAAAGCAGAAGCATAGTCCTAAAGGAAAAAGTCTACACTACAGACTCCGACTGGGAACGGCTCTTCCTAGCAGCCAACTCTGCAGCTTTGGCAATCCTCTTCTCGAAGGTGTCGACCAACTTCGCAGCTAGCTGGCTCGCCTGCACCTTCACACCGCTAAGGGACGCGGTCCTGCCATCAGGCTTCCGAGGGAAGTCGCTGACAACCTTCTCAAAATCACCTACGACTTGGTGACCAAGAAGTAGCTGGAAAGTGAGCTCGGAGCCGCGTACCGTCTGCGTGCGCGTGAAGTTCGCCAGGACATTCGAATTGCCTTCGAATGGAGCTGCGAGTGCGTCAACAGCAGCTGGTGGCGGCTTGCTGGGAAAGATACTCCGGTGCACAGTCGCTAAGGCCTCCGTCGACTTCTGCAGTGCCGCCGTCGACTGCTGCAGCGCTGCCGATGCATACGCGCAGACGCGGTCGACGAAGCCAACAGCCTCCGCCAAGCCGACACTCTCGCTGGAAGTCCCTTCTGGAGGAGCACCTCCGCAAGTCTCTGTTCAAAAGAAATCACACCCGTAAGACGTCAGAAGTCGAAGAAAGGCAAAGTAGGCACTGAGCCGAAAAACTTACTTCCAACAACATCTGCGAGTGCGAGCAAGCGGTCGACCTGGGTCTTCTCCAGAGCATCCCGAGCTTGTTCCCGCTCTTGGGCTTCACCCAGTGACTTCTCCAGCTCCGCGACCCGCGTCTTCATGCTCTCCTTCTCGCCTACGGATCAACGGAGCAAAGTTAGCAATAAAGGCAGTCGAAGCACCCCTCGAACACAAGGGTTCACACTTACATTCGCTTGCTCCAGAGCAGTGCGAGCTGATCCCTCTCCTGCTCCATGCGAACGAAGGCTGCGGCTCCCTCCATCTGCTGGCGATAAAATGGCTGCAGGAAACACAAGACATTAATCTACGCCCGACTATTCTAGTCACGCGCATCTTCGGGGGCTACTCCCATCGGGAGCGCTGTACGCGCACCCGATACAGATCTTGCAGAAGGAGTCGAAGAACACTTACATGCTCAAGCAGCCCAGCGTCAACCGGAGTCGCATCAGCAGACCTCTCTGGCATGGCGGAGGTCGAAGCCTTCAAGGCCAAAACGTCACCCGCCAGAGCCTCCTCTCCGGTCGTCCTCGCAGTCTGCTCGATCATGGGAGCAGAAGTGTGCTCCATCTCACGAGGGGAAGAAACAGCAGCGCCAGTACGGTCGCTGTGACAAGAAAACTCAATTCAAGGACCCGCAAGTGAAACAGCACACTCGACAAAAACAAAGCAATGGTTATGCGACTAACCTGACGACATCGTCTTCACTTCCCAGGGAGACGGAGGCCATCCTCGCGAACTCGGTCGGCGGTGCAGAGCCGAGTGGAGGCACGACCAAAGGTTCAGCCAGGTCGCTCGGGTGCCTAGTACCCGAAGAGGACTCGCTCGTCTCTTCCTCGTTCACACCCGCCTCCTTCACAGGCGACGAGGCAGAACCAGAGTCGCCAGCCTTTCGCCTCTGCCGCTTCCGCAGCGGCTCCTCGTCTTCATCATCCTCCTCCAACTCTTCACTCGGAGAGGTGGCGGAGGGAACTTCATCGTCATCAACCTCGTCTCAGGGAACTCTGCCTCTTCATGAGGTCCATTCTCCATCAACGGAGGAAGACTGACGTAGCTCGAACGACCCTGTCAGCAAAATGAAGCGTTCGAGTAAGGCAAAAGGATTCGACAGAAGAAGATACAAGACAAAGCAAACGAAGCTCACCTCAGGCACAGGATTATTAGGCCCATATGGCTCGACTGGGCACTTGACATTGCACGGGTCAGCGGCTCGGAGACTAGTGATGCTCCTCACCTTCGACTCGACTGCGTCATCATCAAGCTCATTGCCAGCATCCTCACGCGCCCACATCGGGTGGACGCGACTGCGCAGCGGCTGCACCCGAAGCCTGAAGAAGGTGGCGATGAGGTGAATTCCACCCGTCTCGCGCCCGAGACTCTTCAGAAGGCCACGAAGTAGCGTCAACAAGGGCTGAGTCGCCTCCCTGTCCTCCTTCGACAGCGGGTGCGCCCACGCGTTCGTCTTCCGCAACTCGCGATCAGCGGCGAATTCGGGAAGCCCTGCTTGGTCGCACCTGATGTAGAACCACTTCTTCCGCCAGCCCTGGACGGAGTCGGACTTCTTCATCTGGAAGTAGGAGGTGTCGCCACGCACCTGGATGCCGAAGCCGCCGACTGGGTACACCTGCTTGCTCTTCCCCACGTTCCTCCTCACGAGGAATAGCGACTTCCACAGCAGCCAGTTGGGCGCGATTCCCAGGAAGCACTCGCAGAGCACGAAATAGCTCGCGATGCTCAAGACGCTATTGGGAGTCAGATCGTGGATCTGAATCCCATAAGCATACAAGAGACCACGGACGAAATCGTGGAGGGGGAACCCGAAACCCCGCGGAAGGAAATCCACGAAGCAAACGCGTTCCCCCTCGCGAGGGGAGGGAATACCTCTTTCCCGGGAGCGCGCACCGTCGCCTTATCCGCCGGCGGCAGCAGTCCCTGCGCGCGGAGGGCCTCGAGGTCGGCCTTCTTCACCGACGATTTGACCCAGTCGCCGTCGGGCTTCTTCATCACGCTCGCCTCGGCGGCGGCGACGGCGCCAGCAGCAGCCTTCCCCCTCTTCATCGCGGCCTTGCTCATGGAGGGTGGAGAAAAGAAACTGACAGAGCACGCAGCACAACAATGGCGGAACAGAAGCAGTGGAGACGAAGGAATGGGGATGGATGAACTGTTCACCGCCGCGGTGAAAATTATATACCGCGCGGTCAGTCAATCCTGGCCATCCCTGCTGAAACCGCTCTCCGCAACATCATCTGGCCGTCCACGTGTTGCGCGGAGATAGCAACCGTCGACGGCCACGCCGCCCACTACGCGCGGGAATCAAGGCGCCATCATCACACCGCGAAATTTTCGCGCCCAACGGTCAGAAAAAAGCGGCAACCGCTGTCTCCAGTCAATACTGACAGTGGGCCCGCACTGTCACGTCCCGTCGGACACAGAGTGAGCCAGAAAACGTCAGCACTGACGTCAACTGCGCAGGCGTAGCAAGTACGCCAATGGGCTGATCGAGAACTCGAACAGCTCATTCGAGTGCAAAAATGTTCAGTAAGCTCTAAGAGCCGAATAAACTCGAACAGCTCATTCGAGTGCAAGAAGATACAGTAAGCTCCAAGAGCTGAAGAAACTTGTGCAGTAAGCTAAACAGGCCGAATACACAGTAAGTCACGCAAAGCCAGTCGCGACTCCAACATGTCGAGTCCCTTCTTTACTCCCATCGGGAGCGGGCTTTTCGACTGAAGAAAAATTGAGTTTAACCTCAATTGCAAGCAATTCAGCTTAATCTCGGGGGCTACTCCCATCGGGAGCGCTGTTCGCGCTCCCGAGTGACTCAGAACAATAGCAGTCGAAAATCACCGACTAAGGCTGTACTCACGGTATTTTACCCTGGAAGTGACAGTTCGACTAAGGAATCCTCCATAAGCCCTGAACGGCCGGAGTCGACCAATTTTACTCATCTCTTTCAGGAACCCGACGGCGTGCCCAGGAGGAAGGAGTCCTTTACCCGACTCTACGATTCGACTAAGCACTCGGGGGCTCCTGTCGTGGGGTCACTCTTCGACTACCCCACGGTGGGGATACCTGGGTCACGCCAAGCCCATCAGCCTTATGACGAGGGCCCAAGGAAGGCCCAAGGAGGACGACGTGCGGCCCAAGATAGTCGACGCTAGGTCATGCGACCCCGCCATGCTTGTAAGCGCCATCGGCACCGTTCACCTGAGACCTAGCCTACCATATAAAGGCTAGGAGGGTCCTTCGTCTAGGGTACGCTCATAGCCGCCACACAAACCCTAGCGAGATTGCCATCTCGCCATTGTAGCCACATCTCACCATCAATAACCAGACAAGCAGGAAGTAGGGTGTTATCCTCCGGGAGCCTGAACCTGGGTAAACGCCTTGCTTGTCAGCCGTCGTGATCACCAGCGCTCATCTCTCTCCCCCTCAATCAACCCGGGGTACACAACCTAGGGAATTGCCGAGTCCACACCTCGTCAACATGTTTTCAAGGAATTGGCTCAGCAGCGACATCTTTCTGAAAATAGCTCACATGCGCCATCTTTTCGAGCAGTAATTATTCTGAGGCGACATGGCCGTCAAGTCATGTTCCCTGAGATGTAACCCAGGTTTGACCGGTACGTGGAGTCGTTTTTGTCGAGTGGGACCCACGCGTCAGCGAAACCGGCTCTGTTCGTGGGGGAACCGTCTCTGCCACGCGCCGGTGTCCCGCGGAGCTCGCTCACTCCTCACTCCTCACTCTGTCCCGTCATCTCGGTTTCTTCGGGCTGGGCGAAATTATCCTGGCGACGGCGAGTCGAGCGGCAGCAATGGAGCGCACGAGTCGAGCTGCGGCAGCAAAGAAGCGGGCGATTCGAGCTGTGGCAATGGAGCGGGCGAGTCGAGCTGCGGCGAGGGGGCGGGCGACTGGAGCGCCGGCAATGGAGTCGAGCAAGCTGGCGATGATTCCAGCGGTGGAGGGAAGAGCGGCCGCGCGAGTCCAGCGGCGGCACCCGGACTCGAGCAAGCTCGCGGCAAGCTGGTGCGTGGAGGGAGCGGCGAGGGAGGATGGAGGATGGGGTGGTGTGGGTACACGGTCGCAGAGGCGACCGGCGGCCCGATTTGTGTCTCGTATCTACCGGATTTCACTCCACCAGGTACTGCAGCAGGCGTGGAAGTGTCACGGCTACTACAGCCACAAGGGTTTTCCGCACGGCCGTGGTGATTTGACACCGATGACGAGGCAAAGGTTTGCGTCGAGGCGCAATATTGCTGCAAGCGACGAGAGCAGCTCGGGCGGTGCTGCGGATGACGAGAGCAGCTCGGGCGGTGCTGCGGGCGACGAGAGCAGCAGTTCATGGAGCAGCAGTTCATTGAGCAGTAGTTCATCGAGCAGCAGTTCATCGAGCAGCAGTTCATCGAGCCAGGACTTCGATGCCGCGTTGAGCCTAGAGGCTTTCAGCCTAGTTGCCGGGATGGCGGCGGACAGAGTGGTGATGGTCTGCTCCGAAACCCTCTGTGCTATGAAATCGAGCTAGAAGATTGTGCTGTAGAGCCATGGCGGAGGCAAGACCGTGCTGCATTCTGTAGATAACTAGTGTAGTGAATTTTGTTAGGTGCCTGCAACCATTTCAGGCAGTGTTTCCCAACGCTGGGAGCGTGTGGTGGTAGTTCTTTTGCGAAATGACAATGTAAGCACTACGTCGAACAACTTGGAGGCGTGCTCTGGACGTGCTCTGGACGTGAACTGGGCACGTTCCGGTAGGTGAAACCTAGTTTTTGTAGGTGAAACTTTGTCTTCAAAATGTAAATTATTGAGTTCCTTGTTTTAGTGTTCTTTGTGGCGTCAGATTATGGCATACACACTGTCGAACACGTTTGGGAGCGCGCTCTGGGCACGCCCGATTGTGGCATTCGCACGCCGTTGTATTGAAAAGGAGTTGAAAGAGTTGAAACCTTGTCAACAAGGTAGAGGCTTATGTCATTTTTAGACAAAATGCTTTAATTTGTTATTTAACTTACCAAAATTCAAATATTGCTAGTGTTGCTAGTGTTACCAAAATGTAAATATTTGTAACTATTACCTTCAAATGGTGGTAGATTTTTCGCAAACTGAGCCATAGCCTAGTGGCAAAGGGTTGATGCTCCCTTTGCCCACCTAAGTTCGAGTCCCCTTGCTCGCAATTTAGGTGTTGCACATTATATGTCATGTCCAGTAGCTTTGTGGCTCGGGCATCTCATTATTATCGAGAATCGATAATATTGAGTTGTCCCAACCACTGAGATGCTGCAATGTGACAAATTTTTTGATTTTTTTTTAATTTTTGAATTTTTTTAATATTTTGATTCTTTTGTGCTAATTTATGAATATTTGAATTCAACTTTCAACCAAAATTGAAATGTACATGTTATTTGTGCTAGGCATGGATGTTGCAATGATTTCATACTAATTTTTGAATTCAAATTTGAACTACAATTCAAATGTACATGTTATTTGTGCTAGGCTTGGATGTTGCAATGAGGAGGATTCCATTTGCAAATATTAACCTTCTAATGGTGGTAGATTTGTCGCAAACAGAGGCATAGCCTAGTGGCAAAGGGTTGATGCTCCCTTTCCCCACCTAAGTTCGATTCCCCTTGCTCGCAATTTAGGTGTTGCACATTATATGTCCTAGTCCCGTAGCTTTGTGGGTCGGGCTTCTCATTATTATAGAATTTCTATAATAGTGAGTTGTCCCATCCATTAAAATATTGCACTTGGACAAATTCTTTTGAATTTTTGAATTTTTTTTACAGTTTGATTCAACTTTTGATATTTGAATTCAACTTTGAACCAAAATTCAACTTTGAATATTTGAATATTTGTGCTAGACTTGGATATTGCAATGATTTTATACAATTATGTAGTAGGTTGGCCTAACTTGGTAATTCCAATTTATAATCCCGTCATTTTTCACATTGGTTCTCCAAAATGAGCTACAAAGCTACGGGACTAGGACATATAATGTGCAACACCTAAATTGCGAGCAATGGGTTAACAGCCCCATTTCTAATCCAGTCATTTTTTTTATCATCTCCAAATGATCTCAAACTCTAGGGTTAACATATATTGCACTAGTATAGTGCCCTAGACCAATTTTTAACTCAAAACTTGTTTAAAAATTGGTTTGACTTTTGTTGACCACTTTTTGAAATATTCAAAAAATATTCAAAAAACTGTAAAAAAAAATGCAAATACAGTGCACATGGACTTAGTTTATCATGTACTAACAGCTCCAACTGATAAACAAGCTCTAGATACATATTAAACAAGAAATGCTTCGATATGGTATGAAATCTCACAACTCAAACTATAGAGTGAAATAATCATAAGATATTCAAAAAACATAAAAAAAAAATGCAAATCCAGTGCACATGGTCTTAGTTTGTCATGTACTAACATCTCCAACTGATAAACAAGGCCTACATACATATTAAACAAGAAGTGTTTCGAAATCTCACATCTCAAACTATAGAGTTCATAATTCGAGAGGTGTGATTTCACACCATATTGAAGCATTTCTTGTTTAATTTGTGCCTAGACCTTGTTTATCAGTTGAAGATGTTAGTACATGACAAAATAAGACCATGTGCACTGGATTTGCATTTTTCTGATTTTTTTTGAATATTTCCTGAATATTTCAAATTCGGTCAAACTCAAACCAAATCAGCATTTAAACAAGTTTTACACACCAAAATGGAAAACTAAGCCTGGATCATTCTTAGTCACACCAAAATGAAGGTTTGGTGAGGTTTTGGAAAATTTCATGTTGCAAATCACAAACCACCTCTCTTCACACTATAGAGTTCATAGTTTGAGATGTGTGATTTCACACCATATTGAAGCATTTCTTGTTTAATATGTGCCTAGACCTTGTTTATCAGTTGGAGATGTTAGTACATGACAAAATAAGACCATGTGCACTGGATTTGCATTTTTCTGATGTTTTTTGAATATTTTATGAATATTTCAAATTCGGCCAAACTCAAACCAAATCAGCATTTAAACAAGTTTTACACACCAAAATGGGAAACTAAGCCCGGATCATTCATAGTCACACCAAAATGAAGGTTTGGTGATGTTTTGGACAATTTCATGTTACACACCAAAATAGAGTTCAAATGAGCTCTAAAGGTAGTGTAAACGGCTCCATTTCTAAGCAGGATTTTTTTGACCATCTCTAAATCAGCCAAATAACTTTCCTACACATCTACTCTATATATACAAACCATGGGCACTGAATTTGCATTTTTTTTATGTTTTTTGAATATTTTATGATTATTTCAAATTCGGCCAAACTTAAACCAAATCAGCATTTAAACAAGTTTTAAACACCAAAATGAAAACTAAGCCTGATCATTCTAAGTCCCACCAAAAGGAAGGTTCTGTGATTATTTTAATTTTTTCTGAATTAGTTGCTCAACCCACACAAAATCCTATGAAGCTTCTGTGATTTAACCCTGGCCGTCCGATCATGCATTCTAGATGGAAACCACCCTGATCCACGCCACTCCCAGTTCTGCGCTCTGATTGGCCAGTCCGATCATGCCTTCTAGAAGGATTTTTTTTGAGCTGCAGTGTTTCGAACGCGCATAGGCCACGGCCCAACAAACTCCACGGCCTAACAATGTTTTTTAGCTGCGTGTTTTATCAATTTCAGAAGCGCATAGGCTACGGCCCAACCCGACGGCTCAGAAAATTCGCCGGCCCATGTCGTTCCCTGGCTATTTCTCTTCTTATCCACTAACCCAGGTCGTGACCTAGCTATTTCCCCCATTCCCCACACTCGCCGCCGTTCGCATTAGCTCACCGCCGGTGATCAAATCGAGCTACGCCAGTAGATCCAGCCCCGCCGCCCGCCGAGGTTTAGGAGGGGAGGTCCAATCACCGGCCGGGGTGGCCATTCCGGCCGTGGCAACGGCTCCGATGAGGAGCGGAAGAAGAAGAGGCGGGTTCCAGCTGACCCCGCTAGGAAGGCCGTGGCCGCTTCCGACGGCGGTCGTAAGCGAGGCGCGCGTGCGTGGACGATCCTTGGAATGCGGCCTCCGCCTGCGTACGAGCGCCGCGAGCTGCCTGAGTACGACCGCCGCATGGCGACGGCTGGAAGCTCTTCCGGTGCGGGAAGCTCCTCCATTGCTCGGAGTCGGGAACCGCTGCCGCCGCCGAAGAGGGAGGAGGAGGAGCAGCAGGAACGCCCACCGCGCAGCGGCCGCCCCCTCCTGACCGGGGACTTCGTCTCCGAGGAGGACCTGCCCTGGGTCACGTTGGAGGTGTTCCAGCGCAGCACAGAGGATGAGAAGCGCCGTCAGATGGAGCTGGAGCTCGACGAACGCCGCCTCGAGGTCGGGATTTACAATTCCCTCCACGAGGTCATCGACATCAGCTCCGACGAGGACTAGGACTGAGCGGCGCCGTCGCCTCGTCGCCGCCGCCGCACCCCTGGGGCTCCGGTGTGAGCCTAATTTTGGGTCGTAGCTAGGGGTAGGAGCAGCAGCGAAAGTCCCCGCCTGTAATTTTCAGTTCATATCCGTGTGGCTTTTGAATCTACGAGCCATGAGCTTCTGTAATGTCGAGCTTATATGTAATATTAAGCTACTTAATCTACTGTATGCGCCCCGCGGGTTTATTTTATCTTCATTTATTTATGTTTTGCCTCGCCGGCGTTGCCGCCCTGCGTCAAAGAAGAAGAAGAAGAAGAAGAAGAAGAAGAAGAAGAAGAAGAAGAAGAAGAGAAAGCGCGCGCAGGGGAAGAGATTAAACGGTCGTCGTTGCTGACGTGAGCAATTGTGGGTCCCACCCACCTCTCTTTGTCCCACCCGCCTCCCTTTAATCCTAACCGACCGCGATTAAGAGCAATGAGTTAGGGAAGATATTTGAACTCGACGAGACGTTGCATGTGAGCTATTTTTCAGAAAGACGTCGTTCTCCAGCTATTGCCGTGAAAACATGTAGTACCTGAGCTATTCGCCCATTATCCTACGTATTTATAACCTTCGTATTTATAACAGAGAAAGCCTAATGATAATGGCAGCACGTCCGGTCTGTCAGAAGTCACAATGTGGATGCGCATATGGGATTATCCTTCGTATTTATAACATGACCCCTCGCGAAAAAATAACGAAGAGAAGAAACAAAGCGCCAAACCAAATATGTAAGCACAGGGTACAAAGACTTACTTTGATAGCTTGAGTACACTCCAACTTTTTCACAAGTTCACTACCCTAGACTGGCTAAGTTACCGATCAATTGGCCCAACACATCACGAACGCAGAACTATAGCGGGACAAATGTTAGACATGAAATCTACGAGGCAATGTTGACCAAGTCACTTTCACTGTGATTAACCCAGAACAAGTCTTTATTTCTTCAGTATCATGCCCATGGGGTTTCTGCTTGAAGGAACAACAATGTAGGTTGGGACTGGATGGCGGTGCGCCAACCTCGAACTTCAAATCAATAAAAGAACGACTCTCTACGGCAACCACATACCTCTGTAAACCACGTGACTCGGCAATGGTGCTATCAAAGAGCCTGATTTCCTGATCAACCCCACTGGTAAAACATCCAAGAGATAAACTGAAGCTGCTTTCTACTTTCGATATGTGAACTTCTACGGTCGCCTCAGTGCACTCTCAAAACGTAATAAAGTCATGTCAATGCAGCCACATTCTCCAGGGGTGTTCAGTTTGAATGGCTGGTCGTATGTGCCTCCGTGTCCTAGCTAGTAATGATGCACCATCGAGTAGTTGTTGATCATCTCTTTCTTGTTCGCCTCTCTTGATTCTCATGTCATATTCGATGAGAGTGCCCGTGTAGCTCATCTCGATCCCTCGTTTAGGGCCAGTCATGTTTATTAAAGAACCCTCCTCCACGACGATGGCATCACCTCTGCTAACATTGACGACATAGTTAAGGAACGGATCCACGCCATCCCGCGTCGCCACATACCCATATAGCTCTACAGGGCCGGCATCCGCAGGAAGTCTAGCCACCCGCAACGACATAATCTGCAGCATGCCGCGAGGATAGTGTTTACAACAGTATCCGTCGTCATAGAAGGTGCAATCTGGTGTGGGATCCGAGAACCTCATCGCCTCTAGCCGAGTCTCGCTACGGTCTGCAACACGAAACACTCCTTTCCAGCTATATATGGTAAAACATCACACCGTACATAGAACCATCACGGTGGCTGCTTCTTTCAAGTATACTATCATGCGTACATTCTTCGTCTCTGAGCGGGTCTCCTTCTTCTTCGTCGTCAACGGAAACGATTTCAGTCGGGTGATCCGGGTTCCGGCCCCATCCACCAACTCTACTGGACGGGTCGCCTCCTAGCGACCGGCTGAGGATGGCCATGTTTCGACGTCCATGCAGAGGCGATGGCGAGACAGGCAGATTGGACGGCGCCGCCACAAACACGAAAGCTCGTGGAGCAGATGCCGGGAAAGAAGAGAAGAGAGATCGCAAGGGTGACAGCAGGCGGCGCATTAGGGGCAGGAGAGGCGGCGGCGTACCTAGGTCGCCCGGAAGACGTGGAATGGATAGAGCGGAGGGTTTGCATCTGCGGACGGCGCGGGGCAGGGGAATTGTGCGATCGATGAACTGGTGGGCCTACCTCATTCACGTCTACTGGGAGTGGTCGGAGGCACCGCACCAAACAAAGATTTGATCATTCACGTCTACTGGGCGTGGCCATGTAGTTGTGAGTTCTGACAGTACGCCAAATTTTAAGGGAATCAAAGCAGATATAGTAGCTAATATATACTATATTACTACTCGATTCTACTCCAAAAGATCATGGGAGAAGCCATAGAAAATTCTTCTTTGAATCAACGAAACATACAAGAGTTTCTTTGGAACTGAATGCGAAGTGATGAATACAAGGATTTTGTATGGTTTCCGGTTTTTGCATTGAAACAAGCCCTATTTGATGAAAATTATCTGTTCTGATTTGACCCTCGACGTAACTGTCCATACACATCCCCAACACCATCTCAGTTACATCTCAAGCAAATCTGAACCCTTCTGAACCCCTCCTCCTCCCGAACCCTAGCCGCCACCATCCCCCTTCATTTTCCTTGTCGCCGACGCCGACGTAGCAGGCTGCTGGGAAAAACTGCATTACATGACTGTTGAGCATCCATGGCATGTCGACCATATATGTAAGTAACAACACATTTAACTACAGTAGTTTGATACTTTGATTACCCTCCAAGTTGTCACAAGACATCATTTCTATAGACCGCTAAGTTACTGGTCTATTGGCTCTCAGATCACTAACACCGAAACTCTGAAAGTATGGCCTAACAACAACGAAACCTAAGGCAAGGTCGACCAAGTCACCTTCAATGAGATTAACGCGAATCCAATATTTATTTCTTGAGTATCTTGCCCGTGGGGTTTCTCCTTGAATGAACAAGAATGTTGGTCGGGATTGGATGATGATGCGCCCACCGTCAAACTCAAATCCATAAAAGAGCAGCTCTTCACAGCAACCACATACCTCTTCAAGTCACATGACTCGGCTATGACGCCATCAAAAAGCCTTATTTCCTGATCATTAAACTCACTGGTAAAACATCCGAGAGACAAACTGAAGCTGTTTTGTACTTGCGATACGTGAACCTGTATGGTCGCCTCAGCAGCACTCAAAAAACGTACTGTAACAAAGTTATGTCAATCACGCCATGTTCCCCGGGGGTATCTAGCGTGAATGGGTAATCGGCCGTGCCGTGGAAGCCTAGGAAGGAGGCGCCATCGAGCAGCAGCAGGTCGTCGTGTTCGTGCTCGCCTCTCTTGATTCTCATGTCGTATTCGATTAGGGTATGGTCCATCTCATCTCTATCCCGCGCTTAGAACCTGTAATGGGGACGAGAGAACCCTGCTCCACGACGACGGGATCATCCCTGCTAATGTTGACAGCGTAGTTAAGGAACTGATCAATACCGTCCCGCGTGGCCACATACACATACAGCTCTACCGAGTCGGGCGTCCGCGGGGAGTCTAGCCACCGGCAATGACAAAATCTGCAGCATGCCACCAGGGGAATGTTGCCAACAGGACCCATTGTCGTCGAAGGTGCAACCTGGCGCTGGATCTGAGAACATCATCGCCTCCAGCGGAGTCTCGCTACGGTCCGCGACATGGAAGCATCTCTTCCAGTAGAAGGAACCCATGCCCGTGTAGATGGAGCCATCACGGTGCCTGCTTTTTGCAAGCGTGCTGTCCATTGTACACTCGTCTCTGGCCTCCTCTTGGTCGTCGCCGTCGTCGACCACGACGATTTCAGTCGGACGATCTGGGTTCACGTTCCGGCCCCATTCATCGCCTTTACGAGACGGATCGCCTCGCAACGACCGACTGAGGATGGCCATGTTCCGACGTCCATGAGGCGATCGGGAAGCAGGCAGATTGGACGGCGCCGACACGAACGGGAAAGCTCGTCGAGGAGATGCCGAGAAGGAAGAGAGGAGAGGTCGCAATGGAGCCGGGAGACGGCGCATTAGGGGCTGGAGAGGTGGCGGCGTTTGGGCGCCGGGGCGACGTGGAATGGATCGAGCGGATGATTTGCATGCATCTGAGGCGGCGCCAGGGTAGGGGAATAGTGCGTGATGAACAGGGGGCCTACCTAATTCACGTACGTCTCCTCTTGTTGCCAGAGCAATCCGTTCAGAAATTGCTTGGAAGCCATGGTGAGCTCGACACTAGACTAGTAGATTAGATGTAGTAAGGGAATCAAAACAAACATATATAATATATGATTGATAGACTGCACTCCTAGATTTCCTTGGAAGCCATACAAAATTCTCATATAAATTACTGAAAATTATAAAAGTTCATCAATGCAAAGTGATGAATACGGGGATTTTATATGGTTCTCAGTTATGCATTCAAACAAGCTCCATTTGATTAAAATTATATAGAGAAAATAACCTTTCAAATTTTCTATGAAATTAGTTCGAAAACATGCGCTGGAGCTTATTTCCACTAACCAAGATTTCTCTAATGTTATTTTTTGCGATTACATGAAAGATACAATAGGTTTGTTAGCAACTTAACATTACTTAATTATCTACATACTAAGGTTTAGTTCTTTTATACCCACAAAAAAGTTTTAGTTCTTTTAAAAGAGAAATAGTTAGTACCAAGCATTTAAATATAGAAAAACAAAAAAAAATTCCTTAAATCGTTTGGGAAGAGATCAAATGTCTTATTCTTTCTCAAGTTTTTTTTACATATATTAATATTCCAATAAAAAATACTTCATCGGTGCCAAAATGTCCCGAGCCAACTTGTGTTATGTTTGACCAACTTTTATACATAGACATGACGTTGTAAATATTGAAAATTTTCTTATTACTTCGGTCATACATAGAATTTTGGTTATTTTGGGACGGTGAAGTATTTTACGAATTTAAATTGCATATATCAGAAATTTTTAATATGCATAAGTAGTCTCGGAGACATGGTTTTGAGATAAATTAAGTATTCATAAGTTAAAATAGTACTCCCTCCGTCCTAAAATAAGTGTCTCAAATTTACCAAAAAATAGATGTATCTAGACATTTTTCATTTATAGATACATCCACTTTTGGGCAAACTTGAGACACTTAATTTTGGATGGAGGAAGTATTAAGGATATATGGCCGAAATTTTAATAACTTATTCCCAATCATAACGGAAAAACTTTTACATAAAAGAAGTAAATGAAATTACAAACACACATGGGGCGTGTCACCTAGTCACATGCTCGAAGGATGATGAGTAGATTGATTACTGGATCGTACTAGATTTTTATGAGAACACTAGCATGTTAGTGAACTGAGCATGTCTCTAGGCGCCACTCTCCAAGACTCATGTTCTATCATATATTAACAAGAAATTGCGTTGTGAATGTCCAAATAAACACGTGCATGCGAAAAATGGACATCCAGTAACTAGAACTAAACTTTTGTTAGAAACTCAATTCCTCGTTACTATACATCATCCGTTATTTCCCAATTCTAATCCCCCTGAAGATTAACCGAGAAGCCACTTTGTGGAGCTACAAGAATGGAGAGAAGTAAAAGAAAAACTGCACAACTATGGAGCTCCCATTACCTATAGACCGAAAACGAAAACAAACAATCCAAAGACTTGGTACAATCGCTGACTATGGAGCTCCCATTACCCGTACAAGGAAAACTAAAGCAAACAATACAAATACTTGGTACAATCGGTTGATTACACAACAAGTGGTCACAAGTGTATGACTTTAAACTACCTAAATTTTAAATCTGTGGCACCCTATATCATAGACATTGTAGTATGGCTGGGCAAACCTTATCGAAGAAAGCTACCAGGACAAGGTCGACCAAGTCACCTTTACCGAAATTAACGCAAACTTGGACTTTATTTTTTGAATAGCATGTCCATGGTTTCCCGGCTTGAATGAACAACAATGTTGCTCTGGACTAGATGTCGGTGCGCCTACATTGAACTTCAAATCCATACAAGAACGACTTTCTATAGCAACAACAAACCTCTTTAAGGCACGTGACTCAGCAATGACACCATCAAAGAGCCTGATCTCCGTATCAAACTCGCGCGTAAAACATCCGAGAGACAGATTGAAACTGTTTTGCACTTCCAACACAGAAACCTCTATAGTCGCCTCAACTGCCCAGGTGAGACATAACAGAGTTATCTCAATCACGGCACCGTCTCCAGGGGTGTTTAGCGTGAATGGCCCACATGTGTTTCCGGGACCTAGATCCGACACACCATCGAGCAGCTGTAGGTCATCATGTTCGTGTTCGCCATTCTTGATCCTCATGTCATATTCGATTAGAGTACAGTCCATCATCTCTATCCCTCGCTTAGGGCCAGAGATGCTGATGAGAGAACCCTGCTTCACGACGACGGGATCATCCCTGCTAATATTGACGACGTAATTGAGGAGCGGATCAAGATAATCCCGTGTCGCCACGTACCCATACACCTCTACCGAGCCACCAGTGGGGATTTTAGCCACCTCCAACGAGAGAACCTGCAGCATGCTCCTCGGAAGGTGCCTCCGACAAGTGACTCCATCGTCGTCCTCGAAGGTGCAATCCGGCGTGGGCTCCGAGAACGCCATCGCCTCCAGCCGAGTCTCGCTACGGTCCGCGACATGAAACTCCCTTTTCCAAGACCAGCGACCGATTCCTGTGTAGATGGAGCCGTCACGGTGCGTGCTTTTTCGAAGACTGCTGTCCTTGGTGAATTCACCGACGCTGGCCTCTTCTTCGTCGTCGCCGTCGTTACGGACGATGAACCCACCCGTGGGATCTGCCACGTGTAGATAGCGTTCACGAGAGCCATCGCCTCGTAGTGATCGAGCGAGGATCGCCATGCTCCGCCGTCCGCGAGGAGAGCGGGAAACATGCGGGTTGGACGACGCCGCCGCGAGCGGGAAAGCTCGTCGCGCGGATGCCATGGAAGAACGGAGGAGATGTCGCGAGGGAGATGGAAGGCGGCGCATTGCGTTAGAGCCTCTGAGAGATAAGCGGATGAGTACGCGCACGATCGGGTGGTGGGTCCTTGCGTGGTTAGTCCCAGCAATGCACATCGCTTCGATTTAGCTCTGAGCTGGGATCTATAATTTTTTTTCTAGTCCTGTTAAAACTTGACAACCGTGTCGATTTGGAATTGGATCTGCCAATATAAAATGCCAGTGATTTAGCCAGTACACGTCTAAACCTTCCGAAAAAATATATCAACGAGATAGTATTTCGTTGATATACTTTCGAGTTCATTATCTGCGTTTTGGCTCCCGAGTTCAAGTGAACTTGCGATTCTAAAATTTCGAAAAGTGATGAATAACTGAACTTTCTATGGCTTCAATTTTTGCATTCAAACAACATCTATATGATTATCTAGACAACAAAAACTTTCAATTTTTCTATGAAATTTATTTCAAAGGCAATCGCCGAAGCTTCATTCCGCTAGCCTGACTTTTTGTCCGGTGTTTATTTCTGTGATTACAAGAAACACACAAAAGGTTTGTTTACACTGCTAATATCTCTACTTAATAATTTAGATTTTTTTTAAAAGGTTGTACTGAACTTAAGGATTGTACAAACATGAATTAATTATTAAACGGTAAATTGGTTGGAAAAATATCAAATGACTTCTTTTTGATAGATTTCCTTGGTCTTTTTTATTTACATTCCAACAAAGCATTGTTCATATATGGATGGAGATAGACATGCACATGTATCAACAATATATCAAAGAAAAATGCGCGTGAATTCTATCCAAAGTTGAACTAAAATTGAGCCATTAATCACAGGTTTGAAGGATGGTAACGAGACTGATTATTGAGTCTACTAGATTTTTTTTAGGGACCTAGCATGTCAGTGAAGTGAGCACATTCCTGGGTAACACTCCATCATGATCCTGCTTTCACAAATTTTAACAAAACAATTGCATTGTGAATTTCCAAATAAGCATGTTTATGAAAAACGTATGACATGTTGGTTGAGTTTTATTTGCATGTTTTGGAGACTAGAACTAAACATTCAGTCAGAAACGGGAAACTGGAGTCCTGTGCGTCTAGGGTTTATGCTCATGGGCATCCTCCGTTCTTGTTTCCACAATTCTAATCCATGGAAAATTAAAGAGAACCTAGGAATGGCGCTAGAACAATAGAGAACACATAGGGAATACGGAACAATTAATTAAGAAGAGGATATAAATGCTTATTGCAATAGTTTGATTACACCAAGTTGTCACAAGTGGACGACCCTTAACTATTGAAATTCTTAATTTCTTGCGCCCCACGTCATAGGCACTTTTAGTATGGCTGAACAAACCTTATTCAGGAAAGCTGTTGGGCAAGGTCGACCAAGTAACTTTCACCGAGATTATCGCAAACTTCGTCTTTATTTTTTGAATAACATGTCCATGGCTTTCTGGTTTGAAGGAACAACAATGTTGGTCGGGACTAGATTGCGGTGTGCCTACATTGAATTTTAGATCTATACAAGAACGGGTTGCTACTGCATACTGCAACAACATACCTATTTAAGCCACGTGACTCAGCAATAAGGCCATCAAAGAGCCTGATTTCCGTATCAAACCCACTCGTAAGACATCCAACAGACAAATTGAAATGGTTTTGCACTTCCATTATAAAAACCTCCACTGTCGCCTCAACTGCCCAGCCAATACGTGCTAATGTTATGTCAATGACGCCACACTCTCCAGGTGTGTTTAATTTGAATGGACTATCCCACGTGCCTCCGTAGCCAAAAGCCGTTGCACCATCGAGCAGCTGTAGGTCATCTTGTTCGTGATGGCCATTCTTGATCCTCATGTCGTATTCGATGAGAGTACAATCCATCATCTCTATCCCTCGCTTAGCGCCAGTGATGCTGATGAGAGAACCCTGCTTCACGACGACGGGATCATCCCTGCTAATGTTGACGACGTAATTAAGGTACGGATCAATTTCATCCCGCGCTGCCAGGTATCCATACACCTCCACAGAGGAAACATCCGGCGGGATCCTAGCCACCTCTAAACAGAGGATCTGCAGCATGTTCGTAGGACAATGCCTGAAACAAGTTCCATCGTCGTCAAAGGCGCAATATGGGGTGGGCTCCGATAACGCCATCGCCGCCAGCCGAGTCTCGAAACGGTCCGCGACATGAAACTCCGTTTTCCATGCACAACAACCGATTCCGTTGTACATGGAACCGTCACGGTGTGTGCTTTTTCGAAGTGTGCTGTCCTTAGTGAATTCCCCATCGCTGAAGTCTTCGCTGTCGTCGCCGTCGTTACAGACGACGAATCCACCGCTGTGATCCTTGTCTTGGCGCCATGGATACCCTCTACGAGAGCCAGCGCCTCGTAACGATCGAGGGAGGATGGCCATGCTCCGCCGTCCATCAGGGTTGGACGACGCCGCCGCGAGCGGGAAAGCTCGTCGCAAGGATGCCAGGCAAGAACGCAGGAAAGGCCGCGAGGAGGATGGAAGGCGGCGCATTGCGGGCAGGAGAGGCGGCGGGCCAGAGACGTGGAATATAGATCGAGGAGAGGTTTTGCATCTGGAATTCTGGATCGCCCGTGACGGCGGCAGCGTGAATCACACTACGCACGATGTGTCACGGCTCACCAACTCAATTTTTTTTAATTTCACCAACTCAATTACTTAATCCACGTAAAACCATGTTAACTCAGTTTAACTCTATAACAATGTGCTTACTTATCATACACGAGAAACCACTATTAACATATTTATTATTATACCGTACATTTTAGAGATCTTTACAATGATATTAAGATAATTAAAATAGAGTCATAAGCAAATCGAAGTGTATACACACATAAAAGTAAACACTCTATAAGTCATGTAAATATGACAAAATTATTTCATGGAGTGTTTTCGACAACAAGAGGTTTAAACACCCCACGACACAATTTTTTATTCATAGACATTGGAATATTATAATAAAGAATGATATAATTAACATTAATAACATTCTAATATGGTTCGCAATGACACATAATTATAGAAAACTATACTCGTTAAGATTATAGTTCGATACACAAATTCACAAAGAAGTATAAAAATTTAGTATAAATATATTTACGTGGCGGATCAGGACAATCAAGTGCATTTTTTTGCCGGCACCGGAATCACATGTGCATGCGGACGTCTGCTTTGGCTGCATTAGTGGAGAGTACACATGCATGGCTCTATATTTTCCGGGGCCCTAGGCGAAGTTGACGGCATGAACCCCTATGGCTAATATACATGTATGTGTATCTAGATGTATATACACATATGTGTCTATTTTTAATTAGAATATATCAAAAATGAACATCCGGACACTTTTCTTTTGTCAGAGATGTTAATAAATAATTGTTAAGTGCTTAAGCAATGTCATGCTACGACTGACAGAAAGACTAGCAGAATATTACAAATAACATTTCCTGCTAGTTTTTTTTTTACCACAAATAAGAACAAAATTTCAATGAGTTCATCAACAATAATGCTTTAGTTGCAGGGAGGCGAGTCATGTTCAGGGCGAGGCGTAGCCGCGCATATGGGATCCCCCGACCAGTGCTATTTTGCCGCTCTTGTTGTTCAGTACGATCTCAGGTCACTGGCAGCCGGGCATGAGGATGATGCGTCTAACAACACTAGGCATACCTAGCATATCTTAACAAAAATTGAAAGATATGCATGCGTGAAGCAGAGGATTTTTCTTTGAAATCAAGATAAAACCCTTGGTCCACCTCATAAATAAGAAATTAGTTTTTAAAAAATAGAGATCATAGCAGAAGAGGCTCCCTCCAAGTGTTAAAATGACAAAGGTTTAAAAAAACAAATGAGCAGATTCTTAAATTTTGACAAAATTATGAGTAAAACCAATCAATGATGTAGACAGAGTGCAGTCTATTCTTATTTGACAACCCTAGACCTATGATCCATTCCTCGTTAAGTCCTATTAAAATTTTAAAATATTGCGAGAAGAAAAGGCGTTAATTTTCACTAGAGTTAGAGTTAATTTCATGCATTCCAAATAGGAACCTCCTGCGTAGAAATGGACTTTTTTTAAATTTAGAAATGGACATTTGTTGGCACAGTACTGGTTGTGTAAGAGTGCATTTTATACTGTTTTGACAACCCTACCCATGTATAGGAAAAAAATCTACATATATTCGGATCCTACTGTATTCCCACAAAAAATGTTATGGTGAGCCCATATATTCGAATCCTCCTGAAGTCCGAACGAGTTAACGTTGAAGTTTTGAAGAAAAAATAGAGTAAACTAGTTTAAAGAGAGTGTACTCAATGAAGTGGACATGGACGGGCGTCACGAACACTTGCAGTGACAGGAAACGCAATTTGTGTTCGCGAAGAGAAAAAAAACAATGCGGCGATGGAGTATATACCATGCGTGCATAGGCGGGCAGTTGGATTCTACACTCCACAAGATGATGCCACATACTGACTAGTCAATCAGAGATGATGCCATGCTACTTACGTACTGAGTTCAGTCCTAGTAGCTGCCAAGGCACGCAGGAATGATGGGAGAAGCCGCCGATGGAACCCGTAAAACTCGACGGGGATCGAGCGGTGGCGACAGCGACGTACGGCCGGTGGTCTGAAGGAGGACGAAGAGTGGCGCAGAAATATTCGGTCTCGCATCAACGTCTAGCTTGACGTCACCTGAACCAGTGAAGATGGCACCGGCGTCCATGGTCGCGAGCGCATTTACAGGGGATGGACAGAGACGTAAACGTCCGGGAGAGATCCATCGCCGTCGTATTCGTCGTCACGCGCGGCACACCTCCGTGATAGATTAGATTGCGTGCTATAACAGGCAGGAAAACCATGACCAAGAACATCGACGTTTGTTTACTTTCATGCGGTTACGATCGAGCTCGTTCGTCTGTCCGGGTGCGGAGCACCGCCGTCGCATGCACCGGTTTCTCCCGTCCCGATTAACACGGGGTTCGAGCTAGGCTAGGCGGCCATGATGAGCTCGACATGAGCCCAGTTACCCGTGTAATCATGCCTGTCTGTCGTCGACTTCCGGTGGCCATTCCCGCCGGCCGGCCTCGAAAACTTGCCGGCTAAGCTAGCGGCCGGCCGAGTAAACAACTCCACTTGTGCACGCGCCGACGTACGTGGAACAAGAAGAAAACTTTAGCTCTGCCGACTCAAAACAAAGAACCAGTTCGGAACACATGCCATGTGTAAGGTGTTCCGGCGACAGAGACGGCTGTCTCGTTTCCCTTGGACACGAGTACGAACTAGTCACATCACCCATGACACTACAGGACTGGCTCGAAACGCCGACGTCGGCACGCCGACGGCCGGAAGCCGACGTCGGCGTAGCAGCCCGTCGGCGTAGCCCCTCTGCCGTCGGCCTATGAATGCAAATTTTTTAATTTTTTTGATTTTTTTTTTACTTTTTTAAACTTTTTTTTTCTATTTCAAAATTTCTAACTCAGATACATACTAAATATCTAATTACACATTTAATCATAGGTCAAATTACTTACGCTGGTCAAAGTTCCCGTTCTGTCACCCATTTTCAAATTGCTCTAGCTCAAGCACGTTTAACCTTTAAGTTCCTTTATTGTTAGCTTCCAAATGAGAAATGAGAACTTACTGATACTTATATCATATCAATCATGTTAACCCCTGATTTAGGATGTTACACTTTTTTATTGTTTAAATTTAGAAAATTCATTTGAATAAGTAACAATAATTGTAAAATAGTATATTTTTAATAAATGACAAAATAAAATTATTTTTACTTTTATTTTCTTTTTACATTTACTATGGAATAATTCATATCTTTAATTCCGTTAATCGAAATTTGAAAAATAAAATGTCTATGCCAATTAGAAAAATGAGAGGAATTCAAATATGACATCCATATCATCCTTTGCATTGTATAAACATCGATGGTTTTAGAAAATTGATTCTTTTTTCACAAAAATCAAATAAAGTGAAAAACCCTCAAAAAAAGGTATTCCTTTGACATGGAGTCCTTTTATGTGTACTAGTTGCTAGGAAAAATTATAAACTTGAGTTTTGACAAATATTTCAAAAAAATGTTTCACAAAAAGGTCTATTATCTATAGACATGTATAACTTTCGTGTCAAATGACCAAGTTAAATAACATGTATAACTTGGTCTATCATCAATTTTTACCTAATTATTCCTATTTAAATGACTTTATGCCGATTTTCCAAAAGTAATTGAAATTGAACTACAAGTGTGTGATAGTTTAGTCTAATTTTTTTACAAAAATACTTTCTAGGTAAAAAAGTAGTGACTTTATCACAGAAATATCGATAGTTTAGAAAAATGTGACCCCTTTCAATGAATAGACACGACGGTCATTTTGACCGTTTTTCACAAAAATAAAAGAAATTGAGAAAATATTCAAAAGATGAATTCCTTTGACATGGAGTCCTTTTATGTGTACTAGTTGCTAGATAAAATGATAAACTTGAGTTTTGACAAATATTTCAAAAAAATGATTCAAAAAAAAGGTCTATCATCTATAGACATGTATAACTTTCGTGTCAAATGACCAAGTTATGGCCATCCCCATGCCATAGTTTGTGATAATGTGTCTATACTGGACACATAGGGGTGTGTTGGTATGGAAAACATTGTTGCCAAAAACAATTTCCAAATATTTTAATAAATATCATTTTCCATTTTTAAGTGTAAAAAATGACTTTTTAATTAAGCAAGTAACAAACATATGTTACAAAATGTCATGTGCACGGTGAAAAAGATTTTATGGATGTCATATTTGGATTCCTCTCATTTTTCTAATCGATTTAGACATTTAATTTGTTAAATTCTGGTTTACGGATTTAAAGATATGAATTATTTCATATTAAATGGAAAATAGAAAAAAGTATACGCCGACGGTCGCCGTCGACCGTCGGCGTATCAAATGTAAATAAATTGAAAAGGTATACGCCGATGGCTGCCGTCGGCGTATCAAATGTAGAAAATAGAAAAAGTATACGCCGACGGCAGCCGTCGGCGTATGTCGGGCTACGCCGACGGTTTTGTTACGCCGACGGCCGCGTTCGCCGCTTTTCTCGCTGGCATTATACGCCGATGGCCCTGACATTTGGCTGTCGGCGTATAACTTGGCCGTCGGCGTTTTGTGGGTTTCCCGTAGTGTGAGCGTGAAATGTTGACCAGAACCATATACTCTATATGACGGTTCACCACGAGCACTTTTGTTTCATCGAAACAAGATCAGTCAAGAACCACATCTTTCTTGAAACATACCACAGCCACATTGTGCATAGCATGGAATGTTTATGCAAGTAGAAAATGGCCATGTTCCAAGAAAAAAAAGATGGATGGAGATGGGTAGCTAGCCAGCTTGATCGATAGGGACCGACGCACTTTCAGCTTGAAAACCTGAACGATGGAGTCCACTTTTTTTTTTAGAAATGGGAGAAGCCCCGGCCTCTGCAATCGAGTGATGCACACAGCCATTTATTGAAATTATTCAAGTATCATCTTATTACAACTCAAATGTCGCATAAAGTTGAGACATGTATCAACCAAAGAAAAAACAACATAGTATCAACTACCGAAGTCGTCTAATATGCTGCCACGTATGTCGGGAGAAAAACTCCTGTGCCACCAACAGGAGTCGCGCGCATCCAGTAACCATAAGCTCCTGCTGGTCCGAAGGAAGCAGTGTAGCCCATAGTTGGATCCAGTATGTAGCCATATTTATAACCTGTAAGACATGAAAATTGGTTTTCCTGTTAAAGACGATATCATTCCTACAATCCATATAGACCAACATATAGCTGAAACGCCGATACGAATTCTAGTTTTGGTCTTTTTATCTACCCCGTTCAACCAATTCCCAAACATATTAGAAACATTGGAAGGAGGAGGTATATTGTAGGTGCAGAAAACCACCCGCCATATTAGTCTAGCAAAAGGACATGTAATGAACAGATGATCAACAAACTCCTCACATCCGCAAAAAGAACATTTTGTACACCCATGCCAATTTCTTTTGACTAAATTATCTTTAGTGAGCAAGACTTTTCTATTTAGGAACCACATAATTTTTTTAATTTTTAAAGGTATCTTTAACTTCCACAAGTACTTACGCAAAAAAGGAGTATGGCCATTCATCAGATCCTCATACATCGATTTCACCGTAAATACCCCATTAGTGGTTAGTTTCCACACAAAAGTATCTGGATCGTCAGTCAAATTAATATCCATTAATCTCATACATAGGTGAGTCCAAGCTTCCCACCTATCACCAATGAGAGTCCTCCTAAAAGAGATGTTAATAGGAGGCGCCCCTCTAAACACATCACGAACCAGCACATTCTTTTGCTGAACAATGTTGTATAGAGTTGGATATTGTTGCTGTAATGGTGTCTCCCCTAGCCAAATGTCCTCCCAAAACCTAGTATTTTTACCATTGTTAACTTTGAAAACGCCTCGACTAAAGAATTCCTCTTTAATTCGCATGAGACCTTTCCAAAAGGGTGAATCTGTTGGGCAAGCCTCCACTTGCGCCAACGTCTTATCCGACAAGTATTTTTTCGTAACAATTCTTGCCAGACCCCATCTTCATTTATAAGCTTAAAAAGCCATTTTCTAAGTAGACACTTGTTTTTGATGTCTACAACCTCAATGCCGAGCCCCCCTTGATCTTTAGGTCGACATAGTATATTCCATTTAGTTAACCGATATTTTTTCTTGTTTTCTTCGCATTGCCAAAAGAAACGCGATCGATAGAAATCAAGTCTTTTACGTACCCCTTTGGGTATCTCCAAAAAAGACAACATAAACAACGGTAAACTAGTGAGAACATAATTTATTAGGACAAGACGATCCCCATATGAGAGCAACTTGCGCTTCCAGCATCCTAGCTTGCCTTCAAAACGACATTCTACCGGATACCATTCTGAATTTCTTAGCCTCCTAAAGTGAATCGGCACCCCAAGGTATTTGAAAGGTAAGGAACCAGACTCGCATCCGAAAATATGCTTGTATTGTTCCTCTACCTCCTTTGCCTTGCCAAAACAAAATATCTCACTTTTGTGAAAGTTTATCTTTAGACCGGATAGTTCTCAAAAATACAAAGGATGAGCTTCATATTAACTGCTTTGGTTAGATCGTGCTCCATGAACAGGATAGTGCCATCAGCATATTGCAGAATGGAGACGCCCCCCTCAACTAAATGAGGGACAAGACCTCCTACTTGGCCGTCCTCCTTTGCCCTTGCAATAAGGACGGTCAACATATCTGCAACAATATTAAAGAGCATCGGAGACAATGGATCTCCCTGCCTCAGCCCTTTCTTTGTTTGGAAATAATGACCGATGTCATCATTCACCCGTATCCCGACACTTCTTCCCCTGACAAACTGCATAATCCAGTCGCACAATTTTGTGCAAAACCCTTCATACGCAAGGCTTGTTGTAAGAACGGCCATTTAACTTTATCGTATGCCTTCTCGAAGTCAATTTTAAATAGAACCCCATCCATTTTCTTCCGCTGAAGCTCATGAATGGTTTCATGGAGTACCACTACCCCCTCCAAAATGTGTCGGCCCGGCATAAAAGCGGACTGTGTAGGCCTAATAACCTTATGGGCTATCCCAATAATGCGATTAGTACCCACCTTTGTGAATATTTTAAAACTGACATTTAGAAGGCAAATTGGTCTATATTGTTGAATTTGTACCGCATTTTCTTTTTTTGGTAGTAACGTAATGACACCGAAATTCAGTTTATACAGGGGCAAATTCCCCTCTTGAAACTGAACAAACTTGGCCATAAGATCATCCTTTATCACAGGCCAGAAAGTCTTGTAAAATTCCGCAGGGAAACCATCAGGGCCCGGCGCCTTGTTCGTCTCCATTGGGAAATCGCCTCCAAGACCTCCTTCTCCGTGAAGTTGGCCGTGAGTATTTCATTTTCCTCGACGGAAAGATGCGGTATATCATCAGTAATATTTTCATCTAACTGAACACTACTTGGTGCCGATGCTCCAAATAGTTTCTTATAGTACTCCGTAATATAGACCTTTAGTTCCTCATCACCTACATTGGTTCCTTCGTCTTGCTCTAATTGGAAAATTTTCTTTTTTCTGTGTTTGCCATTAGCAATGAGATGAAAATATTTTGTATTATTTCCACCCTCTTGCACATGTTTAACCTTAGCTTGTTGTGCCCATTTTGTCTCTTCATCTCTTCTAAGATTACAAATCCGATCATTTGCCTCTCTAAGCGTTCTCCTCTCCACCTCCGAGAGGGGGAAGTTTCCACCTTGATATCTAGCTCGTCAATGATCTTTAGTAGTCTTTCTTTTTCGATTTTATAACGTCCACTCAAATTTTTTGCCCACCCTTTCAAGAACCGTCGAAGTTGTCTTATTTTATTCTGCCAAATCTCTATTGGTGAGTTCCCTTTGGTGAAACTAGCCCATTCGGCTGCCACCAAGTCGAAAAAACCTTTCGTTCTAAACCAAGAAAGCTCGAACGAAAAACGAGCTTTATTACCAAGATGCGCATGTACTCCGGAATCCAAAAATAACGGAGTATGATCCGACCCTGTACGAGTAAGTGCCTGGACCGTGGTTAATGGAAATTTCTGTTCCCATTCCGTAGTAGCTAAGATACGATCCAGCTTTTCGAAAGTTGGATTTTCTCTTCTATTAGCCCACGTATATTAGCGTCCGGACATCTCAATCTCCTTCAAACCAATACCTTGAATAATTGCATTAAACATGAACGGCCATCTAGGATTAAAATAGCTATTGTTTTTCTCAGTTGGGTTCCTAATGATGTTGAAATCTCCCCCCGCCATCAACGGCAAAGGTTCATTTTCACACATCCGAACAAACTCAGCGAGAAACATGTCTTTCTTGTCGTCCTGAGCGGCACCCTAAACCGAAACTAGTACACACTCAAAACCATCGAATTTTGATTTAACGTAGAGCTTGACACAAAAGTCACCTACCTCTACGTTTGTCACTTGGATTGTAGCCATATTAATGCCAATTAACATCCCCCAGATCTCCCCTGAGGCGGTAAACAAAACCAAGAAAAATCTAACCCGACGGCTGGATGATTCAAAAATGGCGTTGAGAAATTTGATCTCCCCGTCTCCGATAAGGCGAGGAAATCCAAATGGAATCCACTTCAGAGTTCAGAACAACAGCGGCACAAGCTGGACCCTGCCGATGTCCAAGTAAGCCAGCTGGTGGAGAAGGACGCATCAGACGTTGGAGTGGGAGTGTGGGACGTACTGGTTCCGATCGCTGGTCCCGGCCGACTGAGCACCATTTGTGCATCCGTTGCGTACACGGCTCCGCCGCTCGATCGGCCGTCGGCGCGGTGGTCCGAACGCTGTTGATAGGTCACCCTCGCAAAGTCGCAAGGCCCATGACCGTGACTCGTGTACCGCACCGAGCTCCTTTCCACGGCCATGGCGCCACGGCGCACGCCAGCGGACAGTCGTACGTATCATCGCCTCAGCCAGTGCACCGCCCCTGTCTGCTGTCCAGAACGCATTTCCCCGGCTATGTTCCGATGGCAATCCAGTCCTGGCAAGCACTGAACGAGCGGCCACACATGGCTACCAACAGGCGGGTCTACATTGTCACAAGTACGGCCAAAACCAAGCTGCCCATAGCAAGATACATCCCTAATGCTTACTCATCTGCCGCGGTTGCGAGACGTTATATTGGGAGCGGAAGTGAGGATGTTCCACGCCCTGACCTTGCCAAACGTTCACATAAGCCGTGGATAGATAGGAAGCGGATTGGACAGGACGGATAACCTCATCGTAATGTGTACGTGGATGAAAGCAGTGGTTTCAGTCGGGTGATCAGTTAGTTTGCCCGTCGAAACTCGCGAGAGACAGACGAGACATGAGTGGACGCAGTGGCCTACACCACCATCAATCCTCTGAATTCTCCGTCCGGTTGCACCACCATGACACCATAGTCTACCAGCATCTCTACAGCCCCTCGGATCTCGACAGCTCGATCAGTGGTCACGACCAGATCTCCTGTGCCGGAAATCCGAGGTCGTGGGGGATAGAAACGGTATATTCCACGACGACAGGCTCAGCAGCATTTGCCACTTCAATCCACAGGTCTTTTCCTGTCCCCGGATGATGGCTGGGTTGATCCCGTGTCGACTCTTGCAAGGGCTTGCCAGTTCTTCCAGCTGGTTCGACGCGATCCTGATTGGATCGATGGTCATCTTGTCTGACGAGAAAATTCGTGATCATGACTATCCTCAGTGATCGTGACGATCGTGATCGCCATCTTGTCTGACGAGAAAAATCCTCGGCAATGTGGCTGCTACTCTGATCGTACTAATTTTGTTTCAAGAAGGTTGTGGTTGTAGGTCCTGTATGTTTTCTTGCATCCGGTGACTGACCAAGGATCGTGACTCGTGAGTGGCGTCTTGTCGGGAGAAAAAATTCAGAATTTCTTTTTGCAGGAGTGGCTAGGAACCCGTTTATGAAAAAAAAAAATATCATGGTTTATTTCGAAGAGGAAACTCAGCCTTCTATTCTTAAAAAGTACTCCCTCCGTCCTAACATATTTGTATCAAATTAGTTCAAAAGTGGATGTATCTAACAACATGATACATGTATAGATACATCCACTTCTGAGCAAATCTTAGACACGAACTTGCCTGTGGCAAGATGGTTAGTTGGGTGGTTGTACCCCTAGCCCACCAGAGTTCAAACCCCAGGTTTGACGCTGGTGTTTCTCATTTAAGGCGGAATATTCTTCAGTGGGAGGCGACGTTCCCGTCGACAGCGAGGCGCCCGTGGTGACTTCGTCAATCTCAAGACTCGACCCGCCGACTCAGTCTCTCGGAGGTGCTCATAGGGGTAGGGTGTGCGTGCGTGCGTTCATAGGGGTGAGTGTGTGCGCGTGTATATGAGCGCTTGCGTTGTACTGTGTTTCGCAAAAAAAAAAAAGCAAATCTTAGACACTTATTTCGGGACGGAGGAGTATTACTCAGAGTACGATCTGATGATGCTCCATTGAGCTAGAAGCACTCATGCATCGCAAATCCTATTACTACTCCGTTCGGTGAAGGAAGGCGTAGCCGTGACGATAGTAGGTGGTGGAAGCTGGCAGGATGAACAAAAATCATCTGTCTGAGCTTTCTCATGTGATAGTAGCACATTCTGAAATTTGTTTGGTTGCTGCGGTGCGGTGCCCCTCTATGAATTCTGAACATCATTCGTTCCTTCAGCTGTTTAGCACGTCATATTCAAGCATATGGTACTAGTACTTAGTTAAATTCGTGCAGGTGGATTCGTGCCAAATTATTAATAGTAGCTAACAAGTAGCATCATAGCATTTGGTATTAGTTAAATTCAAGCTGAAAGACATAAAGTAAGGATCAATTCCCCGGGCCAGCATCATCGGAGCCTGAAAAAAGATGTTGCAAACGGCCGCATTCAGATAGCTAGGTGGCTAGCTAGTGGCCAACAGAATCACTGCCGATCATAGCAACCATCTCATAAACAATCGCCTCGCTTGTCTCATGCTTCGATTGCACACCACTATTATAAACCGTCGATCCTTTGAAAGCCCCCTTTGCTTTGATTTCTCTGGCTGCTTTGTGCATTCAAGTTGCCTTCTCACTCCCCTATTACTCATGAACTGTTTGAGGCAGAATAAAATAACACTCACAAGGGGCACAGAACCCTGTTCTAGATTCCAATTATTGCCATAAACACAAGGTAATCAGAGCACGAGACACACCGTTAAGACTCCCACGCACCCTATAGCAGGCCTGCCTACTTGTGCAGAGAACCTTCGATCGGCTGCGTTAACTACTTTGCCACTAGCTAGCATAGCATTAGCATCGCAAGTGTTGATTATTCATTCCTCCCGTAGTTCAGTAGCCACACAATTAACTATATCTGGAAGGATCTCACGCGATAATATACTACTATTGGAGTAAGTTGTGGCATGCAGACCCTGTGATGTTTCTGTTTGTGTATCATTTGACTATGCACATTGCGTTTGCAGTTCTGCATCTTTAGCTGCAACATTATTTATGGGTTCAGATAGGCAAGTTAGGATTTTATTATCCTGCCGGTGGATGCTCACCGTGTTGGATGATTTCAGGATCATCTAGCTTAAGCTTAGGCCACACAATAGGAAGATTAGCATAATTACCTTGATCTTGTGGTGCTGCCATCTTCTTCTACTTCCTTACCACCAGCAGCTTGATCTGGTGGATGAACTGGTCCTTCCCAGTGCTTACAGTGCTAGCTTGATCGGTAGCTAATTAGTTGAGTATGTGTGAGAGAGAGGAAGAGAGACTGGAGCAGCAGCAGCAGCCGTAGCTTACTTCTCCTCTGGATGGCTCTCTCATCTTTTTATTTATCTTAGCATTGCGCACTGGGGGAACCAGCACCGTTGGATCTTAATTTGATGTCCCCGATCAGGACACCTCTGGCAGGTACTGTAGCACCGACCTACTGTAGCAATTTTACTGTGTCTACAGTTTAGACTGTAGATCAAAATATCCAACATTCTCCCCCTTGATCGTAAGGCTAAACTTATAAGCCCACTTATCAATGAAATGGCATACGAGATAACAGATTACTGCGGTCAGTTGTTTAGTACCGCAGAACCCAGTTACTACAATATACCACCCCATCTCAAAATGGAACTTTAACTTTTGAGCTCCATAAACTTTATTCACATTATTCATTAGCTTTATTTCATAATTCTCTTTACATAAACATCATAAACATTACAGACTCATCTTTTGATAAAATGGTACACCAAGACAATAGATTACAACAGTCAATTAAGTACTGCTGAACCAAGTGACTATGGTTCCCATTCGATCTCAAAATGAGCCTTTTGGGGAGATGGTGCTATAATGGTCCCAAAGAGTGCAATTTGTTCTCTTATGAATATGTATACACATAATTATGCGCGCACTTGAAACGAGAACAAAATATGTATTCAGAGTCTTAATTAGTCCCTTAATAATAGGCTGCCACATAAACTTAATGCCGGCAACGTTAGAAGGCAAGCCTCTTTAAATATGGTGCTTAGAACTTAATATCTTATATAATGCTTATATATATATACCAAGCACCCATTACTTAAACTTACATAAAGTGTTCAACACTTACGCCTTATACTTACTTATTTGCTGAACATCAAATACTTAATTCATCAAGGCCTTGAATGTTTTGACTCTGGAATCATTCTTTCACAATGTCTTAGGTCTGGCAGGAACCTCTTGACATGCTACTTGAATTGACTGCACTCTTACACAATATGTCCCGGGATAAATTTCTTAAGATAATCACTTAATCTTAAATTGTTATGGATCAGGGACACAAATCCATATCTTAAAACATAGGGATCGAAACATGCCACAATTTAATTTGCATCTTAATGATGCCCTTAAGAATTTGGGTGAAGCCATTCCACAACATGGCTCCCCCTGCAAGAGTGAAACTTTTGTGGATAGAACTTAAAAGATTTTCACTCCTTGCAAATACTTTAAAGATCCACAGCTTGGTGGTCATTATTGTTTCTTGAATGTGAGCATGTAATCCCTTAATGTGATATATTATCACACAATTAATTTAGTGCTTGTTTCAACTAGGCAAAGCTTTTCTTAAGTATTTTCCGGAGGTCCAAACCCGGACTTATGTCTGCCAAGATATCCCGGATACAAAATCTTTAGGGCACATAATAACTTAAGCATTAGCAACAACGTAAGGAAAAACTTATTGCCCTTGAGGGAGTAAACATAAACTTTAGGGTGAACTTAATACTCCCTTTAATGGACCTATCTCAGTGAGTTTTAACAACATAAGTGTATCACTAAGATGAACTTATCAGTTCCGAGAGAAAACCTCGGATCTTATGCAATATCCCTATTCCTCATAATTAACATAAGATTAATTCATCAAAAAATTCTTATTGAATTATTTCTACTTGAGCTTCGTACCACCGTCAGATGCTTATTGTCTCAAGGACAATTGATCATCATCATTAATTATTTCATAAAGGATGATTTCCATCTCCAAAATTATAAATTCAGTGATCATGTGCCACTTTTCTCACAAACTCCCAGTCATATCGTTATATCAACAAGTCTTTCGTCAAGACCCATTGCTTAAACTTTAGAGAGACCAATTGGGAAAAAATGGTTCATAATCACCTTGACAATCTGGGAGTTAGTAGATGGCTCTACTCATGGTATCCATGATGGAGTTCTTAATTGCCATGCAATATTTGACTGCTCTCTCTTAAATTTCAACATCATACTTCATTTCAGAGTATCATAATTTTATTATCCTCCTTAAGTGATTTAGGAGATCTATTGTAGAGAGCAGAACCAAAAAACTTGTATCTTACTTAAAAAACATGGCACAACCATTTATCATTGAAAAGGCAATCTAATAATTCTTAGTCATAATGATGCCCTTAGGAGATGGAGTCTTTAATAAATCTGACTAAAAGGGTACTTAGTTCAAACTTAGGCTTGCTTAATAAAAACAACTTAATATCAAACTTAAATACCTTATTGGTGGAATCTAAAACATACCTGATAAAATATTTCTTCCTAAGTTGAAAATCTTGGAGAGAAGTTCAATGCTCCCCCTCGAAATGTGGACTGAGCCATAGCTTAACATTTCGACGAACTTCCATAATAAAATATTCCACCTTTAGTAGAGAAGTCAATAAAATTTGTAGCACGAATCACATTATTGGAATGGAGGATGAAGAACTTAATTTAGGCTAATGGAAATCTTCCAGTAGCTTTAAACATTAGCCTCCCGTCCATCTTTAAAACTTCTCTTTAAAACTTCTTTATTTATGAGGCCATAATAATATTATGCATATAGCATCTTTATTCAAAATGTTTACACACTTTCTTATGGATATAAAATCCTTTGAGCTTAATCATAGTCCACTTTTGTGCTTTATTGTAGATGATATAATAAGGCGAACTCAAAAGCTCCATAATTAAATCATGAGAATTTTTCATGATCAACATAATCTTATAGGATTTTGAGAAGCTTCTTCAAATTACTTCTCCATTAAATGCCAGAAAACTTTATTATGAAAGAACTAGGAAATTATTTTCCTAGATCCTTACTGGCACACTCCCCCAGATTCTTACTGGGTTTTGCTCCCAATAAACGTTAATAGACAAGAAATCCATTGGATTATCATCAATACTTTAATAATCAAAATTTCTTTAATGAGAGCTCATTATTATTATTATTATTTTTTTTTACTTATGACCTCATGAAACAATAATATGTACATAAGCTTAACTCATTTCTCATAAGAAGCATTAAATCAGCCGAAAACATTATGGCTGAATTGAAAAAGATTAGCAATAGGGATAAAATTCATGATCACAAATATTTTATAGTGATCATTTAGAACATAATTCCTCATGTAAACATTAATCTTTAGGGAATAACACATGTATCCAATCAACTTTGTCAGAATGAATTCACGTGTCACAACCTATCCCAAAATAACCATTAAATCTCCAACCAAAATTTCCTTTGGTTCCATCATAATTGGAGATTACTTAGTTAGGGATAACTTAATGATCATAAATGTTGAAAACTTCATGAATAAAACAGAGGCACTTAATAGCAGAAGCGTATTTTAAGACGATTGACGTCTTTTACCTTAATTCCCCGAAGGTACTTAAATATTTGTGGCATATTGCATTATATCCATAAGCTTTATGTATGAAATCTTCTCCAGATCATAAACTTATTTTGTTGATCTGATCCACATCAGCTTTGGCCAGAAATGGATGAAACAACAAACTTTTGCAAGCAAGTATTTATTAATCAGCTTTGGCCAGAATAACAAATACATGTCACACTTTATAGCCTTTTAAAACTTCTTTCACCGATCCAGCCCACATCAGCTTTGGCCAGAAATGGACAAGACCGGCAAAATTTTGTGGTCAGATACTCATCAATCAGCTTTGGCCAGAATGATAAGTATCAGCCACACTTATTTAGAATCATGTCTCTGTACACTTCTTTTATTGAACTAGTCTGTGGACCAGAACAACTAAATTTTGTGATCATGTGTTCATCAATCAGCTTTGGCCAGAATGACAAACACAAACCACACTTTATTTAATTAGAGACATTCGATCGAAACAATTTTCTTGAACATGCATAGCTTAAGGACAAAAACCTTATTGATTGGCACGTAAACATGGCAATCCATGGTTTAATAAAAAATAACCATGAAAAAACAACTTTAGATATATTAATGCCCAAAACTTAAGTATAGTTCAGACAATAGGCCACTTAATTTGAATCCTCCTCCTTAATTTTTTTTATCACATCATCATAATCCCTTTTCAGGGCATCATAATTTTCAACACCTTCTTTAGGTGCTTTAGGAGGATCATGAAGGAGAGCACAATTAATATTCAACAAAAAACTAGAGTAATCTCTAGCTTCTCCTTCCATAAAGTATAATTGCTATCATTTAATTGCCTTATCCGTTAATTGTTTCGGCAATAAGAGAAACATTAGATGCTGCACAAAAAATTGGATGCTTTAACAAGCGTAACATTATGAATTTTATTTACTGATCGAACCCAAAACATTTAGCCAGAGATGGGTAAGAATCAATAAAAAAATTGTGGTCAAAATAACCACACTTAATTACATCCTCACATAAAGATACTTCTTTCATCAATCTGGCTCGCATCAGCTTTGGCCAGAAGCGAACCAGACCAACAAAAAAGTCATGGTCAAAATGCCCGCCAATCAGCTTTGGCCAGAATGACGGACATAAGCCATACTTAATTAGAGGATATACCGATTTAATTTTGCAGCAGATACATATGACATAAAGATAGCAATAATCATCATGATAATTCTAATGCCATAAAAGAATTTACTAAGCATAATAAAACATTAAAAGTAACTTAATATGGCACATAAGAGCATGATGACAAAATAAAACACCAACGAAATACTTAGCATTAATAAGCATAAGATTTTAGAAACATAAACATTATTCTTAAAACTTATTCAATTTAGCCCTAAAACTTTATTTATTTTAGCCCCAATTTTTTTTCTTGGCATAATTAAAACTGCCGAACTGGGCCGAAAAAACCCAGCCCAGCCACACTCCCCCTGGTTCCCTTCTGGGCCTCGGTCCATTTAACAGCGACAGAGTGTCGCGGGCGGTTGGATGCCTATCCGACGGCCGGAAGGGCACGCGTCTGGATAAGACCAGTGCGTCGCCGCCACCCCGCGTAACCCTAATCTCATTCCCTTCCTCCTCTGCTCCCGAGCAGCGACGAGAGAGAGCGCGATAGCGGCGAGCACCGCGCGGCAGAGAAGAAGGCGTCGGCGTCGTCCAGCCCCTTCGCCGGAGCTGCGTGCGGCTTTGGCTAGCGCGCACCTCCGTCGAGTGGCTCTGGACGGCGCTCTGTGCGAGGCGACGGCGCTCGAGCGGGCATCCCCGCGTCGGCGTCGACAACCAGCACCAAAACCAGCACCGCGGCGGGCTTCAATGGCGACAAGTGCGCGAGGAAGCAACGCCACGGTCCGGTGCGGCGGACGGCGAGGTCGCTCGGGTACGAGCCCGAGCACACCTGCCCATAAAGAGATAGCTCCGACGCCGCCCTGGCCAGCGATGGCGACGAGGCCCGTAAGGTAAAATCCGCCACCTTCATCTTCAAATTAGGGTTAGGGTTCCTTCAATTTTGGGGATTTTCATAACTTAGGGTTTCAGAATTGGGGAAGAACTTCTTAAATTCATCATGATTTATTCATTCCCCTTTAAAATTCATGCTTAAACCGAAACCACAGCTTAATTTCAGAGGAGTTTAATCATCTAGGGTTTCCCAAAATTGGGGATTTACTTTAGGGTTGCATGATGATATTAATCCCCTCTGCATGATTGCTTAAATTGAAAACCCCAGATGCTAGAACTTAAAATAAACTTAATATCATAGGAAGAACAACTAAATACTTATAAACATGAACATGAGGACATTTTGAACATAAGCTTAAGACAACAACAAAAGGTTGCTCAAACAACTTGCTTGAGCACATATACTTCACAAAAACATAAGGAAAAAAATTGTGCTCTTGATAAACAGCAACATAAGTAAGATCTATTGATCTTGAGCATGATCTTAGCATGATTAAGGGGCCAAGCCTACAGCTAGATGGCTCTGATACCATTGTTGGATGATTTTAGGATCATCTAGCTTAAGCTTAGGCCACACAATAGGAAGATTAGCATAATTACCTTGATCTTGTGGTGCTGCCATCTTCTACTTCCTTACCACCAGCAGCTTGATCTGGTGGATGAACTGGTCCTTCCCAGTGCTTACAGTGCTAGCTTGATCGGTAGCTGATTACTTGAGTGTGTGTGAGAGAGAGGAAGAGAGACTGAGAGCAGCAGCAGCAGCCGTAGCTTATTTCTCCTCTGGATGGCTCTCTCATCCTTTTATTTATCTTAGCACTGCGCACTGGGGAACCAGCACCGTTGTATCTTAATTTGACGTCCCCGATCAGGACACCTCTGGTAGGTACTGTAGCACCGACCTACTGTAGCAATTTTGCTGTGTCTACAGTTTAGACTGTAGATCAAAATATCCAACACACCGATCTCTCCCGACGCCGCGCAGATTTCCATAACGACTACTCTATCCTTGGCAAGATCGAATGACAGTCTCGAGGATCGTTTTTTAAAGGCCGGTAGCTGATCGAACGAATGGAGCAAAGGGCACCGACGTCACCGATCATCGTCTTCTCTCAACCCGCTTGAATCTCCTAACGACGATCAGAGTATTACTGTGGTATACATCAGTGTTATTCTTTGATTCCATATTTATGTAGAGAAAAGTATGGCGCAAGTCGGTAGATTGATCCGCGTGTCCTCGAGTGCATCTGCTTCGTGAAGTTTTTATTCCGTATCGTATCAGGCATTCAGGGTAGGCTGATGGAGCAGGAGTCAAGATGCAAATTGCAATATTCATATATGCATAGTCATGGAATATAATTGGTTTTGCAATTCAAACATGATAAAGTATATATGGACAGAGATAAAAAAAACTTTACTTCAGGTCATAATTAGTTTTATTGTTGTTAAATAAGCAAAATATCATGAAAACGCAAGCCAGGGTGTCCGTCAAACACATGCCGAAGCATGATGAGAGGATGAATCCTTTGATTCTTGCTTCTTACGAGGACACAAGTCATGAGCATGTGTGTGAAGTGAGCACATGTATGGGTTTCACTCCACCAAAACTCGTGTCTTGAGAAATGTTAACAGAAAACTACATTATAAATGAAAAATCAAGGATGTGCGTGTTCTGGAAATTAGAAATAAACATTGAGTAAAAACCTCCGGTCTCCGTGCATCATCTATCCTTGTTTTTCCAATTCTAGTAGACCGGTAATGTTGACCAAGTCACCTTCACAGTGATTAAGGCAAAACAAGTCTTTATTTCCTGAGTATCATGTCCACGGGGTTTTTGATTGAAGCAACAACAATGCAGGTTGAAACCGGATGTCGGTGCGTCTACCTTGAACTTTAGTTCTATAAAAGAATGGCTATTTACAGCAACCACATACCTCTATAAACTACATGACTTGGCGATGGCGCCATCAAAGAGTTTGATTTCCTCATTAACCCCACTGGTGAGACATCCAAGAGACAAACTGAAGCCGCTCTTTACTTTCGATATGCGAACCTCCACGGTTGCCTCAGCTGCGCTACGAAAAACTAATAAACGTATGTCAATCGCGCCACATTCTCCCGGGGTGTCTAATTTCAATGGCCCAGACCATATGTCTCCGTGGTCAAGGAACGATGCCCCGTCGAGCAGTTGCAGGTCATCCCTTTCTTGATCGCCTCTCTTGATTCGCATGTCATATTCGACCAGAGTGCATTCGAGCATCTGGATCCCTCGCTTAGGGCCGGTCATGTAAACTAAAGAACCCTCTTCCACGACGATGGCGTCGTCCCTTGCAATATTGACAACATAGTTGAGCAACGGATCCACGCCATCCCGAGTCACCACGTACCATATAGCTCTACCGGGCCAGCATCCGGAGGAAGTCTAGCCACTTTCAGTGACAAAATCTGCAGCATGCCGTCAGGATAATGTTTCCAACAACTACCATCGTTGTCGAAGGTGCAATCTGGCGTCGGATCCGAGAGCATCATCGGCTCCACCCGAGTCTCGCTGCGGTCGTCGACATGGAACTCTTTCTTCCAGCAATGGTAACTTATGGCACCGTACATGGAACCATCACGGTGTCTGCTTCCTTCAAGTATGCTGCTGTAACTCCGTTCGTCGCCTCTGAGCGAGTGTTCTTCTTGTTCGTCGTCGACGGAGACAATTTCCGTCGGGTGATGAGGGTTCAGGCTCCGGCTCCATCCACCGCGTTTACCAGACGGATCGCCTCGTAACTGCCGACTGAGGATGGCCATGTTTCGACGTCCATGATGCGATCCGGAGACTGCAAGCAGATTAAACGACCACGCCGCCACGAACGGGAAAGCTCGTCGAGCACATGGCCGGAAATAAGAGAGGAGAGGTCGCAAGGGAGGCGGCAGGCGGCGCATTAGGGGCAGGGGAGGCGGCGGCGTTACGTGTGTGGGAGACGAGGAATGTATGGAACGGATGTTTTGCATCTGAGGCGGCGCCGGAGGATTTAGGCGAAAACACATTGCGCGATGGACCGGGCCTACCTAATTCACGTACGTCTCCTGTTGTTTTGTTGCCCGAGCAATCCGTCGACGGGAATACTGAGCCGGCGGATCGAGTATTGAGATTGACGAAGTCACCACAGGCGCGCTGTCGACGGGAACATCGCCTCCCACTGAAAGAATATTCCGCCTAAATGCAACACACAGATGTCAAAACTGAGATTTAAACTCTGGTGGTCTGAGTGTACAACCACTCTGCTAACCATCCAACCACAGGTTGGTTTGCAAGAGGAGCAATCTTCAAATATTACGCCAACACGCGGCTTGGTCACGGATGCACCGGCTATATATATGCTGAGCTCGACACTAGCCCGGCCGGCGCCGAAAACGAACACGTCCGGCACCGTTGTGACGTGAATCATAAGGGAATCATGTACTCTAGCAGATATATACGATTTGCTTGCACTCCCAAGATTTTCTTGGAATCCTTGAAAAAACACATACTCCATTCCATCCATATGAAGTGTCGCCCTTGGTACAGAGTTTATACTTACTTAGTATAAAATGAGTGACACTTTTTATGAATCAGAGGGAGTATAATTTTTGTATGATTTAAAGTTTTGCATTCAAACAAGCTCCATTTGACGATGAATTATCTAGAAACAGACCCTTCGGAAAAAAAATGAAATTTAATCGAATACATGTGCCGAAGTTTAGTTCCGCTACCCACCATTGTTCTAGGTGTTTAAAGAAAGACGCATGCACTAGTATTTTTTTAGAATTACTTAATTATCAACATTTACTAAGGTTTACTTTTTTAAGAGAAAATATTAAATACAAAGCATAAAATTATATAAAAATTGTCAAGTGTTTTCTTCATTCTCAAAGATTTTCTTGTGGGTTTTTTTACAATTCAATAAAAAATGCTCCCGCGGGCAGCGTCTCGTCGGTGCGAGGGGGGTGCAGGTGGCACTAGGTAGTCGAGCTCGAGGGGGGGCTCCCGGAGGCGTACGAGAATAAAGGATAACCTTTGGCTGAAAGGACTCAAACCTTTTTGACCGAAATCGTTTTTCGGTTAACCATCAAGCCCATTGAGCTTAGCTTTTTTTTAGTTTGGTTAACCTATCCAATGGTTAAACGGGAGCATGTCCCATATTTATGCTAAATGCTATATATCGCTCATTAGCGGCGCGATAGGCTCGCAATGCGTGTAGCTGGGCTGACCCACTACCTCGGTTTTTATTTTTTTTATTTTTCTTCTTTGTTTCTTTTCTTCTATTTTTCGTTCTCCTTTTTCTTTTCCTTTTTATTTCTTTGCTATTTTACTTTACTTTTCTTTCTTTGTTTGATTTTTTTGTGATTTTTTAAGATAGAATAAAAATGTTTAAATTTGAAAATTGCTCAAATCTAAAAAAAATAAGATTAGAAAATTCTCTAGATTTAAAAATTCTTTATATTAAAAAAACAAATCTAAAAATTCCTCATAGTGGAAAAAAATTCAAATTTAAAAACTGTTTGGATTGGAAAAATGTTCATATTTAAAAATTATTTAGATCTATAAATTGGTCAGATTAAAGAAAAAATAGATTTATAAAAACGTTTAGATTTGAAATTTTCGACCCTTTTATGATATTGATTTTTTTTTCAGATTTATAAAATGCTCGACTCGTATGAAGAAAAAGAAAAAAACAGTACTACTTTTGTATTGGGACGCTTTTTGAAGTGGTCCATGAAGCACGCCCTTCAGGCCGCGGAAGCTCCAGCGCCGCTGCGGACCCATATATAGCCCCTCCCCATTTTTACCCTGGGAACAAACAACCGTTGATGACTCGGCAGTCGGCAGATGATCAGCAATGTGCGGTGCCAGAGCGTCAAGGAAAAATGGTGGAACTCTCTCGCATCGCATGCACCCTCTGGGTGCCTGTCACTATACTCTGGAAGAACAGCAGATGAAACACCAGGAAAAACCTCTGTCAGTCTGTTGGCGTAGTTGGTACGTTGCCTGACGAAATCGCCAAGTGACAATAGACAGAAAAGACATTAGTGGACGCAGGGGTCAAGAGATAATTTCACCACCACCTTCCTCTGAATTCTCCGTCCGATATGATAGCACCACCATCTACCAGCATCTCTACGTGCCCCCATCTCCCGTGCCAGAAATCCGAGGTCTGTGGGGGGATAGAAAAGGTATATTCCCACCATGACTGGCGCATCAGCATTTGCCACTTCTATTCACAGGTCATTTCCTGTCCCCGGATGATCCCGTGTCCACTCCTGCAAGGGCTTTGTCAGTTCTTCCAGCTGATTCGACGCGATGTGTGGATGGTGACCTTATCGGATCGATGGTCCTCTGCCCTACCGGCCGCCCAGCCGGTCATCTATCCACACCATGAGTCGATCACCGATCGTGATCGCCGTCTTCTCCGACAAGAAAAATCCTCCGCGTGCACATCGTACAGGACTTAATTTCAGCTCGAAACGTGGCTGTTATTCTCACCGGCCGTTTCATTTCGGTTTTCAAGAGTGTTGAAATTTGTTTGTACGGCACTTCTTCTTGCATGCGCCGAGCGATCAAGGCTCCTTTGTCTGAATTTCTCTGAAGAAACTGAAGAAGAGGCAAGAGACATTGTCTGGCACATTGTAACAATTACTGCTTTTCTCGTTTCTCTATTCCTTTTATTCCCAACGATGACCGTGGAGCTAACTCCACTACCTGGCCCATCCCACGACCGGAGCATGCTCAGTACCATCCTACAACAACGACGGGCGGAATCGCACAAGACTACGTCCTCAACCTAACCTGAGATGAAAAATAGCTAACTCAAACTGAACCGTGCTGACAACAGTTAATAAGCTTCAGTAACACCTACGCTTTCCGACTTATAGACAGAGCTAGGTGCAGAACGTGTGAACAACAAAGTCAAGGAAACTGGAACTCTGAACATCAGTGGAAAGAAAACTGCAACTTTGATCATGCACTGAGCTTTTCATGTGGAAGTAGGCATTCTGAACTTCGTTTGGTTGCTGCGTCGTCTGTTAATGAATTCTGAACTTTTTTCCTTCCTGCACCCGTTTAGCATCATTTTCAGGCATTTGGTACTACTATTATTAAATTCATGTATATATATGCAGGTGGATTCGCGCCAAATTATTTTTTGCAGCTATAAATAGCATCATAGCAGGATAAGTATGTCACTTACTCAAGCTGAAAGACCGCATTTCATCGGAGACTACAATAAACAGTTGCAAACGGCAGCATTCAGATAGCTAGCTAGTGGCCAACAGAATAACTGCCGATCAAAGCAACCATCTCATAAACAATCCTCTCGCATGTCTCATGCTTCGATTACATACCACTATTATAATCCCACTTCGACCATTCGAAGGCCCCCTTGCTTTGCTTTCTCTGGCTGCTTTGTGCAAAGCTGTGTGAAGCCTGATCTACTTGAATCTACTTGCATGATCGAGATGCCATCAACTTGGCTTCTCACTCTTACTTATCTAGTAATAGTACTTCATGAATGGTTTATGGGCCTGAGGCTGAATAAAATAACACGCTCTCCACTCACAAGTCACAACTCACAAGGGCACAGAACCATGTCCTAGATTCCGACTATTTCCAATATATAAACACAAGGCATATGATCAGAGCAAGCGACACACAGTTGGGAGTTGGGACAGACAGCTCGCATGGGCTACCAACGCCTACTTGTGCAGATCAGAACCTTAGATATGCTGCTCTAACTGCTTTGCCACTAGCTAAGCATCGCAAGTGTCCATTTTTCCTCCCATAGTTCGGTAGCCACATAATTAAAAATCCCTGAATAAGATAATACACCAACTACAAGTAGGGATAGTCGTAGGAGCATGCTTTGCGATTTAGTACTACAAGCAGGACTATATTCTTCTCCTGCCTGCTCATCGATGCTCAATCATCTCTCTTGGCTGTCCCGCCGATTTCCATAACGACTACGGTATCCCTGGCAGATCTAATGACAGACGCGTAATCATGTTCAGAGATACATAACTAGAGATATATATGACGACGTGCGTGAGCACAGGATATATATACTCTTCGGTGTTCCGGTTCCTTGGCATTCGTTCTCTTCGGTGTTCCGGTTCCAGTGACAGCCGACAGCAGAATTTTGTAGAGATCCCGCGTTCCCCTGATCTCCAGGAGAATCTTTAGGGCCGGTAGATGATCGAAGGAATGGAGCAGAACCAAGCGACGTCACCGATCAAAGTCGTCTCTGAACCTCGATTCTCCAAACGAGTACTTGTAGAACTTGTACCAGTACGTCAGTGTGATTCCTCGATTCCATATGTTTTTTATATAAAAAAGGAGGCGCTAGTCGATCGAGCGCATGTGCTTCGAGAAGTTCTTGTTCGGTATCAGGAATAGCTCGATGTCTCGGAGTGTGTGCGGATTGTGGCGTGCCTGGGAGATGATCTGATCGAGCTGCTGCGTGCCTGCTGGGCGCTGCCCGTTCCCTCTTTGTGGGACAGTGCGATCTACGCCTGTCGAGGCGATGCCGGGCGGCGGGAGGCAGCAGGCAGCGGTGCGTGGTCGACCGATGTTTGAAGGAGGTTGCCGGAGCGGCGATATGGGAGTGGAGTCCGTGTCCCGGCCTAAAGTACAAACTCCTCTAATTTCGGCCTAGCCCAAATACGTAATGGGTCCTTCTTTTATATGGGCAGAGCTTAGATTATATGGGCCTGAGTGTTCATTTTCAAGCATTTGGCATTATTTATTTATTTATTGAGGTTAGAGGATGCACACAGGTGCATCTCTCGTGGTGAGAGGTTGTGTGTGTTTGAAGAGTTTATCTTAGTTGGATATGAGGTGTGGCCTGTTAGTTTGGGTCTAGATTCCCTTGTCTCAGGCACAAATGACATTCCATGAGTTAATGTGTGTGGTTCTTTAACCGCGCTATGTATGGTTTTTAGGTCTGGTTTTCCTGATTAACTGGATCAATTCTTCTTCTAATAATGCATAGGCAGAGCTCCTGCTATTTATCGTCAAAAAAGTTGGTTGATCTGCCATCTGATTAGATTAGAAAATAGTGTATGTACGGACCTCGATGTTTCTCAAGGGGGAGGATAACCGAATATAAAGAGGGAAATATGCCGCAACGTTCATGTCTCTGGGGTCTTGGGGGTGTGGGTATAGCCCTGCATCCTCGTAGACCAGGGCCGCGACGGCGTCAGGCAATAGAGCTATATGTCATATCAACATCTCCAACGGAATGGCCAAAATCCGCCCCCAAACTGTCGTGGATAGGTCCCGACGTGTCCGCGGGTACTGACCGGACAGCCCCCAAAAGTGGCCTCCTTCAACCATGTACCCTTAAATCATCCCAAATTGTTCGGTCACTTGCATGTGATTGGCGGGATGGAGAAAGTAATTAAAAAGAAATAAAAAAAGTAACAATGTGGTCCAATGTGGTCCGTGTCCTACGTGGCAGGCTGTCTGGGCATGTCCGGCCGGCTCCAAACCCTCCCCACATATAGGGTGAGTTAGGCAACTGCTGGACAGTCCGGACGTTTGGTGAGGTTTTGCTCACCCGGTTATGTAGCTATTTTAGCCCATTTTCTGTTCGGGCACTGTCCAGACTGTCCATCCGGACGTTTGAAAAAGGATTTAGCAATTCTGGTTGGAGATGCTCTAACAACCACATATTCCTCTTCTTCCACGTCCCCCACATGGCAACTGGCTTCTCTCTTCTTCGCCTTAGGTAAGGCCGCAATCACCGAGGTTATAAAATTCCATTTTCCCGTTAAATAGGCTAAATTTATGCGGATGGACTCGTGCCGAAGGGCTAGGAGCAACTAGCAATAGCATTATAGCACAATATTATTGGGATAATGGTAGCTCAAGCTGAAAGACTCAAAGCATAAGGATCAATTCGCGGGATATCATTGGAGCCTTAAAAACAGCTGTTGAAAACAGCCGCATTTTATTCTCGAAAAAAAAAGAAATTGCCGCATTCAGATTGCTAGCTAGCTACTGGCGAACAGAATCACTGCCGATCATAGCAACCATCTCATAACAATCCTCTCTCATGTCTCATTCTTTGATTTCTCTCCGGCTACTTTTGAAAAGCTGTGCTTATGTGTCAAGCCTGAATGCCTGATCGACATATTCCTACATGATTGAGGTGCCAGCAACTTGGCGTACGTGGATGCTGGATGCATTCAAGTTACACGCTCTTGCACTACTCAACTTGACGTGGACTACGTGGTTTATGGGCCTGAGGCTGAATAAAATACTAGCATGCTCGACACTCACAAGGGCACAGAACCCTGTCCTAGATTCGAATTATTGCGAATACATAAACACAAGGCAATCAGAGCAAGCGACATACAGTTGGGATAGGCAGCTCGATCGGTGGACGCTGGGGCTACCAACGCCTACTTGCGCATAGAATCTTCTGTTGCTTTAACTGCTTAATTATTTGCCGCCACACTAGCTAGGATATCATTATATTGCTCCCGTAGTTCAGTAGGCAAACTATTAACAATCTTCCAGAGGATCGCATAAGGTAATGAGATGTACGAGTAGTACTAGGGAGTATTAGATATATGCTTTAGCAGATGAGAAAGTCGTGGCAGGCAAGAAGACCCTGTACTGTTTGCGCATGATTTGACTATGGACTTGGCGTCTGAAGTTCTGCACCCGCTGCACATTCTTTTATCGGTTCAGATAGGCACGTCGTTAGGATTATATTCTGCTGAATGATCGCTCTAGCTCGTCGCGCAGATCTCCATACCCCCGGCGAGATCTAATGACAGAAGCGTAATCATGCTCAGAGATATAGTACGTAGTATTGGCTATACGATCGTCGAGCTTGCCATGATCTCGGTACCATTAGGTGCATGCATGTTTCGAGAACATCCGTTGATCGACAATGACGCATCCGAGCGAGCAGCGACGTGCGTGATGCGGCCGGAGGAGAGGGTGTATAGATTGAGCAGATCCTTGGCATGGATTGGATATCGCTGGGGTTGTTCCGGTTCCAACGACAGCCATCGACATCAGAATTTTGTGGAGATCCCGCACGCGCGTTCCCGTTCCCCGACCCGACACCGCCGATCTGGAGGACAATTTTTCAGGGCCGGGAACTGATCAAACGAGTGGAGCTAAACCCAACGACGTCGCCGATCGTCGTCTTCTCTGAACCTGCTCGAATCTCCTAGCGACGATCGGAGTATTATACATCAGTGTGATTCTTAGATTCCATGATTTTTTAGGGCTGGGAGTCAGATGGATTGATGCGCGCGTGCTCGATCGCATGTGCTTCTAGAAGTTCTCATCCAGAAATGCCTGCTGTTTGGGTTGCGTCTTTGGGGGCGGCAGTGCGATCTATGCCGATCGAGGCGCAGCCAGACACTCCCCCAGATGATCGCCAGCGGGGTTCTGAACCAATGTGTCTTGTTGACGAATAAAACTTCAACTCTTTGTAAATTATAAAGGTTCGAGTAACAAAATGAGCAAAAGAAAGAAACAACTGTCTTACTAGTTACTTCGGCCCACCCCCAAAAATATAATGGGCCGGGCTGTCAATGACCAAATGGGCAGAACTTAACTTTGCATCCACTATTTATCGGAAATGACCAACCTTCTCAAAAGTCACTCGCAAAAAAAAAAAACCTTCTCAAAAGTCCAGCGCTCCTACTCCGTAAATTGCCGCCTCCTCATTTCATGTGGGTTACCATCTCGCCAAGTGTCAGCTTTCTATTCTACGGGGACATTTGTGGTGTGTCTGCATGTTCTATAAGTGACATAGTTTTGGTGGGATTATTTTTCGACACACGACGAGAGAGGTCGTATGTGTATTTGTTTCGATATTCGAATTTTCAGAATGATATCTCTTTAAGAAAGTATGTCAAATTACGAATGGTTTTCATTTTTAGTTACTTGTGTCGAGATTTTAAAAATTAAGTCTTATAGTGATAGGTTCTGCTAAAAAATGGACTTCCAAAACCATTGTACTTGTACTTTCTAGTTCATGTGTTTTGTAGTTCAGAGAGTGACGTATTTCGTACTTTTTTGTATTCACGGCTTTTGTACTTTAGGTTAGATATATTTGTAATTCCATTTTGTTTGTACTACAAGAGTTTGTACTTAGTGATCATTTGTACTTCGCGATATTTGTACTTGAACGTTAAGTGTTTTTAAACTTCGGTTTTTTTGTAGTATGTACCGTGATTTATTCTACTTCGCGACTTATTGTACTTTGCAAAAATTAGAGCTTAAAGTAGTTTTGTAATTATGATTTTCTTTGTACTTTGTACTTCACGATTTTTTGTGCTTCGAGTTTTTTATGCTTCACAACTTTTGTACTTGGGATTTCAATGTTTGCATACATCGGCTTTGAGAGTTTTCATAATTCGTGATTATTGCACTTTCAAGAATTTTCATGCTTCACATTTTTTGTACTTGGTCTTTAAGTGTTTTTATACTTTACTTTTTTATTTGCACTTCGCGATTTTGTAACTTGAGATATTTATATTTCACGATATTTGTACTTCGGTTTTCAGGATTTTTTTTGGCTTTTTTACTTCTGTTTTTTGTGTTTTTTTTTTGGTTTTGTGTACTTCGTGTTTTGAGAGTTTTCTACTTCGTGATTTTTGTACTTCGTGTTTCGGTGTATTTGTACTATGTTTGCCATCGGGAGAAGAAACATGATATAAAAACGAGTGAGTGTCAACCCGAGTGTCATCTGTATCGTTAGTAAAAGGATAAAGAAGGAACGAGCGTGCAACGGAAGCACTCCATGTCTTGGCCAGAACTCATTGAGTACGTGCTTACCGTGTGCGGAAGATCGGTTTTTCGGGACGATACCCTGAATATCATTTCTTTGCCAATTGTAGTACGTGCTCGTCGTGTGTGATATGCGATGGGCCGCGGCCAAGCCATCCTCATTTTATTCCTTTTTTTAGTGTGTCGAACCCCCGCAAACCTTTTTCAACCCGTGCTTTTGAATGTGAGAATTTTTTTTTATCATGGACACTTTATTGTCCGTGAACATTTTGTGAACATTTTTTATTTCAATGAATTTTTTTTAATATAAATGAACAATTAGAAAAACAGAAATTTTGTTTCCATACATTTATTCATTTCTTACTTATGCTTAGTAGTAAATTGATTAGATATACTGTAATCATTTTTTTAGATTAACATAAAAATGAAAAGAGAAAGCTATACCCTTACCAGGCCGGATATTTTCCCGCCTAAGTGTACATTCGTCGGCCGTGCCATATTAACAAAATGACCCAATCCACAGCCCAACGAGCCGAATCTCCCTTCCTGGACCATCTAACAGCCCAATTAACTCAGAGTTGATACACGTTCCGTCTTCCGTAACTGCCATCCTCCCCATTTCCGTTTCCCTCCACACTGACTCACACTCCCCATTCCCCAACCAACAGCTCGCACTTCGTCTTCTCCGCTCGTCCCTCACACTCCCGGCCACCGTCTCCTCCCCCAGAATCCAAACCCCACGCCCCCATGGCCGCCATCCCCACGCGTCTCCTCCTCCTCCTCGCCCTCCCCTTCCTCGCCGCCGCCCAGTCTCGCCCCTTCGGAGGTACCCATCCAGTCCAAACACCATCGCCCGAACTCGATCAAGCATTTTCAAAAATCCGCGAGATCTGGCTGATCCATGTGTGGTTTCTCCGCAGGTGCGCCGCCGGGTTACGCGCGGTACGTGGCGGACGCGTCGGAGACGGCGGCGGAGGAGGAGTACGACTACATCGTGGTGGGGGGCGGCGCGGCGGGGTGCCCTTTGGCCGCCACGCTGGTGGGCCTGGGAGGCGGCCGCGTGCTGCTGCTCGAGCGCGGCGGCGCGCCCGCCGAGTTCCCGGCGCTCGCCACCGCGGGCGGGTTCGTCAGGACGCTCGCGCTCGCCGACCCCTCCCCCGAGTCTGGCGCGCCCGCGCAGGGGTTCAGCTCCGAGGACGGCGTCGCCAACGTGCGGGCGCGGGTGCTCGGCGGCGGCACCGCCATAAACGCCGGGTTCTACTCCCGCGCGCACCCGGGCTGGTTCACCGCCCCCGGGGAGGTCTGCTTCTCCGATCCCACCCTATTTAGTTTAGACACAAATAACAGGGTTGGTCGGTTAGACGGCTATGCATACTTACACGCAGAATTGAGTCATAGACCCCAAATCCAAAATTTGGATCATCCATGCAAATCCCGATTACCTATTCATCCCAAAATGATTGCATTCGTTAACTGGTAACTTGTCAAATTGGTGTGATTGGAGGTTCAGGGTAATGAGGTACCGGATTGGGACATGAAGCTGGTGAATGCATCGTATGAGTGGGTGGAGCAGGAGCTGACGTTCCAGCCGGAGGTGCATGGGTGGCAGGCGGCGGTGCGGGCCGCGCTGCTGGAAGCTAACGTGACGCCGTGGAACGGATTCACGGTGGACCATGTCACTGGCACTAAGATTGGTGCCACCACCTTCGATGCGTCAGGCCGACGCCACAGTGCCGCGGACCTCCTTGCCTTTGCACGTCCTGGCCGTCTTCGTGTAGCTATCCGTGCTACCGTTACCCGCGTCATCATTAACCCTATTGATCCTGGTGAGTGGTCACATATTCTATTTCTTGCTTGTTTTTCACTTGATTCTGATTTAGAGAGAGTAGTTTTGTCTGCAATACTAGTGCATAACTGCATTGCCATATGGTCATGTCTGGAATGCATATGTTGGCCAAAACTGCAAACGTAAGTGACGTCTGGAATACTTACATCAATTTCGGTGACAATTCGTTAGATTAGGCCAACCATTTGAATACTGAATTTGCAGAAAGAAGCCATGTTTTGTAAATGCAATGCATGCTCTAATCATAATAACTTTAGCAGCTAACTAACTGAAGGCCTTGTAGGTTTCAGAAGCAAATTATTCATTTTGTGACTGGTGTATATAAAGTAGCAGCAGTTGTACTGGATATCTTGTAGGTCTGTAATTATGTTTGTGCAAGTAGTGCTTGAAAATCTGTCAAAAAAACAATATTAATAATCCTCTGATCTAGTGTGGTTCAAAAACCTCTGTTGTGTTCCTATTATGCAATAGTTCCATTCATGTATGCCAGAATGGTATATGTATTGACTGCAAATAGTTTTTGTTTTTACTCGTAGTTTTGCCCCTGAAATATTCAATTCAAGCTCCACCACCACCTCTTGTTGTCTTTAGTTTCCTCATAACCGTCCTATTCTTAGTGTCCCAACAATTTTGCTCCAAAGTCACACTAAAGTACATGATCCATCGGGCACAACCTGAAGTCCTGGCACAGCAAGCACCAGTTCTAGAGCGTTCGCACAATTCTCCTCCATTTAACGTGCATAGAGGCATTAGCGCTCCAACAACTATCCTCCGAGTGTATATTATTTCTTATGCCGAAACATTTTTTAGAGCAACAGGCTCTTATGTCAATACTCCACATGAAAATATTAGTTAGAAACTTAGAATGTTGAGTTTGTTATTTGACTTATCGATCCAAAATGAATAATATATGCATTGCTCACATGCCAACCACACATTGCCGGATGTCAGGCCAGATCGAATTACTGAACATAGTTAACTTTTTATGTAACTGACACTACAAGCTAAATTTTGTATTGACGTTTATTATTGTACACTTTTTTACCTGAACTTGCTTTAAATTGCCAGGAAAAAAATAAGCGTTTTGGTGGAAATGTACTTATTCTAGATTTACTCTTTCCATCTTAAGTTGATATAAGAATTATCCTGAACCAATAGCTTTTCATGTACCAATGGGATGTACTTGTTCTAGATTAACTCTTTCCATCTTAAGATGATATAAGAATTTCAGCTGAAATGTGCAAGTATGAGTGAACTTTGCTAATATTTCTGTTTTTGTTCAGCCGCTCGCCGTGGAAGGTCACGACCAGCAGTAGGAGCAGTTGGCGTTGTGTACCAGGACCGTCTTCTCCAGCAGCACCATGCCCTGTTGCGTCCAGGTGGGGAGGTCATACTTTCTGCAGGTGCCCTAGGAAGTCCCCAGCTGCTGCTTCTCAGTGGCGTTGGCCCTGCCAGTGATCTCGCATCCCTCGGCATCCCTGTTTCCACCGACGCTCCTGATGTCGGGAAGCATATGTTTGACAACCCTCGTAACGGCATCTCCATCATTCCATCAGTCCCTATTGACCACTCCCTCATCCAGGTAGTTGGCATCCCTTCTGCTAATGGAACTGCCTCCTACCTGGAGGCCGCGTCATACATTGTCCCCCTATCTCCCTTGCTGCGCCCTACTGGTCCTTTCATTAGCCCGTCTTCACCACTCTATGTTACTATGGCAACTATCATGGAGAAGGTTCCTGGCCCATTGTCTGAGGGTTCACTTTGGCTATCATCACCCAATCCCCTGGAAACTCCCTCCGTGCGCTTCAACTATTTCAGCCGTCCTGAAGACCTGGCGCAGTGTGTCGTGGGCGTGCGACGCGTGGCACAAGTGCTCCGGAGCAGGACAATGGACGTGTTTCGTGCTGCGTCGAGCCAGGGCAGGAGAGGGCCTGCTAGGAGGGACTTCAGAATTGTTGGGGCGACACTGCCTCTTGACTGGAGTACAAACGACACGTCTGTGGCGGATTTCTGCAAGCGGACCGTGACGACGCTGTGGCACTATCATGGAGGGTGTGTGGTTGGAAGGGTGGTCGACAAGGATTTCCGGGTGACCAGCGCGAGTTCTCTTCGTGTGGTGGATGGATCGACGTTCAGCGTCACACCTGGGACAAATCCTCAAGCCACGATCATGATGATGGGCAGGTATGGATTGTGAGAGTTCTTACTCTTAATTCATTTTATAAGAGAAGCGGTTCTGCATTTGGTCAACCCAGATCATTCTGAGCCAAGTTATACCTAGTAACTGAAGCAGTACTTGACAAGATCGCCTTGCTTTGCTTACATCTGGCAGGTACGTGGGGCTGAAGATGATTGGGGATCGGCACAGCAGGAGGCAAGCGAACACATCGTCGTAGCCAATGCTATACGAATGCTTGCGCTCGAACTGATCTTCAACAGTACCAAGCATTTTACTGATATCTTCCCACGGAGTGCTCCGTGTTACTCCTACATCCAGTGCGTAACATAGTGACACTGCAACTTTTTTTGTTAGCGATACATAAGGAATGTATGAGATAAGGAATGATCTGTATATACTTGTATAGTGATAATCATGCACGCATGAGATAGGGAATGCATGAGTTGCCTAGTTATCACAGTACGTTTTTGCATAGCGAATGATCCATATAGAGGACAGGTGATTGCTGCTTTGGTGATCAATCACTGACAGTACATGCTGACAGTGTGTTGGTGATGGATATTGTTGTGTTTAACCTGAATAAGGACCTTGTGCTACCGACTTCTTAACCTTCTGGACAGGGAGACATGTATCAAACCTGACATTCAGTATGCTGGCAGTGAATGCTACCTGAACTTTGTAGTACTCTGAAATACAGTTCTGTTTGTAACCTTCGACTGCTTAATGTAGAACCTTTTGGGTGGAGAACCATCAGGCGTGCCCAGTGCCCTTTTCTTTTTGTTGTGGAGAAGACAAATACCTCTGTTTATTTTTGCTCAAAGAAAACCCCTCTGTTTTTCTTTTATGACTGTTACCAAGATCACCGATGAGAGGTACTTAGCGGTTTTTGTATTTGGGCTTTTGGCTTCCTGGCCCTAGGAGCGGCAGGCCGGTGAGACATGACGCTGGCGCGCCCGCTCACTCATCACGCGCACACGGTAGCACTAGATATCCTCTCACGTGTTTGCTAGCCGGACCTTTTTTTCAAGATCGTGTTTGTTGGACTTGGATTGACACGTATTACAAACAGAGAAGGGCATATGATTTCCTAAAAAAACAAAAGGTCACATGCCTGACGGTTCTCAACGCAAGAGATTCAAGTCTAGATTAAGCAGTTGAAGGTTACAAACAGAAATTGCAAGTTTAAGTAACATCCACTGCGGGTAGAGTAGACTGACTGCATGCCAGGTTTGATGCACCCTCTGTCCAGAAAGTTAAGAATTTGGCAGGCAAAGGTTACAAAGACGCTTTATACAGGTTAACCAACAACAACATCCATCACAAACAACTGACGCCAAGGGAGGTAAGATCACTAGCAGCGGCAGTGCCACTCAGAAGCAGCAACCGGGGACATCCAAACGCACCTGCAGAAAGCATGACCTCCCGACCTGGATGCGACAGGGCATGGTGCTGCTGGAGAAGGCGGTCCTGGTACACAACGCCAACTGCTCCTACTCCTGGTCGTGACATTCCACGGCGAGCGGCTGCATAAATCCAGAAAATGGCAAAGTTCACGCATACTTGCACATTTCAGCTAACATTCATGTGCTGGTACATGAAAACTATCGATCCAGGATAATTCTTGTACTGTAGTTTCTAACATGGGGAGAAGTTAATCCAAAACAAATTAATTCCACAAATAAGCTTATCTTTCATAGAAGGAATGCAAACGCTCAAGAACGTACTGTTCTTGCTATGCGAGCAAGAAATATCACTTTACTTGGACTTTGCTAACAATAATAAGGCTTTCAGGAGGCCGAGACAAAACGAGGCAGTGCTGGAAAGAAAATTGTTTAGAGGGCGAAGTTAAAAGGAAAAACATCAACAATTTGCATAACAGAAAAATAACACAATGTTTTCTATTATTAGTCTCAGGTAAGCTCAAATGAAATAGATAAGGGCCCTGAGAAGAAATTTGTTTAGATGGTGAAGTTAAGAGGGAAAACATCTACTATTAGCATTCAATACTATGTCATTCTGTATCCTACCAGAACATTTGGCATAATAGATATGCAACAAAGGGTTGTCAGTTTTGAATTCAAGTAAACCAGAGGACTATTCATGTCGTTCTTTTGATAAATTATTATCAAGCATTACTTTTCTTTGAACAAGGAAAGCTGCAGATCTACCAGTTCTCCAATACAACTGCTGCTACTTGTTTTGTACACACACATCTCAAAAAACAAAATTTCTTTTGAAATCTACAAGGTTTTTAGTAAGCTAACACCTAAAGTAATTCAGTCACCAACAAACTAGTTTTTCTCAGTCTCAAATAAGCTTGAATGGGATAGGTAAGGCTCCTCAGAAGTAGCATGTACAAAAACAAACAATAATGAAGGTAAGTTTACTCTCTGCTGTGCGCATAAGGATTTTGGCACCACTTGTCCATTCATAAATCAACACTAGTCTAGACTGTGGACTATTATGCATGCATGACATCTAAAAGCTAACTGCTCCTACTGCTATTAGTCTAGACTCTGCAAGTTAAGAGGAAAAAACATCAGCTATTTGCATTCAATACATATGTTATTCTGTCATACCCTACCAGATCATTTGCCATAACAGGAATACAACAAGCAGTCGCTTACAATTGCAATTTGAACAAACAAGACAATATATAAGGATTAAATGTCTCCGCGCATTTAGCTTTTCAACGAGCACAAGAAAACAAACACTACTAAATCATGTTAATAAGAGTTATCAGTTGTAACAATAAACAACCAAACATTAGACCAGCTGTACAATAATTATGAAAGGAAGAAGATAACTAGGACACAATAGAAATTATTTACCACTTCATATTGTCGGTGAAGACAAAAACGATGGTGGGAAGTTGGTATATATGAGTTTCCCATGCAGATTCGTGCGTTGTGCACAAAACCTCTGAAATTTCAGCGTCTTGATGTCCATTGTGAAGTATTCAGTGATTGGATTCTCTAGGGATGAGGTTTCTGTCTTTCTCAAGAGCAAGTACCTCTCTGTTGCATCTTTGATATGATACTTGTACCCAGAATCTAGCGCGATTTTCTTCTCCATCTGCCATTGGCTCGGATTATCACCTCTGTTTTGCGCAAAGGTATAGGTGAGATCAGATGCAGTTTCGCCACGGAAACCAAACATCCCAAGCCTGCCCTCCCCAGCTTCCACAGCGGCTAAACCTCGCGAGGTACTCCATTCTCCGGGTGGAAGGTCAGCCATGTAGAACTCCATCGTCCTGGTGTCAAGCATGAGCATCTTTTTCCTCTTGATAAGCAAATAGTCCCAGTAGAAGCAGCCATAAGCGTAATTGCGCTTGAGAAAAACATGGGCGACTTGTGACATGCTGTCCGCCTCGCCTTTGTCAGCGACTAAATCGGTCCATATCATGGATGCGGCGGCTCGCCACTGTCCTGTGCTCGAAGAGAAGACGAAGGCGGACAGCTCAGTTTTGCAACGTGCCATCCAGATCACTCTGAATGATGTATCTTCCGCCGCCGCCGCAGGCTCCTCCTTGTCGAGGGGAACGAGGAAAGGCTTGCACTGAGGCTTGCGTACCACGGGGTCGTCAGGCACTGGGGGAGCAGGACGTACCGTCTGTGCAAGGGGTCGCAGACCGCGAGCTCCATGAAGGATGTTCCGTTCTGGACGCCGTGAGTGCCACCGAGGAGGACGCGACCGTCGCGCGTGTCCTTGACGGTCCAGTGGCAGTGGGAGGGGAGGAAGGAGAAGGAGAAGTCGGCGGCGAGGGCGAGCGCCTGGGCGCCGGACGCGGAGGGGTGCGGCGGGATGGCGGGGCTGAAGACGTTGTGCTCGAGGAAGCCGAGGGGTGGCGGCGCGTGGAGGCGGCGGAAGATCCGGATGAAGGAAAGGTCGGTGACGAGTCGACGGAAGGAGATGCAGGAGGCGGAGGTGCGGGCGAGGTCCTCTGCGGCGGGCAGCCGGAGGAAGATCTCCAACAGGAGGTGGTCGGGGATGTCCGTCAGACGCGAAGCCACTCTCTTGCTGGCCGCCATTGGCGGAGAGGAGGGGAAGTGGAGGACGGCGGGCGAGGAAGGGCCGGTCGTCGGAGGGCGCCGCCGGGAACCGTCGACGAGATGGGGACGGGAGGAACCGGCGGCTGTGTTCGTGTGCTGGTGGACGTGTGAATGGGCGTTCTTTTTTTTTGGACGAGAATATGCGTTCATTTAGATGACTTGAGAATGGCCCTTGGCTGGTAAGGAGGTGCCCAGGTTTCAGGCCCGGCATTTCACGTGAGAGTTTCAGAATGCCTGTAAACGAGTTTCAGAATTTCTGAAAACAAAAAATCAGAGTTCAGATTGTAATTTTTTTTAGAGTTTCAGACGTTCTATTTGTTTTTGAGAAACTCTCAACATTTAATAACAAGAAAAAAAAAGGAAAGATTGAGATTTTCAGTCTACAAGCTTAAAGGAAAAAACTATTACCACTGGATTTTATTCGTGCATCCTATATAACTAAATAGCTCATCCCACTATATATTTCTCTAAACATGCAGGCTATCCACATCACCTAGCTTATAATTGGTCCACGTCATCGATTTTACCATCTCACCAAACAGAAACCGGAAACTGCACAGCTCCATGTGTCTATTTTCGTTCAATTTTTTTTAGACAGTCAGCATGCTCCTTCCGCACACAATTGTCTCCCCTTCCCACTATGTCGTTTCCACTTCATATTCTCCACAGTTTGCAATAGAAACTGATGATTTTCCCCTCCCCGTCCACTGTACATATGGACATCCTCTCCAACTCTATAGTTGTGTCCCTTTCTTCGTCTCCTCGCCGCTGTCTCCCATCACTATGGCAAGAACGCCTCAATAAGCTTGCTGTAGCACTCGCCGTTTTTTCCCAGTAGGCACTCACATTGGAGTTGAAAATTATGTAGAACTTTGTATTCAAGGTTGCCTCTGTCCCAAGGGACCGGCATGTATGACGGCGTCTCGGACGTTGTCTAGTTATCCAATAAATTGAGGCATGAGAGTTCTTGAATCTGTCAAGAGTGTTCGTGCGTGGCGAGAAGGTTCTTGAATCTGTCAAGGGTTGTCGAGCTTGGCGTGAGGCGTGGTGTTAATCATCTCGTTGCTCGCCGTGAGATTCGTTCTCTAGATTCTTCAGGTTGCGCGGATCGCTCCCGTGATTGGAAGGATAGTTATCCGGTGGTTCTTGCGGTGAAAGATCGGGCACGATATGGATCAAACCGACGATCCTATTGTTTGGCCCGATCTTTCACCGCAAGACAAACAGATAACGAATCTTCCAATAACGTCGGTGAACGTCACCTGAAAACGAGGAACGAATCCAGCAAGCAACGTGATGGAGATCATCACGCCTCAAACCACAGCTCGATAATCCTTGATGAACACAAGAACCCTCACAGCAATCTTTATTGATAACACGGCAGCGCCGTTTCCCCGGAGGGATGATACACGATGGAGCACACAATAGTTTTAGACTAAACAACTGAACTCCCTAAACCCTAACTCGGTCAGCCCCTCATATGGAGGCTGGGGTGCCCCACTAATGGGCCCCGACCTGACTTGGTTGGACAGGCCCAAACCAAGCCAAACTCACACAAATCTCTAATTAACTCGGACCGGATATTCCGGGTCGCGGGTGACCGGATATTCCGGTTTATTACAGAACCAGTTTTGCGCAATCCATCGATAGGCCGGATATTCCGGTCAGAGAGAGACCGGATAATCCGGTTGACTGCAGAACTATGGAGGAGTTCTAAAATTGGGCTGCACCTCCTCCGTCGTGCCCATATCATCCTCCGCCCTTCAAGAACCGTTGTCCTCAACGCTTGAGGGTCGGCTCGAAAAGGTGGCGTGATATCATCAACAACATCACGCGTCTTCGCTATCTTCAAGTCTCGCTTGCCTTCCTCACCACATCCTCCCGTTGGGCCTGCTCGACTTGATACAGTCTTGGGCACCTGCACCTCCTTTCTTCTCCACATGAGCTTGGACCTAGGTGCCACCATCTTCTTCTTCTCAACTCTTGCTGGAACCTTGCGTTGCTGAACATGAACATGCTTTGCACGACCCGGCAAAAGATGAGTAATGCCCGGGCCACACAACTGACAAACACGTCCGTCTTTGCCTGTGTGCATATGTACTGCTGCTCCAACAAAACATCTCCGAGGTGTTCTAACAAAACTGTGGCTGACTACTCGCGGCACCATATGCACCGGAACGCGATCAGCACCACCGTCATCGGTCTGAACACCCATGTCAACATGAACTGGAAGTGGAACACATGCTGACATATCCTTCGATTCAACAATAAGAGGCTTGACTTCAACCGGCTTGTCACTAACAAGAACAACTGGCTTCACCACTGACGCTCTTCGCATCATGCTCCTCATGCTGCAACTTAGCTAGTCCTGGTTGTGGCTTAGCCTTGCGCAACTTCTCCTTGCGAACCACCAGCACCACATCGGACTTGATTTGTTCATATCTCATAGGCTTCAAAGTCCGCTGCTTACCATCATGCACAAAAGAATATGTATTTGCCCTCCCAGCATGTAAAGCATTACGATCATATTGTCATGGACGTCCAAGTAACAGCCCACACACCTCCAATGGCAACACATCGCATTCCACCTCATCAACATAGTCATCAACTGTAAATGGCACACGCACCTTGTGAGTAATCTTCATCATACCGCAACTATTCACCCACTCAACATGCCTCGGTTCTGGAATACGCCATGTGGATAAACCCAAAGCCTCCACAACCGCCTTGCTAATGCCATTACAGTAACTACCACTGTCAACCATCAACTTGCATGCTTTGCCTTTGATCATGCACTGCGCCTGAAATAAATTCCAACGTTGGCCTCTATCCGCTGTCATACAAGTATCACCATGTACTCGCTTGAGTTGCATATTCAGCCCACTCAACGGTACAACCTCCTCAGGGATAACCACCTTGTCCAGCTCCGTGGATCTCTCCAAGAATCTAGAACGCAGAAATTGTTTGAAATCTTCCCAACTAGATGTTCCACCTGTAATGCCTTTCGCGGACCTCTCGTCCCTCCACCAACTAGCCACTTGCTCATCCACACGCCACTAGTACAGAACGACACATCCGATACCCCTCTATGGAAACGGCACGAGTTAGGCGACAGAGAATCGCGACTTTAGCATTGCGGACGAGGCCTGGCAGAGGCTGGTCCGTCAACATTGGTTACGGAGGATTTTATATCTCCGTTACCAAATATATCGGCAACGGTCATAAATTTGTTTTCATTTCCAATATGTGTCTCTATGCCAACGGTTGTTTATGTATATCCGTTTGCGATGTGCTTGGGAAATTGCAGTTGCAAACTGGAAGCGCGCCTGTTCAATGCGGCTTAATTCACGAGGGATTGGAACCGCCTGCTCGACGCTAACAAAATGTGACTGGAACCGCGCGAAGCCAGGCAGGTCCCGCATTCTCCCCTTCGTTCTCTCCCACGTTCTCTACCACACTAGCACAACCGCCATGCAGGAACCCTGGTGGCAGAACGAGGAAGTCTCGAGCGACGACGCGAGCGCTGAAGACCGCGGTGAAGTTCCACGGGCCGCCGGACTCGGACCCCGACGACTCGGACCCGCCATCTTCACGCTCTGTAGAAGACGACTCCGATGACTCGGACCCGCCGTCTTCATGCGAAGGAGAAGACGACTCTGAAGAGGACGAGTCGCCGGCGGAAGAGGAGCCGGAGGACCCGCCGGAGCCGTATTCTAGCCAGGAAGAATACGACGCCGACGAGGAGGAGGAGGAGGAGGAGGCGTCGGATGAGGCGCCGGAGGAGGTGGCATCGGAGGAGGCGCCGGAGGAGGAGGTGTCGGAGAAGGAGGATCACGCTCCGGAGAAGGAGGCACGAGAGGAGGATTCGCAGGAGAAGGACGCACGGCCGGAGAAGGAGGAGCACGAGCCAGAAGAGGAGGAGGAGCACGCGCCTAAGGAGAAGGCAACCGGCAAGAAGCGACGCCGCGCCACGGATGACAATGGCACGGAGGCAGGGCGTAAGAAGAGCAAGTAGAGTAGAGTAGATAGATAGTTCAATTCTACCGTATCGATCCTTCGTAAGTAGGTCTAGTGTGTCAGTGAAGAGATAAAAGGAAATGGTTGTTTATTGACTCCGTTTGCGATGTTAGTGCTATATATGTGCCACTGCGGCAACCCTAACGCTATCGCTCTCACTCTCACTCCACAGTCACAGTGTGGCGGTGGCTTCAAGCAGCACACCAGATCTAACCCTTATCTCGCAGATCTAAGCGGCGCGTCCGGCCGGCATCGCCGCCGTTCATCTTCCCCCAGCGGCGCGTCGGCGAGCTGCCGCGCATCTTCCCCCAGCGGCGCATCGTGAGCCGCCGCGCATTCCCCCCAGCGGCTCTCGGCGAGCCGCCGCGCATCTTCCCCGAGTATGTCGCCGACGCGGATCTACTGGTCTATTGCCGTGCATCTTCCCCGGGTATGTCGCCGACTTGATCTTACATTTTGTTTAAAGTAGCACAGAAAACTTGTCTAGTATTTGAAGTCTAGTATTGTGTTATGTCTAGTATTATAGTACTGCCGATGATGAATACGCCCCTCGACACTAGATGTTACATTTTATTTAAAGTAGCATGTACCGATCTAGTATTGTAGTACTGTCTAGTATTGTAGTATTGTGTTCTGTCTAATATTGTATTACTGCCGATGATGAATACACCCCTCAACACTAGATCTTACATTTTATTTAAAGTAGCATAGAAAACTTGTCTAGTATTTGAAGTCTAGTATTGTGTTGTGTCTGTTTTTTGTACTGCCGATGATGAATACATCCCTCAATACTAAATCTTGCACTATTTTAAGTCTACTAGGGTAAATTAATTTCAATGTTTTGTAGTACTACCGATGATGAATAGATCCCTCACTACTAGTAGTACCGATGATGAATAGATTAATTTCAACCCTTTGTCAATGTGCTAATCCTCGTTATGGTTTTGTGTAGCTAGTGTATGAAGTAATAGTATATTTCGGCGACAATGCATAAAAATGGTGAGGCAATTGAAGGTAACATCACCTTCAAGTTCTGCCTCCAAATCGTTTCGATCGGACAGCAAGCACACGGATATAGGCGCTTAAGGTGTAAACTGTTTTCATCTTAAATTGTATTTTATGTCATGTAGCATCATATTTTGCTCTTTTCTAACTAGACATCCATGTATTTTATATGCAGAAACGCCATGCAGATCCAAACAAGGTTTAAATGAGTTAAATACAAAGTGGGATCATATCCGTGAACCGTCGCTGTTGTGACGTTTCGCTGCACTGTTCAAAACACTTTTTTAATTAAGAGTGTCTTGAACAGTGTGGCCGAAATGTCACAGCGGTGACGCTATTATATTTCGGCGACACCGTCCAAGATGGAGCTAGCCTCAGTACGAAGAATTTGGCAAGATTAATTTGCTAAGGAGGCTTGCGAGCTCGGTGTGGTTTCTGGTTTTCAGTTTCTCCATCTATTTTGTGTATGTGCGCAGCAATTTGGCTGCAGATGTGATTTAGAGAAGCATGAAACCGCTACTCGAGTCTTTTGCTAGGTCGAATTCCATTTTCGGCGCATTGGAACTGAGGAAGAAGATGGAGCTGGAGAAGAGTGGAGTGTCATAAAAGTTAAGTTTAGGGAGGCATGAGAATGATAGGATTAGTGAGGCATGTGTAACTCATCTTTTGATGCTATGTAATGATGACAATTCTTATATACGTTATGAATTGATTTGCTATCAACTTTGTGCTTCTGCTGTGAGATTTTGAATGTCAATTGGCAACCGCATTGCTGTTGTAGGCTTCTGAACAAATCTCAATGCAAACGAGTAAAATAGAATCTCCATTACCGATGCACCGATACATCGGAAACGGAGATTGGTCGGCAACCGTAGCCAACTTAGGCCTCATCGGTGACGGTTTTTTGCCTCCGTTCCCGATGAGGTCCTTCACATCAGTGACAGGGTCGGGGACACGGACCCTTTCTCCGTTTCCGAAGGGGTTTTTGACCCGTTTCCGATGTGTCGTTCTGTACTAGTGCGCCTACGTGCAAGAACATATTCAGTATGACCACCAAACTTGCGGTCGAGTGTACGACATCTCTCGAAACCACGATCCATGTCTTTCTCCCAACACTGATATTCCGTGCGTGTCGCGGAAACATCCAACATCCACTCGATCTTGGTAGACTCCAATGCGAGGCCTACTATGAGAGTAGTGTAGTCATGATATACATCGTCGGACTTCTCCCTCTTGCAAACAATCGTCGACGAACCCATCTATGCAACACAATCGTGGAAGAAAAATGGTTCTGTAGTATACCGGAATTTCCGGTTATATCCTGACCAGAATATCCGGTTTCCCGTGAATCGGAATATCCGGTTGCTGACGGAAACCTGTGCGAACTCGACAAAACTAGCGATCCGTCGAGCGAAAACACGATGAAACTGGCGATCCGTAACCTTCACGGACTCGCGGCAGAAACTGCGGAAAATCTGTGCCACGGCAGCGCGCGTCTGCGGAAACTCGACGAAACTGGCGATCCGTCGAGCGAAAACTGCAAAACGGCCGGACTGCGCTGGAAACAGATCTGGACCAGCAAACCAATCTCAATGGAACGAACTCGCGGTGATCAACTTGGCGCTCTGATACCACATGATATGGATCAAACCGATGATCCTATTGTTTGGCCCGATCTTTCACCGCAAGACAAACAGATAACGAATCTTCCAATAACATCGGTGAACGTCACCTGAAGACGAGGAACGAATCCAGCAAGCAACGTGATGGAGATCACCACGCCTCAAACCACAGCTCGATAATCCTTGATGAACACAAGAACCCTCACAGCAATCTTTATTGATAACACGGCAGCGCCATTTCCTCGGAGGGATGATACACGATGGAGCACACGATAGTTTTAGACTAAACAACTGAACTCCCTAAACCCTAACTCGGCCAGCCCCTCATATGGAGACTGGGGCCCCACTAATGGGCCCCGACCTGACTTGGTTGGACAGGCCCAAACACCCAATTGTCTCCCCTTCCCACTATGTCGTTTCCACTTCATATAACTAAATAGTTCATCCCCACTATCTATTTCTCTAAACATGCCCCACTATCCACATCACCTAGCTTATAATTGGTCCACGTCATCATTTTACCATCTCACCAAACAGAAACCGGAAACTGCACAGCTCCATTTATCTATTTTCGTTCAATTTTTTTTAGACAGTCAGCATGCTCCTTCCGCACCCAATTGTTTCCCCTTCCCACTATGTCGTTTCCACTTCATATTCTCCACAGTTTGCAATAGAAACTGATGATTTTCCCCTCCCCGTCCACTATACATATGGACATCCTCTCCAACTCTATAGCTGTGTCCCTTTCTTCGTCTCCTCAGCCGCTGTCTCCCATCACTATGGCAATAACGCCTCAATAAGCTTGCTGTAGCACTCGCCGTTTTTGCCCAGTAGGCACTCACATTGGAGCTGCACCAAGCACCATCATGGCGTTCTGTTCCATTGGCTTTCACAGACAAATTTGTCCAGCCTGGCATCTGCTGTCTAATGCAGGTCTGGAAACACCAATGTTAATGAGTGGTGAGGCTCATGCAAATGTCAGTTCCGGCGATGAAGCCATAATCATTCTTCTTCCCGACATGTTATCACGAATTCAATGAGGTACGTACAATCTTTTGATCAGCGATCAGTTTTCTGCCAAATTATTCAGCATAAGATGCCTACCCTTGTGCTATGCTGTAGATAGTAACCAATTTGTATATGGAAGTTTGTGTTTCAGTTAAGTCAATTAGGTATGGTTAATTCATCTGCTTTCTTTTCTTATGCTTAAGAGCGTTGAAGCCTGATAGGATAGTTGGGCTGATGGTACATGTTATGATCGACTGGAATTCTTCTCATGTGCATTAAAGTGGAGTATCAACGAACATCGTCATCAGTATTGGCAGACCATGAACCTGCCAGCGAATTTTGCTATTTTACTTTCTCTTTTGACAATTTGGTCAAGAATTGTAAGCTACTCAACATCGTCATATGTAATGGCAGACCATTATATTGTACGCCAGCAGCTATTGAAATCCATGTACCATTCACAATTGGTTTAGCAGTTGATACCAGAAAGTACCTTCAAATTGTACTCATGTCTACTTTGTATACTGCATCTTGCTTACCGAGTACAAGTTACAATATACTTCAGGATATAGACAATTGTTCGGCAGGCGAACATATACATTTTATAGGACATATTCTGTATCACGTTTCACTTAGATTAGCAGTTTTCTTTATCAAAACTCACAACCTATGCATTATGTATTTCAGTGGCAACAAGTGGGATCTCCTACATAAATTATAACATTGCTCTAAATCGATAATGTTGTGTATCTTTTCGTCCAAGTCTTATTTGGGCATAACCTTCTAAAGCATGAGTTTCGCCACACCTTATCCATAATTGTACAATATTTGCATAACCTTTCATTTATGCTACATTATTTGTATATGATAATACTTTTGTGTATAATATTTTTTTACAAAAAATCCCGCTGCAACGCGCGGGGAACTGCCTAGTTACTTGCTAATGATGTAAGCCTATTTGATAAGTACTATTTTTTCTAGAATGTCTAATTTGCAACCTACTTTCCCAACGGACACCTCTGTTTGTTTCTCTGGGAGAGAACCAATACGTCTTTTTTTACTGAACATGTTTTTCGATGAGCGGTAGGCAAGAGTGCCGGTTGGCCTCTTGGCTCAAACTGGGAGATGGGAGCGTAACTGGGGGACAAAGCTTCACGGGCTTGCGGACCAGACCTTATAATAAACATCAGGTAATTTTCCGAATGTGGTCTGGAAGAGCATAAAAATAATTTGAGGATCCGGTCTGACCGACATTCACACCACCTTTCCCTTCTCCGAACGTTGCTCATTCACAATGTCCACCTTCGGGATAGACCACTTGTCACCAACCCCCTTCCCCACCGTCGCTCCACCAAGCCAAGGGTGGGTAGTTCTAGGAAAGAAACTCATAGTCACCCTCAACACTAAGTGTGAAACGATCAAAATTGGGTCGGCAGCGGAGAGCGCAACACAGTGAAATTTCAAGGAAAATTGGAGTGGAAGAGCATACCATTCCTCTCAATAGAAGTTCTAGCCCTAGGAGTTGCGCATTGCCGGAGCATCGGCAAACCCTAGAAATTGAACAGTTTTGTTGGAGCCGAGGGAAGGATACGTGGAGTGAAGCGGAGGGGGCGAGAAGTTAGGATTTGCTCGTATGATGTGGCAAACGTGTCTGGAGTCTGGACTGCCCTATATCGGTCCCACATATGGAATAATTTGAATGGGCAGGAGATCACGGCATTCAAATTGGAATGTCCCACACATCGGTCCCACATATGGAATAAGTTTGAATGCGCAGGACACCATGACATTCAAATTGGAATGTCGCACATTTCGGTCCCACATATGGAATTAGTTTTTGTCCACGTTTGGGTTGTTTAGTGAATCTAGAAATAGATGTGTTGCTAATTAGACATCCAATTTTTTTATCCACCCGGTTATTTTAGGGAAAGCTATCGTGGCAACTTCATTACTTGTCAAATAGGCTTAAATCGTTAGCAAGTAATGCACGAATAAAATCTGGAGGATCCGCGTGCCACCTGCGTGGCATACGGATGGTATACTTCAACTCTGAACTTTTTCTTTTTTTTAAGTAACATATTTTTAGAACATCTAAAAACTCTCAATTTTTTCTTTTGACAATCTGAAACTCTCAATTTTTTGTTTTTGAGAAATTCTAAAATCCAATTCGCAAAAACAAAAGAAATTCTAAATTTGTCAATTGTTTTTTTGAACAGAACTAAAATTTTCAACTGAGATGTTGGGCCTGAATTATGTGCACCAGCAGTTGCAACAGAGATGATCTGGTAGCCATTTGCTGTGTTGATATTTTCAAGTGATAGTATGTTGTCTGTGGCTGCTGCATGTGATCAGTTCTGGCTTGGTGGATTGGCTTATATACGAAGGGGACTCCGGGTGTGAAAGTTTCTGCTCGTATTGTTAATGTTCGTGCGTGGCTTGTTATTTTTTAAGCTATGCTTCAGATAACTTCAAATTTTATAGCATGCTAGGTATACTGTATATTATGTCTACGTCCCAAATTGAATTATTATTTTCACAAATATTACGAGTATTGTTGGGCAGCCAATCAAACGAGAGTAAATCTGTTTCTTTGTACTTTTTTCAAGAAAACTATGTGTCATCTAAATTACTTCGTACCTCGGTACATATATTTGCACTTCGGCTAACTGCACTTTCAATAAGAGGCAATGTTTCCATCGATAACGAATTCAGGATGATCCTTCTTGTCTCGTGTTTATCGATCCCTACTTAGTTCCACTGGTACTTGGGTCGGAGCCTTGGGTGCCGACAAACCTTTTATCTTGATCTCCTCCTAGTCGATGTCAATTGATCTGGATCTAGAGTCGCCCATTTTTGTGGGCCGGACGGGAGGGGACTCGACAGTGCAGTGTAGCGGAGCGGACGAGAAGTTAGGGTTTGTATGTATGACGTGGCGGATGCGTCTGGGCCATCCTACATCCGCCCCACATATGGACTAGGTATGATAGTGTCGGACATCAAGACATTTTGCGTTGGCTCCATGTGTTTTGTCTAGATTTGTGTTGTGAACGTTTAGAAATAGCTAAGTTCACTTATCCACCATTTTCGTTAGGAAGCATCATGTCAACTTACTTAGGCTTACATCGTTAGTAAGTATTGCACGAATAAAATCTGGAAGATTCTCGTGCCACCCGAGTTTTTCTCTTGTAAGCTGGTAGACAGAACCTCTCAACTTTCCTTTTTTAAGGGTCTCAACTATTTTAGAGCGTCTACAACTCTCAGTTTTGAACTTTTGACAATACAAAACTTCCGTCAGGTACTCGGGCGGGATAGGGGAGATAGAACCTTCCGTCGCATCTGAACCTTGGGGCGTCGACAAACCTTCTTTCTCGATCCCCTCCTAGTAGTTCTGGCCATGAGAAGCCCGGTCCGAAAATCACGGGATTGGGCTTTAAATTTAGGCTCGGCTGTTGTGATGGGCCAGGCCCGAGCCTTGTGTTTTGGTCATTTCAGGAAGAGGCCTGGCCAGCGGCCCGACGGGCTTTGGTGCTTTTTGGCCAGACCGGGTTTGGGCCTTAGTTTTCTGTGATGGGCTTGGGCCATTGGAGCAGGATCCGAAGTTAGCCATTTTTGTTGGAGCCGAGGGAAGGAGACGTGGAGTGAAGCGGACATGAAGTAAGGATTTGCTCGTATGATGTGGCGGACGTGTCTGGACTGCCCTATATCAGTCCCACATATGGAATAAGTTTGAATGTGCACGACACCACAACATTCAAATTGGAATGTCCCACTGATGCATGTAAAATGCATACATGAACTTTGCATTGTTTACTTATATTTCAATCATATTTGCATCACATAAGTGTTATATCACTGTTTTAGAATGATTTTGGGAATATTTCATTGTTTTCCTATTTTTATGGAATTAACCCTGCACAGGCAAAAAATCCTATTTTCTATATTTTGATGTTTCAGGGACCCAAACGACGTCCAAATGACCAAATAATTTACGAGCATCAGTTTTTGGAAGGAACAAAGCGTAGGAGCGAAGGAAGAGATCAAACAGAGGCCCGTGGGCCAAAAGAGGGTGGCCCACGCGGCCCTGGCCGTGTGGGACCCACCAATTTGGCCCTCAAGGCTCCATTGTCTTAGGTCTTTTTTCCATTGACTCCGTCTTGACCTAAAACCGACTATAAAAATAGTCCCCGACGCCCTTCGGAAAGGAGCGCTGTCGAAACACAAAAACACCGAAACAGAGATCTGGAGTTGCAGATTGGAGGGGGAAAACTCCAGCAAGGCGCTGTCGATGTGGTCTCCATCTTCTCCAATGACTTCTCCACCGTCTCCATGATGAAGAGGGAGTAGTCCACCCCTGGACTATGCGTTTGTGGAAGTAACTTATGTATCTCTCCTCTCTTGAGCTTCACTAATTAGTACTGTATGAGCTGCTGAACATGATTACGGTCATCTATGTAATACCTATGTGGTGGATCTTTTTATGAGTTAATATATGTTTGAGATTGCAATAGTTTTGTTTCAGTTATGAAAGTAGATGCATATTATGTACCCCGTTCTTGTGTACTTGTTTTGATCAAGCATGTTTATGAGGGCTTGTGAGGGGTGATGTGTTCATTAGTTGGAGTAACGGGGGGGGGGGGGGGGGGAGGTGGCTAGTGCGGTGAAAGTGAGAGAAGTTCCGCGATCCACTTGGATATGTTTACCTTACTTTGTTGCCTCGCTAGGGATAAAGAAAAATACCTTGCTACCGGAGTTGTGTGTGACCATGCCACTTCTCCATGACTAGATTGTTGGATATATGCCCTAAGAGACAATAAATATATCTGTTTCATGATTAATGTATTATATCTTTATGCTATAACTGCTATGGTCTATAAATGTGAGATTTACAGGGAAACACATACGCACGTGTAGGGATATAATCAAACCCATTTACCCTTTGTCCTGTCTCTTGGACGAACTCGTTAATACTGGATGGCGATGTTTTCTAGCCATGGACAGGTGCTCTTGTCATTATTAATGAGAGCATATTGTTAAGTTAATAATATGACTGGGAAGACCCAATTTATGATATACTACGAGATCAAGTTTCATATAAATAGTATAGTCTAGGTTTGGTTGCTTGCTTATTCCTTAGACCATGAGAATATATGGTTATGTGTATTGGAGAGGAAGCTTTGACATAGTCAATCATTACTGCCGTAACAGGGTAATCAAAAAGGTTATTATTGGGTAACCTCAAAGGTATACTATAACCATAGTAGTTCAAGACTGGGAATCACACCTCTAAAGTAATAGAGAGATACAACCAGGATCCGCTCTAGTGTGAAAGTGTCCATTGACAAGTCTGCGCAGACAAGGTAATGATATGCAAATATCATGGGATACTTAAACATGAGTTAAAGAGTAAAGGCATCGTACCGGTAACAAGGATAAGGTGACATAGTAAATGAAAGCTATCATTAACGGTAATGTCATATATCTCGCCTTGGGTATTTGATGAGTATCGTGATGGTGATAGGATAAACATGTTAATCAAGCAGGTTCAAAAGAGTGTCTTCGCATAACGGTAGCAGCTATATAGAACGTCCAGGTTCTGACACTGGCAAGTGATTGGATAAGTAGTTCCAATTATAGTTACACGTTATCGAACCTGTAGGGGTCACACACTTAAGGCGTCAAGATCTGTTGTATTCATAGTGGTCCGGAGTAGAGAGGTTGTATCATCTGGGATGGTTTTCGGCGTGATAGAATTACATTCGAAGAATTAGATCATGAAGAAAGAAAGGTTTATAAGAAAGGAAATAATTGTCCATATATATTTTGTCGGCAAATACTAGTGATGACTCCCAAGTGCAGGAGATCAATTGTAGTACCTTTCAATTAGAAAAGGTTGTCGAACCCACGAGGAGCTGAAGGTATTGGTTAGTAAGATTGATAAATAAAACAATAAAAGATGCAAGTGTTTTTGGTATTTTCGGTTGTATAATTCCAATGCAGCAAGTAACAATAGCAAGTGAAAGCTCTCAAAGAGAGAAAGCTCAATCCTCTTATGTGACAAGAGGACAAGCTAAAGTGATGTGTAACTTATATGTGGAAAACGTTCCCGAGGGCCGCATGGATATTGCTAGGCATAGAGATTTATTAAACAACACGTTGAATATCTTGTCAAGTAAGGATGGCAATTTTACCCATGGGTACGGGTACCCGCGGGTACCGTACCCGCATGGGTAGGGTATGGGTACAATTTTATACCCATGGGTAGTACCTGTACCCTACCCGTTTAAGTCGCGGGTAGGGCACGGGTATAACCTTGTACCCGTGGGTATACCCATACCCTGCCCGTTTATATACCTTACTTGTGTAGGTCTAACATTTATTCTCGCGAATTTGTGGACCTATGTGAAGTTGTCATCAATTATCAATTTGAGTTGACATAATTGTCACGTACTTAAATATATGTTATTGAGTTGATATGAATGTTTTTCTTTTATCAAAAAAATTATCGATGAATGTAAAATTATGAGTAACTTGTACTATTTGATTTACCCATTGGGTACCCGATGGGTATGGGTATCCGTTGGGTATGGGTACGGGTAAAGTTTTGTACCCGCGGGTACGGGTATGGATTGAATTTTGTACCCATTGACTACACGGGTATGGGTATGGTATTGGTCTACCCGCCCCATACCCTACCCATTGCCATCCTTATTGTCAAGTTTTAATCTTCTTTGGACGGAGCCATAATTCGGTATAGCTAATAAATAGACTACAGCCCTTATTATGGATCATGTGGCCAATTAAATGACTGCACAAGAGTTATTAAGACATAATGTCCCACCATAGTGATACGTCCAAAACGTATCTATAATTTTTGATTGTTTCATATTCATATTATGCCTTTGGCACTTGTCTTTATATTAAGTTTATGATTTATTTGGACTAACCTATTAATAGTTGGAAAAGTGCACAATGTTCTTGTTTTACGCTTTGATGTGTAGGAATTATCAAGAATACAAGGGGAAACCTTGTTGGAGTCAAATTGGAACTTTGCTGAAATCTGTCCCAGAACTGTTTTCGGAGTTTCCTAGTTTGACCCTCGAAGATGACGTCAAAAGGGTATCATTGCCTTTGCAAAGTTGTCAGAAATTTCCATACGAAGAGTTTGAGCCTGAGATCAGCCCAATCAGAGTTCGGATGCGGCCTGTAGGCCCAATATGGTGAAACCCTAAAAGGAAGTGACGGAAATCTGAGAAGATATATAAAGGGAGGAAACCTAACTCGTGGAGGACTCCTCCACCCACGAATTTCAGCCACCAAAAGCCACGTTTTTTGCCTCCCTCATGGATCCCATCTCCATGGGGGAGGGCTCCCAAGAAGCCATGAAGGAGGGAGGCTAAGGGGCGGCGCTCCCCAAACTTGCGGGCGACGGGGAAAGGAGTTCCCCGCACCGCCGGCGCCGCCGCCCTGCGCCGCCGCGCTGCCCCTCTCCGCCATCTTCACCGCCATCTCCATCACCATCTCCTCCTTGTATTCAGTGGTTCATCCTCCCACAAACATCTGTACCATCCTATGTAAACATGGTGTTTGATGCTATAATATTTATCCTATGATCTATGTCATGTTTATGTAGTTTATTTGTCTTTTGATTGCTTTGTTGAATGTATTTGGTTCATTAGAGTTGTATGTTGATATGGTACTGTCCTTTGGTGTCCATTATACTTGTGCACGCATGGATCAACACCCTAGGGTTAGTAGTATGTGCAAAGGAAGGGGAGTAGTTCTGCTGGAGTGACAGAAACCTAAGGACTCAAACCGGTTAGTTGCACGTATGGGAGTAAGAGGACCATAAACTTAAGGCTATGGTTGGGGAAACCTTAATGCATTGTTAGAATTTACGAATGTTTGCTAACAATCCAATCATATAGTACTTGTAATCCCAAATAGTGGAGTGCATGTATATTTAGCCTCTCCCACATTGAAAACTGCATCGAAGACAATGAACTATGTCTTCACTAATTAATCTTGGACAAAGCCACCACAATTACCACCACTTTTCCACACTCATGGTACTGTTAGTATATGGTTACTTAGTGTAATTTATTGTTGTAGCACTAACTTTTACTTTCTTGTATTTATTATCCTGCAAAACTATCTCTCATACTCGTATTATTCCTCTAGTATTATTTCCTAGATAATGCAAACGTTTAGTGTGCATAGAGTTGTATCAGTGGTTGATAGAACTTGAGAGAATACTTATCCTACCTTTAGCTGCTCGTTGGATTCGACACTCTTACTTATCGAAAAGGCTACACGCGATCCCCTATACTTGTGGGTTATCAAGACCTTTTCTGGCGCCGTTGCCGGGGAGCCATAGCGTAGGTGAATTTTCTTGTGTGCACTTGTTTGCTTTGTCTCTAAGTAATTTTTATTTTCAGTTTTAAGTTGTTCTCTATCTTAGTATGGGTAGGGAATGCGAATTACAGAAAAATTAGTTGTAATTATTATCTAAAAAAAATTCAAAAATAAAAGTGATTGGAAAGATGAGTAATGGTTAAGTGGGGGTCGACCTTGAACACTTGTGTTCATGCCTATAAAACCAAAACAAATCTTTCCATGGAAGCTTTTCATCAAAAACATGTAAATATTGTGTATATACCTCTGTACATAAAATAAAATTGGTTATAACATTGTCTAGTAGAAAGTTGATGCTAGATTTGGATTTCTGCACAGGAACAGATTTTTGCTGTCCACCGTTTTGAGCTTTAAAATTCCAGAAAAATTCAAAAAAATGTGAAAAAAATCGTGCGTGATCCTCAGATATGTACGCAACTTTCATTAACTTTGACTTTTCTGATTTGAGGTACGTAGATAGGTCGAAAAATTCCATGTTTACCGACTGTTCTGTTTAGACAGATTTTGTGCTTCTCTGTAAATAAAATCGTGATAAATCTCAGAATATTATTCTGATCTGAAAATTTTTGTGCATAAACCTGAGATTATTATCTGTCTTTCATTAATTTTGATTGTTGTCATTTGAGCTATATAACTATCTCGTTAAGTGTCATCTTTACAGACTATTCAGTTTTGACAGATTTCTATAGTGTTTATTCAATATTGTACTTAGGGTCTCTTGATTTCCTTAGTTTTTCGATGGACAAGAGAAATAATAAGAACTTCGGTATATACAGTGACTAATATTAGATAAATATTATGTAATTTTTCAATGCTATAACCAATAGAGCATGATATAACAGGTTTCCCCACCTTGGCCGAATTACCTTTGATGACTTTAGTAGCATCTTCAAATAGATAAACATCAACATGATCTTCTTCATTAAGTTGCTTGATGACAGAAATTTGAGTATTGACTTCCACCTGTTCATATGGCTGAGAACACTTTCTATTACTTTTGTTAGTAACAGCAATAAGTAATTCTCTTTAACTTGATTTGGATAGGGAGGTGCTTCAACATACTCATCAATTGTCACAGATGACACCGGTTCAACCTGTTTAATAACTTTAGGAACAACAATAGATTGTTTAACAGGTTCAACATAAACTTCAAACCCACTTTTGGGAACACAGATATGCTCAGCAAAAGATTTAGCTATTTCAAGTATAACATAAGGATCAAGATTAAATGTATCACTCATATTTTTAAACATGAATATCCATAATCAAAATAAGGCTCATTACCTTTATCGAGATCCCAATGTCCAGTATTTTCAGAAATAGTCTCCAATAAATTTCATGCTTCTTCTTCAGTATTATTTGTAAAACTCCCACCAGATGAATTATCCAGAATCTCCTTGTGCTTCATAGGTAGCCTCACATAAAAGTTTATCAATATAAGTTTCCTCGTAAGATCATGACAAGGATTCTTGCGAATGAGTTCCTTCAATCTCCCCAAGTTTGAGTAATACTCTCTCCCAGATGTGGCCAGAAATTGAATATGTAGCAGCGGTTCTCATAAACTTCTTTAGGAGTAAAATATTTAAGAAAGAAAACCTTCCTCAAGATATTCCAGTCAATAACAGCTTCTTCATCCAGAGATCTGTACCAAACACGAGCGTTAGATAAAGACAAATATAGTAACTTTCGTTTTACCTCATCCTCGGGAATACCAGGAAGTCTAAATAAACCGCATATGTCTTCAATTAACTCCATGTGTTCACGTGCAGACTTAGTTCCATCCCCTGTAAACGGATTTTTCATAACTCTTTTAACATGACACATGGGAATTTTATATCCCACTTTAGGTATCTCAGGCACAGTAGTTTCAACCACTTTAGCAGTAGTGGCATAAGCACTTTCATATAGAGCAAGGTGCAACGAAGAACGATTCATAAATGCCATAGTATCAATGAGATAAAACAGCCAATAGAATTTAGCTTTCAAGTTTCCTTACCAAACTTCTTACCAATAGTGCAACACTCCCGGCGGCAATGGCGCCAGAAAAGTATCTTGATGACTCCCAAGTGCAGGAGATCAATTGTAGTACCTTTCAATTAGAAAAGGTTGTCGAACCCACGAGGAGCTGAAGGTATTGGTTAGTAAGATTGATAAATAAAACAATAAAAGATGCAAGTGTTTTTGGTATTTTTGGTTGTATAATTCCAATGCAGCAAGTAACAATAGCAAGTGAAAGCTCTCAAAGAGAGAAAGCCCAATCATCTTATGTGGCAAGAGGACAAGCTAAAGTGATGTGTAACTTATATGTGGAAAATGTTCCCGAGCGCGGCATGGATATTGCTAGACATAGAGATTTATTAAACAACACGTTGAATATCTTGTCAAGTTTTAATCTTTTTTGGACGGAGCCATAATTCGGTATAGCTAAATAAATAGACTACAACCCCTTATGATGGATCATGTGGCCAAGTAAATGACTGCACAAGAGTTATTAAGACATAATGTCCCACCATAGCATTACACTCTAAGGTCCCCGATACTAATACCCTCATAATATAACTTCATGACTCAATCTCAGGTTTACTTGTCCTCCCAAGTCTTCCTCAATTCATTATACTACGGTGTTCTCCTATGAGCCCATATAGGTGAAGTGTTGTGCAGTCGACGTTCGCACAACACCATCATAGAATCACATAAAAGATAAACTCTTGACAAAATACCAACACATGTTATATATAAATCATTGCCAATTCATCCTATGCCCTTAGGAACATACTGGAACTACTCACAACGTGCAACCATGATCATAATCAGTGGCATAAGTGGTACAACACAATCTGAAATTATAACTTCACCCACAAATAATGACAAGTACTCAATCACAAACATGAATAGTAGCACAAGACAAGTATCTAGGGTATAGTAACTCTCAAACTATGAGGGGAACGGAGTGGATCACGGAGATGATGATGGAGATGGTGCTGGTCTTGATGGGGGTGATGATGTAGTGGCCTCCTCCCACGCCAAGGAGGAGAGGTGATGACGATGACGATGATTTCCCCCTCTCCGGAGCTCCGGAGTAGCAGGATCTGATCCCCCTCGGAGGGAATCAGGAGTTTCGCCGCCGCCGCGACCTCGGATGGACTAGGGAAAATTAGGGCGTAGGTTTTCGGGCGAGACGAAGGCGTTGCTAAAAAGCCCCAGGCGAGGAGATGCCCGAGGCCAGTTTTGGTGGGCCCCACACGGCCAGGTACATGGGCCGCGTGGGCCCCCTCTTTTGGCCCTCGTGGCTCTCCTCTCTTCGGTCTTCTTTCCATCGCCTTCCTTCCGATGAAAAACCTCCGTGGTATTTTCCTTTTATTATTTGGGTTCCTGAAACTCCTGAAACAATAAAAACAAGAAAATGGGGTTTTCTGCCTCCCAGAAATTAAATACCAAAAATAGGGACTTTGTATGAAAGTCCCCTAAATCATCTAAAACATGTAAAAACAATGATATACTAGTGCATATAACATTCTAATATGCTACTAATGGTTGCATAAATGATGATATAAAATGCACGTATCAACTAGATGTCTCGGATCATATAAATATGTTTGTATGATAAGTAATTAATTCTGAGAATTAATTAGACAAAATATTTATTGATTAAATATTAATTTATTTAATTAATAGGAAATTATTAAAAGGCCAATAAAAGGTGGCTGCCACATGGGCCCACATGGCAGCCGCACCACCGCAAGTTAGTGGGCCGAGTCGGCCGGCCGAACCTTAGTGGTCCTCGGCCCACAAAGGGCAAGGAGGCGGCGGGAGGCCGAGACGAGGCCGTCTTGGGTGGGCCCCACCCATCCAACTCGGTGGCCATGGCGGGCCCCACCCGCAGGTGGGTGGCCAGGAGGCCCCACCTGGGGTCGGTGGCCAAGGCGGGCCCCACTAGGTGCGGCGGCTAAGGAGGAGGCGGTGGGGGAGGGGAGTTGGGGTGGAACCCCAACTCCACCTTCCTGGCCGAATTGGGCAAGGGGAAGTTTCCCCTTGTCCAAGTTGAGTTGGACTAGGAAAAACTTTCCCCTTGTCCAAGCAACCCTACCCCTTGGGACTTCTTTATAAACCCCACCCCCTCCTCTTTTGGAGATATACAATAGACTTGAGATTTCTCCTCGGAGGCTCCCAAGGTCTAGATCTAATCTCTCTCCCTCTCTCCCATGTGTTGGGGCTCTCTCCACCATACGCATACCAGTAGCACTTAGTCCTGGCACGGCGAAGCGCCGCTGGATCTTAACGGACGTACGTGTGTGAGCTCTCAGAGGGGTTACGCGTCATAGACGTTTGACCCTCACTCGTTTGGATCAATGATACGTCTCCAACGTATCTATAATTTCTTGTGTTCCATGCTAGTTTTATACCAATAGCTACATGTTTTATTCACACTTCATAGCATTTTTATGCATTTTCTGGGACTAACCTATTGACAAGATGCCACAGTGCCAGTTCCTGTTTTCTGCTGTTTTTGGTTTCAGAAAAGCTGTTCTGGAAATATCCTCGAAATCGGACGAAACAAAATCCCAGATGCCTATTTTTCCGACACGTACACGAAGTCCGAAGGAGAGACGAAGGGGGGCAGCAGGGCGGCGTCCCCACATGGCGGCGTGGGTGGGCCCCCTGCCACGCCACCCTATGGGGAGCAGGCCCCGTGCCTCCACCGACATTGCCCCTTCGCCTATAAATTCCCATAGACGCGTAAACGCTAAACCATCAAGCCATTATTCCAGAAAACATCCGCTGCCGCCACCGCCATCAACCCTAACTCGGGGGGTTCCGAAGTTCTCCTCCGGCACCCTGCCGGAGAGGGGAATCATCACCGGAGGGCTCTACATCGCCATGCCTGCCTCCGGAGTGATGCGTGAGTAGTTCATCCATGGACTACTGGTCCATAGCAGTAGCTAGATGGTTGTCTTCTCCTTTTGTGCCATCATGTTTAGATCTTGTGAGCTGCCTATCATGATCAAGATCATCTTATTGTAATGCCACATGTTGTGTTTGTTGGGATCCAATGAATATTGAATACTATGTCAAGTTGATTATTGATCTATCTTATATGTGTTGTTTATGATCTTGCATGCTCTCCGTTATTAGTGTAGGCTTTGGCCAAGTTTATGCTTATAACTCCAAGAGGGAGTATTTATGCTAGATAGTAGGTTCGCCTCCATTTAATCTGGGACAGTGACAGAAAGTTCTAAGGTTGTGGATGTGCTGTTGCTACTAGGGGTAAAATAGCAATGCTTTGTCTAAGGATATTAGTGTTGTTTACATTATGCACCATACTTAATGCAATTGTCTGTTGCTTGCAACTTAATACCGGAAGGGGTGCGGATGCTAACCTGAAGGTGGACTATTTAGACACATGCATGCTGGATGGCGGTCTGTGTACTTTGTCGTAATGCCCAAGCAAATCTCATAGTGATCATCATGACATGTCTGTGCATTCTTATGCCCTCTCTATTTGTCAACTGCCCAACTGTAATTTGTTTACCCAGCATGTTAGTATTTTATTATAGAGAGACACCACTAGTGAACTGTGGACCCCGGTCCATTCTTTTACATCTGAAATACAACCTACTGCAATCATTGTTCTTTTACATTCTCTGCAAGCAAACATCATTTTCCACACTATACGTCTAATCCTTTGTTTTTAGTAAGCCGGAGAGATTGACACCCTCACTGTTTCGTTGGGACAAAATAGTTTGGTTGTGTTGTGTGCAGGTTCCAAGTCGACGAGTCAGACCTCCCTTCAACACCACACTTTTTCTGACGCCGTTGACACCTTCGAAGCAACTTCGATCTCCTACTGGTTCGATAACCTTGGTTTCATACTGAGGGAAAACTTGCTGCTGCACTCATCATACCTTCCTCTTGGGGTTCCCAACGGACGTGTGACTTTACACGCATCAAGCACTTTTTCTGGCGCCATTGCCGGGGAGGTCGAGTTGTTTCTGCTCAGAAGTTTGCTTCCCCTTCAACGTGCCACTTTTTCTGGCGCCGTTGCCGGGGAAGCCGAATTGCTCCTGCAAGGGGAGTCTCTCACACCCAATCTCTTTACTTTGTTTTTGTCTTGCTTTATTTTTATTTTGTCTTGTTTGCTTTCTTTATATCAAAAACACAAAAAAATTAGTTACTTGTTTTACTTTTATTATTTCGGCCTAGTTTTTATTTTTGCTAAAATGAGTACTCCTGAAGTTGAGGTTCGTTCCTTTAGGCAACAAGGGGGAGAAAGTTTGAAAGATGCTTGGTATAGAATTAGTGATGCTCATCATAGATGTACTAAAAAACATTCTACCATGATCCTTCTTAGGAATTTCTATGTTGGATCACTAGTTGGTATAGGTATGTTCTGGATACTCTTACAGGGGTAATTTCCTAGGTACTCCTGCTTTGGAAGCTTGTAATTTAATTGAAAGTTTAGTAGGAACACCACCTACTAACAATATTAAAACTGAGATTACTTTGGAGGATGTTATAAACAAACTAGATTCTATGGAGAAATTTTTTCCAACACTACTTGAATCAGTAGTAAGCACTAATGAAAGAATCACTGCTTTAGAGGCTAGACATGCTCTTGATAATCAAAACCATAGGATTGGCGAACTAGAAGAAGCTATGGGAACCTTGGGTTCAACCTTTTCTTCTCTTAAGTTTAAGAGAAGGCTTATGTGGGGAAAGAGCAAAAGTTCATGTATGTTCCTAAGATGCCAAAGCCAAAGACTCATTATGAACTTAAAATTGATAAAACTCTTAGTACAACTATGGGAAATTTAAATAATGAAACATCTTCAGGAACACCTAAGGTACCTATTGTGACAAGTTGTGTTTTGAGGAAGCTTTTGATGATTTGGATGCATCTTCTCTTGATAACACTTGATTTTCACTTTCTGCGCCTAGCTGAAAGGCGTTAAAGAAAAGCTTGTGGGAGACAACCCATCTTTTTATTTTCTGTCATTTTATTTTATTTTGAGTCAAGGTGCTGTTTACTTCTGTAGCAACTCCTTTGTATCTTTATTTTATTGCATTGTTGTGCCAAGTAAAGTCTCTAGTTGAAAGTTGTTGCTAAAATTGGATTTCTGCGCAGTGACAGATTTTTGCTGTCCACCGTTTTGAGCTGTATGCGCTACAGAAAATTCAAAAATTCTGAAAAAATCACGCATGATCCTTATATATGTACGCAACTTTCATTAGTTTGGGTTTCTTCCATCTGAGCAAGTTAAGTGCCTCGAAAAAATTCGTCTTTCCAGACTGTTCTGTTTTTGACAGATTCTGCCTTTTATTTTGCATTGCCTCTTTTACTATGTTTGATTGGATTTCTTTGCTCCATTAAACATCAGTGGCTGTAGTAATGTCCAGAAGCTTTGGTAATGATTGTGTCACAGTAGAATATGAGAATTTTTGATTATGCACTAACCCTCTAACGAGTTACTGAGTTTGGTGTGGCGGAAGTTTTCAAGGAGCAAGAGAGAAGGATGATATGATGTGATCAAGAAGAGTGAAAAGCCTAAGCTTGGGGATGCCCCCGTGGGTCATCCCTGCAATATTCAAGAAGACTCAAGCGTCTAAGCTTGGGGATGCCCAAGGCATCCCCTTCTTCATCAACAATTTATCAGGTCATCTCTAGTGAAACTATATTTTAATTCTTCCACATTTTATGTATTTTACTTGGAGCGTCTGTTTGCTTTTATTTTTTTTGTTGTTTTTATTTTTCTGAATAAAGTTGGATCCTAGCATTCTTGTGTGGGAGAGAGACACGCTCCGCTTTTTCATGTGAATACTCATATTCTTCACTTATATCTTTTGAGTATTCTTATCTAGCTACTGTATGTTTTTAGCTCCTGTTTTTCATGCATCTCTTTTAGAGCTGTTAATTCTTGAGGAGTAGTACTCTCTTGTTTCATTTGTAAATCATTTGGAGAGTTTTTGTTTAGTTGCTTGGTTGATGTGTTGGTTCAGAAAATGCTGCATGTGGTAGTGGTATAGTAATAACTTGCATATCTTGTAGATCATTGAACTTTGATGACTTGATTCTTTGCAAATGTTTTGAGGTATTTAGATGGTAAAGCTTGCTGGTTAATTAAGTTAAAATTATTAGTGGATAGTTGTCTTTAAGCTTGTACCGTACTACAAACTCTATTTAAATTGTTGAAGGTGTAGTTGGACTTGATAGCTTTCCATGTCTAAAAGTGATTCGTAATAACTAAGTTGTGCTGAAGGTCGAGGGATCTAACGGGGTACTTGTGCCGCCGTGAACGGCCCTTCTTGGAGTAAACTTTAATCATGTTCTTAATGTTGAACCTGCTAGATGTTTGCAATAAGCTTGTGAGTTCTTTTTGACTAATGTTGAGCTACGGTTTTTGGCACTTCCACCATCCATATTTGCTAGCCTCTTCGGTGTTGTGCATTGCCTTCTGCTCACATTGAGAGTTGTGCATACTTCGCCAGTACATCCAAACCCGTGGGAGAACTTTCTCTTGTTCTCCTACACATAAACCCATACATCTTCCTCAAAACAGCCACCATACCTACCTACTACAGCATTTCCATAGCTGTTCCGAGATATATTGCCATGCAACTTCCATCTTACATTACATGACTTGCTGTCATTCATCATATACATATTGCTTTGCATGATTCTATACAGCTGATGTGCGGTTTACCCATGTTACGCTAGATCATTGCATATCCTGCTACACTGGCAGAGGCATACAGTTTCATACATCATGTTTTAGTTCGTTGTGAGTTATTTGTAACAAAAAGTGTATTGTCATATTAGAGTGTTGCCCCTGAAAGTGAAAAGAGCCATGGAGGCCATCGAAAAGAGAAACAGAAAAAGAAAAAAAAAAAAAAAAAGAAAAAAAAGAATAAAGAAAAAGGGGGCAACATTACTATCCTTTATCCACACTTGTGCTCATGTTGAAGCACCTGCATTATTCATAGTCATCATTTGTGCTCATGTTTAGCACCTATACTCCATGTGAGAGAGTTTTCATGTTTTACTAGTATAACTATGTGGGGAATTTACACTATAGAACTTGGGTTGTATATTCCAATGATGAGCTTCCTCAAAAATGCTCTAGGTCTTCATGAGCAACCAAGTTGGATGCACCCCCACTAGTTCCATTGGAGAGCTTTCATACACATATAGCTCTATGTGCATCCGTTGCATGGCAATCACTACTCCTTACATAGCTTCGATTATAAGACTTCCTCTTGTCTAATGATCACTTATAGCTTTGTGAGACTTTCTTCCTTTGGCCTTCCAAACCCCCATCAATGTTCTTTTAGCCATAACATCCTGGTGCCAAAACCAAATGCTTACGCTCACCGGTTGAGTAGACTTCGAAACAGTTGATTCATGATGTTCATGTTTATTTTTACTTGGCTGAATCCTCCTTTGTTGTGAAAGATTACTTGATGCTTGGAATTGAAGGATAGAACTCCTACATTGGATACTTAACACATCTTTAATGAACCTTGTACGGTTTCATGTCTTTAAAGCAATCATTCATGAAAACTTTTAGCTTGTTTAACTAACTTGTTTTGTTGTCTCTTATATCAATTATAGACTTTTGCTTTGAATGATTTGATCTCAGCTCATATGCTTTACAATATTATTGATCAAGATTATGTTGGTAGCATGTCACTTCAGAAATTATTGTTGTTATCGTTTACCTACTCGAGGACGAGTAGAACTAAGCTTGGGGATGCTTGATACGTCTCCAACGTATCTATAATTTCTTATGTTCCATGCTAGTTTTATACCAATAGCTACATGTTTTATTCACACTTCATAGCATTTTTATGCATTTTCTGGACTAACCTATTAACAAGATGCCACAGTGCCAGTTCCTGTTTTCTGCTGTTTTTGGTTTCAGAAAAGCTGTTCTGGAAATATCCTCGGAATCGGACGAAACAAAATCCCAGATGCCTATTTTTCCGACACGTTCAGAAGTCCGAAGGAGAGACGAAGGGGGGCAGCAGGGCGCGTCCCCACATGGCGGGCGGGTGGGCCCCCTGCCGCGCCACCCTATGGGGAGCGGGCCCCGCCTCCACCGACGTGCCCCTTCGCCTATTTATTCCCCAGACGCGAAAACCCTAAAACACCGAGCCATTATTCCAAAAACATCCGCTGCCGCCGCCGTCAACCCTAACTCGGGGGGTTCAGAAGTTCTCCTCCGGCACCCTGCCGGAGAGGGGAATCATCACCGGAGGGCTCTACATCGCCATGCCTGCCTCCGGAGTGATGCGTGAGTAGTTCATCCCTGGACTACGGGTCCATAGCAGTAGCTAGATGGTTGTCTTCTCCTTTTGTGCCATCATGTTTAGATCTTGTGAGCTGCCTATCATGATCAAGATCATCTTATTGTAATGCTACATGTTGTGTTTGTTGGGATCCGATGGATATTGAATACTATGTCAAGTTGATTATTGATCTATCATATATGTGTTGTTTATGATCTTGCATGCTCTCCGTTATTAGTGTAGGCTTTGGCCAAGTTTATGCTTGTAACTCCAAGAGGGAGTATTTATGCTAGATAGTAGGTTCATGCCTCCATTTAATCTGGGACAGTGACAGAAAGTTCTAAGGTTGTGGATGTGCTGTTGCTACTAGGGGTAAAACAGCAATGCTTTGTCTAAGGATATTAGTGTTGTTTACATTATGCACCATACTTAATGCAATTGTCTGTTGCTTGCAACTTAATACTGGAAGGGGTGCGGATGCTAACCTGAAGGTGGACTATTTAGACACAGATGCATGCTGGATGGCGGTCTGTGTACTTTGTCGTAATGCCCAAGTAAATCTCATAGTGATCATCATGACATGTATGTGCATTGTTATGCCCTCTCTATTTGTCAATTGCCCAACTGTAATTTGTTTACCCAGCATGTTAGTATTTTATTATGGAGAGACACCACTAGTGAACTGTGGACCCCGGTCCATTCTTTTACATCTGAAATACAACCTACTGCAATCATTGTTCTTTTACATTCTCTGCAAGCAAACATCATTTTCCACACTATACGTCTAATCCTTTGTTTTCAGCAAGCCGGTGAGATTGACACCCTCACTGTTTCGTTGGGACAAAGTAGTTTGTTGTGTTGTGTGCAGGTTCCAAGTCGACGAGTCAGACCTCCCCTTCAACACCACACTTTTTCTGACGCAGTTGACACCTTCAAAGCAACTTCGATCTCCTACTGGTTCGATAACCTTGGTTTCATACTGAGGGAAAACTTGCTGCTGCACTCATCATACCTTCCTCTTGGGGTTCCCAACGGACGTGTGACTTTACACGCATCAAGCACTTTTTCTGGCGCCGTTGCCGGGGAGGTCGAGTTGTTTCTGCTCAGAAGTTTGCTTCCCCTTCAACGTGCCACTTTTTCTGGCGCCGTTGCCGGGGTGGCCGAATTGCTCCTGCAAGGGGAGTCTCTCACACCCAATCTCTTTACTTTGTTTTTGTCTTGCTTTATTTTTATTTTGTCTTGTTTGCTTTCTTTATATCAAAAACACAAAAAAATTAGTTACTTGTTTTACTTTTATTATTTCGGCCTAGTTTTTATTTTTGCTAAAATGAGTACTCCTGAAGTTGAGGTTCGTTCCTTTAGGCAACAAGGGGGAGAAAGTTTGAAAGATGCTTGGTATAGAATTAGTGATGCTCATCATAGATGTACTAAGAAACATTCTACCATGATCCTTCTTAGGAATTTCTATGTTGGAATCACTTGTTGGTATAGGTATGTTCTGGATACTCTTATAGGGTGTAATTTCCTAGGTACTCCTGCTTTGGAAGCTTGTAATTTAATTTAAATTTTAGTAGGAACACCACCTACTAACAATATTAAAACTGAGATTACTTTGGAGGATGTTATAAACAAACTAGATTCTATGGAGAAATTTTTTCCAACACTACTTGAATCAGTAGTAAGCACTAATGAAAGAATCACTGCTTTAGAGGCTAGACATGCTCTTGATAATCAAAACCATAGGATTGGCGAACTAGAAGAAGCTATGGGAACCTTGGGTTCAACCTTTTCTTCTCTAAAGTTTAAAGAGAAGGCTTATGTGGGGAAAGAGCAAAAATTCATGTATGTTCCTAAGATGCCAAAGCCAAAGACTCATTATGAACTTAAAATTGATAAAACTCTTAGTACAACTATGGGAAATTTCAATAATGGAACATCTTCAGGAGCACCCAAGGTACCAATTGTGACAAGTTGTGTTTTTGAGGAAGCTTTTGATGATTTGGATGCATCTTCTCTTGATAACACTTGATTTTCACTTTCTGCGCCTAGCTGAAAGGCGTTAAAGAAAAGCGCTTGTGGGAGACAACCCATCTTTTTATTTTCTGTCATTTTATTTTATTTTGAGTCAAGGTGCTGTTTACTTCTGTAGCAACTCTTTTGTATCTTTATTTTATTGCATTGTTGTGCCAAGTAAAGTCTCTAGTTGAAAGTTGTTGCTAAAATTGGATTTCTGCGCAGTGACAGATTTTTGCTGTCCACCGTTTTGAGCTGTATGCGCTACAGAAAATTCAAAAATTCTGAAAAAATCACGCATGATCCTTATATATGTACGCAACTTTCATTAGTTTGGGTTTCTTCCATCTGAGCAAGTTAAGTGCCTCGAAAAAATTCGTCTTTCCAGACTGTTCTGTTTTTGACAGATTCTGCCTTTTATTTTGCATTGCCTCTTTTACTATGTTTGATTGGATTTCTTTGCTCCATTAAACATCAGTGGCTGTAGTAATGTCCAGAAGCTTTGGTAATGATTGTGTCACAGTAGAATATGAGAATTTTTGATTATGCACTAACCCTCTAACGAGTTACTTGAGTTTGGTGTGGCGGAAGTTTTCAAGGAGTAAGAGAGAAGGATGATATGATGTGATCAAGAAGAGTGAAAAGCCTAAGCTTGGGGATGCCCCCGTGGGTCATCCCTGCAATATTCAAGAAGACTCAAGCGTCTAAGCTTGGGGATGCCCAAGGCATCCCCTTCTTCATCAACAATTTATCAGGTCATCTCTAGTGAAACTATATTTTAATTCTTCCACATTTTATGTATTTTACTTGGAGCGTCTGTTTGCTTTTATTTTTGCTTGTTGTTTTTATTTTTCTGAATAAAGTTGGATCCTAGCATTCTTGTGTGGGAGAGAGACACGCTCCGCTTTTTCATGTGAATACTCATATTCTTCACTTATATCTTTTGAGTATTCTTATCTAGCTACTGTATGTTTTTAGCTCCTGTTTTTCATGCATCTCTTTTAGAGCTGTTAATTCTTGAGGAGTAGTACTCTCTTGTTTCATTTGTAAATCATTTGGAGAGTTTTTTTAGTTGCTTGGTTGATGTGTTGGTTCAGAAAATGCTGCATGTGGTAGTGGTATAGTAATAACTTGCATAATCTTGTAGATCATTGAACTTTGATGACTTGATTCTTTGCAAATGTTTTGAGGTATTTAGATGGTAAAGCTTGCTGGTTAATTAAGTTAAAATTATTAGTGGATAGTTGTCTTTAAGCTTGTACCGTACTACAAACTCTATTTAAATTGTTGAAGGTGTAGTTGGACTTGATAGCTTTCCATGTCTAAAAGTGATTCGTAATAACTAAGTTGTGCTGAAGGTCGAGGGATCTAACGGGGTACTTGTACCGTGAACGGCCCTTCTTGGAGTAAACTTTAATCATGTTCTTAATGTTGAACCTGCTAGATGTTTGCAATAAGCTTGTGAGTTCTTTTTGACTAATGTTGAGCTACGGTTTTTGGCACTTCCACCATCCATATTTGCTAGCCTCTTCGGTGTTGTGCATTGCCTTCTGCTCACATTGAGAGTTGTGCATACTTCGCCAGTACATCCAAACCCGTGGGAGAACTTTCTCTTGTTCTCCTACACATAAACCCATACATCTTCCTCAAAACAGCCACCATACCTACCTACTACAGCATTTCCATAGCTGTTCCGAGATATATTGCCATGCAACTTCCATCTTACATTACATGACTTGCTGTCATTCATCATATATATATTGCTTTGCATGATTCTATACAGCTGATGTGTGGTTTACCCATGTTACGCTAGATCATTGCATATCCTGCTACACTGGCAGAGGCATACAGTTTCATACATCATGTTTTAGTTCGTTGTGAGTTATTTGTAACAAAAAGTGTATTGTCATATTAGAGTGTTGCCCCTGAAAGTGAAAAGAGCCATGGAGGCCATCGAAAAGAGAAACAGAAAAAGAAAAAAAAAAAAAAAAAAAGGGGGCAACATTACTATCCTTTATCCACACTTGTGCTCATGTTGAAGCACCTGCATTATTCATAGTCATCATTTGTGCTCATGTTTAGCACCTATACTCCATGTGAGAGAGTTTTCATGTTTTACTAGTATAACTATGTGGGGAATTTACACTATAGAACTTGGGTTGTATATTCCAATGATGAGCTTCCTCAAAAATGCTCTAGGTCTTCATGAGCAACCAAGTTGGATGCACCCCCACTAGTTCCATTGGAGAGCTTTCATACACATATAGCTCTATGTGCATCCGTTGCATGGCAATCACTACTCCTTACATAGCTTCGATTATAAGACTTCCTCTTGTCTAATGATCACTTATAGCTTTGTGAGACTTTCTTCCTTTGGCCTTCCAAACCCCCATCAATGTTCTTTAGCCATAACATCCTGGTGCCAAAACCAAATGCTTACGCTCACCGGTTGAGTAGACTTCGAAACAGTTGATTCATGATGTTCATGTTTTTTTTACTTGGCTGAATCCTCTTTGTTGTGAAAGATTACTTGATGCTTGGAATTGAAGGATAGAACTCCTACATTGGATACTTAACACATCTTTAATGAACCTTGTACGGTTTCATGTCTTTAAAGCAATCATTCATGAAAACTTTTAGCTTGTTTAACTAACTTGTTTTGTTGTCTCTTATATCAATTATAGACTTTTGCTTTGAATGATTTGATCTCAGCTCATATGCTTTACAATATTATTGATCAAGATTATGTTGGTAGCATGTCACTTCAGAAATTATTGTTGTTATCGTTTACCTACTCGAGGACGAGTAGAACTAAGCTTGGGGATGCTTGATACGTCTCCAACGTATCTATAATTTCTTATGTTCCATGCTAGTTTTATACCAATAGCTACATGTTTTATTCACACTTCATAGCATTTTTATGCATTTTCTGGAACTAACCTATTAACAAGATGCCACAGTGCCAGTTCCTGTTTTCTGCTGTTTTTGGTTTCAGAAAAGCTGTTCTGGAAATATCCTCGGAATCGGACGAAACAAAATCCCAGATGCCTATTTTTCCGACACGTACACGAAGTCCGAAGGAGACGAAGGGGGGCAGCAGGGCGGCGTCCCCACATGGCGGTGCGGGTGGGCCCCCTGCCGCGCCACCCTATGGGGAGCGGGCCCCACGCCTCCACCGACGTTGCCCCTTCGCCTATAATTCCCCCAGACGCGAAAACCCTAAAACACCGAGCCATTATTCCAAAAACATCCGCTGCCGCCGCCGTCAACCCTAACTCGGGGGGTTTAGAAGTTCTCCTCCGGCACCCTGCCGGAGAGGGGAATCATCACCGGAGGGCTCTACATCGCCATGCCTGCCTCCGGAGTGATGCGTGAGTAGTTCATCCCTGGACTACGGGTCCATAGCAGTAGCTAGATGGTTGTCTTCTTCTTTTGCCATCATGTTTAGATCTTGTGAGCTGCCTATCATGATCAAGATCATCTTATTGTAATGCTACATGTTGTGTTTGTTGGGATCCGATGGATATTGAATACTATGTCAAGTTGATTATTGATCTATCTTATATGTGTTGTTTATGATCTTGCATGCTCTCCGTTATTAGTGTAGGTTTTGGCCAAGTTTATGCTTGTAACTCCAAGAGGGAGTATTTATGCTAGATAGTAGGTTCATGCCTCCATTTAATCTGGGACAGTGACAGAAAGTTCTAAGGTTGTGGATGTGCTGTTGCTACTAGGGGTAAAACAGCAATGCTTTGTCTAAGGATATTAGTGTTGTTTACATTATGCACCATACTTAATGCAATTGTCTGTTGCTTGCAACTTAATACTGGAAGGGGTGCGGATGCTAACCTGAAGGTGGACTATTTAGACACAGATGCATGCTGGATGGCGGTCTGTGTACTTTGTCGTAATGCCCAAGTAAATCTCATAGTGATCATCATGACATGTCTGCATTGTTATGCCCTCTCTATTTGTCAATTGCCCAACTGTAATTTGTTTACCCAGCATGTTAGTATTTTATTATGGAGAGACACCACTAGTGAACTGTGGACCCCGGTCCATTCTTTTACATCTGAAATACAACCTACTGCAATCATTGTTCTTTTACATTCTCTGCAAGCAAACATCATTTTCCACACTATACGTCTAATCCTTTGTTTTCAGCAACCGGTGAGATTGACACCCTCACTGTTTCGTTGGGGCAAACTAGTTTGGTTGTGTTGTGTGCAGGTTCCAAGTCGACGAGTCAGACCTCCCCTTCAACACCACACTTTTTCTGACGCCGTTGACACTTTCGAAGCAACTTCGATCTCCTACTAGTTCGATAACCTTGGTTTCATACTGAGGGAAAACTTGCTGCTGCACTCATCATACCTTCCTCTTGGGGTTCCCAATGGACGTGTGACTTTACACGCATCAATCAAGAAGACATACGAAGGAACGGCGATATTCTCACCGTCAGGCTTGACCGTGAGAATCTTCATCAAGCTTCATCAACTACGTCGGCGTCATCATCATCGGCAACGTCATCGACATCGACATCGACATCGTCACCAAAAACTCTTCCGCAACTCGTTGTTGGTAATGACAGTACTATCCTCTCCTGTATCTACATAGTTGATCCTGGACGTTACGTAGGTCGGAAATTTTTAAATTCTGCTACGTAACCCAATAGTGGTATCAGAGCGATCTATGCGTAGGTACAGGTACGTACTAGAGCACATAAGAAGTGAGCCCAGCTCACTTGGCTAGGGCAAGTGGATGTACAACCCAGCCACCCAGGTTCAAGTCCCCACGGACGCAGATTTGGGTTCTTATTATTTCAAAAAACTAAAACCGCTGTAGGGGCTTCCCCTACCGCATTCCTTTCAAAAAAAACGTACTAGAGCACATAAGTCTGTGCGGGCACCGCTTAAGTTTGTGTGGGTATGTCAGAACTCTTCTGACATTCAGGTTATTTATGTATGCTTCCCAATAAACTACTTAAGGATGGTTTCCGACGGCATAGTTTGATTTTACGGACTTCTGGCAATCCGCGGACCTTCCGACTGCTCCTAGTATGCTTGTTGGCGCCAACGAAGTGCTTCAGTAGCTCCAGGTGTTTCTATAGTTGGTCTCATTGACTTGGTAGTGGAAAGGGCATGTGGACTAGGTCCACACGGGGGTCACGCGCACCAGTGAAGTTTGGAAGGGGAGCAGCAACGTGCTTGTAACGTTGGGTTGTCCTTCACCCCGCAATGTCAATCTAGCATCATGATTAACCATGCTTGGTTACCTTACGTAGGCAGTGACGGTTTTACACGGTAAATCCCAAAGCCTCGTAAAAATTGCAAACACAAAGGTTAGAGGTCGTCTAACTTGTTTTTGCAGGCATGATGTGATGTGGTATAGTCCTTTAATTTTATTCAATTGTTGTATGAAATACCATCATATGTAATTCCAACCTGCGTGTTGGATTTAGAAGAAGCATGATGGGTGGAAACCACATGATTGCTATCTAGGGCCTGCGTGCCACATGTTATTTCGTTTCTTAGAAATAGGAGACAGACATGAAGGTAGCGTCGTAGACCTCGACGACAAGGAGTGGAACAAGGAAGGAGTTCTTACATCCACATGGAAGACGAAGAGGACTTAATTGTGAAAGTTTATTTCTCTTTATTATTGCACTCTCTTTGATTGCGCAGTAGTCGTGATTATTAGGGTGATTCCTCAAGAAAATATCAAGGAGATCGTGCTCATCCAACTGTGGCACCGTCAAACCGGATGCTTGTCACCGTGCGACCTGTATCCAGGAGTAATGTGTGCCAAGGGTTCGGGAGGCGGGCACGGACCGTCCTAGCAGCATGAACGGTTGGTTGTCTTGACGTCCAGGCATAACTAGTTATGAGTTCGGAGCACTACATCGAAAGATGAACGGAAATCACGTCAGGAAGTGATTGGCAAGTTGGCCTACCCTCTCGTCATAGTGGATGACATGTATCCATGCTTCTCACTATTGAGGATTGCGGATTCCGAGTCACTGTTTAACTGATCATGAGGAATATCAGTTTCAGTGGGAGCACACCATAGTTAAATCATATCATTTTAACTCGTGCAAATTAATCATGAAAAAGGGGTCTAAAAGGAATTTGCTATCATTGTAGATTAAAGCCTGTCGACATTAACCTGCTTTGTAAAATGGAAACTTTAACTGTTAATGGTAAGAACTTTGTAGATTGGATCTGCGCCCTTAGAAGTAGACTTAGAGAAAATAGAAAGTTATATGTTCTAGATGCACCTTCCTCTGAATTGTCATGGAATGGCAATTATGTTCGTGATGAAAAGGCAGTAAGGGAATTAATGTTAACTTATATGGATAAACAATTGCATACTCGCTTTGGGAAGGCGAGTGCATATGATGTGCTCACAGAGCTGCATAGTTTATTCCAGGAGAGAGTCAAAGTTGCATGTTATGCAATTACAAGACAGCTCTTCAGTTGTAAGTTAGACATAAAGGGTTCGCTCATCGATCACTTGGCAAGGATGATTAATCTTAATCAAATGTTGGAAGATCTAGGTTTTCCAATGCATGCCCAAGCGAGTCGTACAGTATTGCTAATGTCACTACCACCGCATTATGGCGGGTACATTCAAAATTCAAATTTGATTGGTAGTAACATAAGCATGGATGAGCTTACAAGGAAATTAATCATAGCGGAAGCTAAGATTAAAAACTGCAAAAGGGTTGGTTCATCCAACAAGGCATCACAAGATATGGAGGAAGGAGATCTCAATATAGTGGAAGGTTTAGGGATTGGAAATCCCAAAGTCATCAGTGTGTTAGATGTGTATTTAACCGGACCTCACAGTGATTCTTGGATCTTTGACACCGGGTCTGTTGCACACATTTGCAACACGACGAGTGGTTTAAAAGATGTGAGGAGGTTAAATCCAGGAGAAGTGTGCATGAGGGTTGGAAACGGAATGCAAGTTAGCGTTCGTTCCATCGGTACCATGAGCCTTCATTTACCTTCAGGATTCATGTTGGAAATGAGTAATTGCTACTATGTACCCACATTGAGCAAGAACATCATTTCAGGGTCACGACTTTTACGTGACGGATATTCTTTTAATTCTGAGAACAATGGATGTTCGATTTATTATAAGAATGTATTTTACGGATCAGCCCCTCTGGTGGATGGTCTGTTTGTATTGAATCTTGGAAGGATAGAAGACACATTACACATTGATGCAAAGAGACTGAAATTAGTGAAAGATGATACTTACACTTGGCACTGTCGTCTTGGGCACATCGGGAAAAGCCGTATGAAACAACTATTTTCGGATGGGTTGTTGCAATCATTTGATGAGGATTCATTTGATCAGTGTGAGGCTTGCCTGATGGGAAAAATGGCCAGGACGCCGTTTGGCGGGGTAGTCGAACGGGCGACCGAATTGATCGAGATCATACACACGGATGTGTGTGGGCCTCTGAACATTTCGCGCGCGGTGGATATCTTTACTTTGTGACATTTACTGATGATTTAAGTAGATATGGCTATATTTACTTAATGAAGCAAAAGTCGGAAACCTTTGAGAAATTCAAGGAGTTTCAGAATGAAGTAGAGAATAAACATGACAGGAAGATAAAGTACCTGCGATCTGATCGTGGTGGAGAATATCTTAGTCATGAATTCAGTCAACACATGAAGGACTGTGGAATTGTACCACAGTTGACGCCACCTGGAACACCGCAAAGGAACGGAGTTTCGAGAGACGTAATCGAACTCTTATGGATTCGGTTAGGTCTATGTTGGCACTATCTGATTTACCACTATCCTTTTGGGGTTATGCACTAGAAACAGCAGCTTACACTTTAAATAGATCATCATCCAAGTCTGTCAAGACCACGCCTTATGAAGTCTGGATGGGTAAACCACCCAGCATAAGTCACCTCAAGGTTTGGGGATGCGATGTTTATGTTAAACGATTGCAGGCCACAAAACTTGAGCCAAGGTCTGACAAATGTGTTTTCATAGGGTATCCCAAAAATACCATTGGATACACTTTTTATAACAAGGTCGAGGGCAAGATTTTCGTTGCCCGGAACGGCGTATTTCTTGAGAAAGATTTTCTTTCAAAGAAGTCAGTGGGAGGACGGTAAGTCTCGAGGAGATTTTACAATCTACCGACGAGATAGTCAGAGTTAACGCATCGGAAGAAATTCCGGTCGGAGACTCAGCCACTGATACGGAGACTCCAAATCCTCCTCCTGAGGAAGAGGAAACTCCAGTCAGGCAGATTCCTCAAGTAAGGAAAGGAAGCCGAGTTCGCGAACAACCTAGGTTTTTCGAGAACGAAGTTTTCTTACTAGAGGGTGTCGAGAAAGAAGTTTTCGTCATGGACGAAGTTCTTCTTCTCGAAGAGGATGAACCTGCATGTTATAAAGAAGCGATGAATGATAAAGATTCCAACAAATGGCAAGATGCCATGAATTCTGAAATGAAATCCATGTATGACAATCAAGTCTGGGATTTGGTAAACTTCCTGAGGAAGTTAGACCAATAGATTGTAAATGGATCTTCAAGAAGAAGACATACGCGGACGGTAATGTTACCGTTCATAAAGCACGCCTTGTCGCAAAGGGTTTTCGACAAATTCAAGGTGTAGACTATGAGGAGACATTCTCTCCGTAGCAATGCTTAAGTCTGTAAGGATAATGTTAGCAATAGCTGCCTATTATGATTATGAAATCTGGCAGATGGATGTCAAAACAGCTTTCCTTAATGGAAATCTAACTGAGGATGTGTACATGGTACAACCCGAAGGTTTTGTCGATCCAAAGAAAGCTAACATGGTGTGCAAGCTAAAGAGGTCCATTTATGGTCTCAAGCAAGCTTCACGGAGTTGGAATATTCGATTTGATGAAGTAGTCAAAGGTTTTGGCTTCGTTCAAAATTTCGAAGAAACTTGTGTTTACAAGAAAGAAAGTGGGAGCTCAATTGTGTTTCTAATTCTCTATGTCGATGATATATTATTACTTGGTAATGATAAGATATTTCTTGGGGAAGTTAAGGCTTCATTGGAAAAGAGTTTTGCGATGAAGGACTTAGGTGAGGCTGCATATATATTAGGCATCAAGATCTATCGCGATAGAGAAAGACGCCTAATAGGTTTGAGCCAAAGTACATATATAGATAAGGTGTTGAAGAGATTCGACATGGCCGATTCCAGAAAGGCATCGTTCCGATGGTGCCTGGAATTACCTTAAGCAAGAATCAGTGTCCTAGTACAGCTCTGAGCGAAAGGAAATGGCGGACAAACCTTATGCTTCGGCAATAGGTTCTATAATGTACGCAATGACATGCACACGTCCCGACGTGTCATATGCCCTAAGTGTTACCAGCAGATTTCAATCTGATTATGGTATGGCCCATTGGGCAGCAGTTAAAACATTCTGAAATACCTCAGGAGAACTAAGGACATGTTCCTAGTCTATGGAGGAGATGAGGAGCTCAGAGTACGTGGGTACACTGACTCAGGATTTCAGTCTGACCCAGACGATTCCAAAGCACAATCAGGTTACGTGTTCGTTCTCAACGGCGGTGCGGTAAGCTGGAGAAGCTCCAAGCAAGGCACGGTGGCAGACTCTACAATGGAGGCGGAATATGTGGCGGCATCTGAAGCAGTCAAGGACAGCTATTGGATAAAGAAGTTCATTACTGAACTAGGAGTGGTTCCTTCAGGCAGATCCAATCGAGCTCTACTGTGACAACAGTAGTGCCGTTGCTCTGGCAAAGGATCCGAGGTCTCACAGCAAAGCCAAGCACATTGAACGCAAGGATCACCTCATCAGAGATCATGTGGCAAAAGGGCACACTGCAATACGTAGAGTTCATACGATTGACAATGTAGCCGATCCTATGACAAAAGCTCTTCCACGCTTGAAGTTTGAACCTCACCGGTTTAACATCGGTCTTAAAGAAGGTTTAATGTAATAGATTATTGTATCTAGTGCAAGTGGGAGACTGTTGGATATATGCCCTAAGAGACAATAAATATATCTGTTTCATGATTAATGTATTATATCTTTATGCTATAACTGCTATGGTCTATAAATGTGAGATTTATAGGGAAACACATACGCACGTGTAAGGATATAATCAAACCCATTTACCCTTTGTCCTGTCTCTTGGACGAACTCGTTAATACTGGATGGCGATGTTTTCCAGCCATGGACAAGTGCTCTTGTCATTATTAATGGGAGCATATTGTTAAGTTAACAATATGACTGGGAAGACCCAAATTATGATATACTACGAGATCAAGTTTCGTATAAATATAGTCTAGGTTTGGTTGCTTGCTTATTCCTTAGACCATGAGAATATATGGTTATGTGTATTGGAGAGGAAGCTTTGACATAGTCAATCATTACGGCCGTAACAGGGTAATCAAAAAGGCTATGATTGGGTAACCTCAAAGGTATACTATAACCATAGTAGTTCAAGACTGGGAATCACACCTCTAAAGTAATAGAGAGATACAACCAGGATCCGCTCTAGTGTGAAAGTGTCCATTGACAAGTCTGCGCAGACAAGGTAATGATATGCAAATATCATGGGATACTTAAACATGAGTTAAAGAGTAAAGGCATCGTACCGGTAACAAGGATAAGGTGACATAGTAAATGAAAGCTATCATTTATGGTAATGTCATATATCTCGCCTTGGGTATTTGATGAGTATCGTGATGGTGATAGGATAAACATGTTAATCAAGCAGGTTCAAAAGAGTGTCTTCGCATAACGGTAGCAGCTATACAGAACGTCCAGGTTCTGACACTGGCAAGTGATTGGATAAGCATTTCCAATTATAGTTACACGTTATCGAACCTGTAGGGGTCACACACTTAAGGCGTCAAGGTCTGTGTATTCGTAGTGGTCCGGAGTAGAGAGGTTGTATCATCTGGGATGGTTTCCGGCGTGATAGAATTACATTCGGAGAATTAGATCATGAAAAAAGAAAGGTTTATAAGAAAGGAAATAATTGTCCAAGTATATTCTGTCGGCAGACACTAGGTGTCTCGGATCATATAAATATGTTTGTATGATAAGTAATTAATTCTGGGAATTAATTAGACAAAATATTTATTGATTAAATATTAATTTATTTAATTAATAGGAAATTATTAAAGGCCAATAAAAGGTGGCTGCCACATGGGCCCACATGGCAGCCGCACCACCGCAAGGTGGTGGGCCGAGTCGGCCGGCCGAACCTTAGTGGGCCTCGGCCCACGAAGGGCAAGGCGGCGGCGGGAGGCCGAGACGAGGCCGGCTTGGGTGGGCCCCACCCACCGAGTCGGTGGCCAGGGCGGGCCCCACCCGCAGGTCGGTGGCCAGGCGGGCCCCACCTGGGGTCGGTGGCCAAGGCGGGCCCCACTAGGGGCGGCGGCCAAGGAGGAGGCGGGGGGCAACTCCACCTTCCTAGCCGAATTGGGCAAGGGGAAGTTTCCCCTTGTCCAAGTTGAGTTGGACTAGGAAAACTTTCCCCTTGTCCAAGCAACCCTACCCCTTGGGACTTCTTTATAAACCCCACCCCCTCCTCTTTTGGAGATATACAATAGACTTGAGATTTCTCCTCGGAGGCTCCCAAGGTCTAGATCTAATCTCTCTCACTCTCTCCCATGTGTTGGGGCTCTCTCTCCACCATACGCATACCAGTAGCACTTAGTCCTGGCACGGCGAAGCGCCGCTGGATCTTGACGGACGTACGTGTGCGAGCTCTCAGAGGGGTGACGCGTCATAGACGTTTGACCCTCACTCGTTTGGATCAAGAAGACATACGAAGGAACGGCGATATTCTCACCGTCAGGCTTGACCGTGAGAATCTTCATCAAGCTTCATCAACTACGTCGGCGTCATCGTCATCGACAACGTCATCGACAACTCTTTCGCAACTCGTTGTTGGTAACGACAGTACTATCCTCTCCTGTATCTACATAGTTGATCCTGGACGTTACGTATGTCGGAAATTTTTAAATTCTGCTACGTAACCCAATATAGATCTAACATGTTCTTATTTTAACTTCATGTCAAAAGACTTAATGCTATACTCTGATTTATCTTAATTACTGGGGTGTTATAATTTCGTTCGCATCTTGATGGAGTATAAGAGAGACTAATAAACAAAAGGTCTCTATGTTAGGACGTGATTTCCATATAATTAGTAACTTGTCTTTAAACTTTTGTATTGCAATCTCATATGGCAACTCTAGTGTTGCATTGTCTACCACTTTATTAAAGAGAGAGTGCATTTGTGAAACCATGAACCCCGTCCATTTTTAATCATAAGAAACACCTTTCCAACAACTTTTATCACCTTTACATTTTCTGCCATTTAAAAATCCGAAAATACAAAAATACTTTTACTTCTTGCATTTATTATAGAAAACCCAAAAATATCATCCATTATTGTTTCCACCATCCTTGCACATTTATTTACCATCATTGTATATTTATTTCGTCATCATTTCATATTTATTTACTGTTTTGCATATACTTTATTTTCATATTATTCTCACACCTTGTGCTTGACAACCACTAGGTGAGGTTGAGAACCAAAACAATTTACTTTTTTGTATAGGTTTCAAGAGAAGGACAAGAAGATAAATCTTTTACTACTGATTCACCGAGAGTTCGATATTAAACCCTCGAGTCATCCCTCGTGTGGAAAACTGTCTTCCATATACTACACACTCTGCACTTGTAATCTCAACCTAACCCATTTTCTTTTCACGTAGGTAACTACGTGAAGGGCCATCACCCACATATCGGTCCCACATATGATTTTTTTTTTGTCCACGTTTGGGTTGTGAATATTAGCAAATCTAGAAATAGTTGTGCTGCTACTTAGACATCCAATTTTTTTATCCATTCGATTACTTTAGGGAAAGCTATCGTGGAAACTTCATTACTTGTCAAATAGGCTTAAATCGTTAGCAAGTAATGCACGGATAAAATCTGGACGATCCGCGTGCCACCTGAGTGGCATACAGATGGTATACTTAAACTCTGAACTTTTCCTTTTTTTTTAAACATCTAAATACTCTCAAGTTTTTCTTTTGACAATCTGAAACTCTCAACATTTTGTTTTTGAGAAATTCTAGAAAATAATTCGCAAAAACAAAAGAAATTTCTAAATTTGTCAATTTTGTTTTTGAACAGAACTAAAATTGTCAACTGAGATGTTGAGCCTGAATTATGTGCACCTTCTTACCGGCCAAGGCCCATTCCCACGTCGGAACAAAGCCAAAAGTCCAAAACGCCATTCCCACGTCCACCAGCACACGAAACACAACTGCTCCCCAGGGTACGCACGCCTTTCCTAGTTCCTCTCGACAAGGAGGAGGCTGCTGCGGCGGCGACGGCATTCAGAGTGATATGGATGGCACGTTGCAAAACTAAGTTGTCCGCCTTCGTCTTCTGTTCGATCACAGGACAGTGGTGAGCCGCCGCATCCAAGGCCTGGACCGATTTGGTCGATGACAAGCGCGAGTCGGACACCATGTCACAAGCCTCTTATTGTTTTGTCAGGCGCCATTTTGCTCATGGCTGCTTCTACTGGGACTGGTTGCTTATCAAGAGTAAAAGGTTGCTCGTGCTTGACACCAGCAGTATGGAGTTATCCATGGCTGACCTCCCACCGGGAGAATGGAGTACCTCGCGAGGTTTATCCATTGTGGATGCTGGGCACGGCAGGCTTGGGATGTTTGGTTTCCATGACGCATCCAATCTCTGCTATACCATTGCGCGAAACAAAGGCGATAATCCGAGCAAGTGGCACATGGAGAAGACGATAGCACTGGATTCTGGGTACAAGTATCATATCAAAGATGCAACAAAGGGGCACTTGCTCTTGAGAAAGACGGAACCCGCATCCGTAGAAAACCCACTCGCTGAATACTTACTAAAGGACATCAAGACGGTACCCTCATCCCTGGAGAATCCACTCGTCGAATTCCTCTCAATGGACATCAAGACGTTCAAGTTGCAGAGGTTTTGTGCACAAGGCACAAATATGTTCGGGAAACTCATCTATACCAACTTCCCACCATCGTTGTTGTCTTCACCGACAATATGAAGTGGTAAAAAATTCTATTGTGTCCCAGTTATATACTTCCTTTCATATCACACAGCTTGTCTAATGCTTGATTTACATTGTTACAACTGATGACTCTTATTTACATAATTAGTGTTTATTTTCTTGTGCTCGTGGAAAAGCTAAGTGTCCGGAGACTACGGGAGTTAAACTTCTCGGGAAGCTGATTTACATTGTTACAACTGATGACTCTTATTTACATAATTAGTGTTTATTTTCTTATTTACATAATTAATTGCTAAGTATTTGGACCACACATGTCAGAACTCTTATTACTAAACGCAGTTAACACTTTTTTTTATGTAACTACAACTACATGCGAAAACTTTTGTGGATGTTTAGTAACTCTCACTTACACTTTTGTGGAACTATGGATTAACTCCTTCCCATGGAAGATAAGCTTATTTGTAGGATGCATTTGTTTTAACTCCTCCCCATGTTAGCAACTACGATAAGAATTATCCTCAACCAGTAGTTTTCACGTACCAGCACATTAATTTTAGCTGAAAAGCCGTTCTGTATTTGCTCAATCTGGATCATTTTGCAACAGAAAAGCCGTTCTGTATTGCTCAGTCTAGATCATTTTACAACAGAAATGCAGCGACGTCAACCTTGGCTGTCCGCACGGGCCTTCACCACCAAATGCCCAATGTGAATCCTACATGCTCCATTTGTTGTCTCGAACCTGAGGATGATCATCACGCACTTATAAGATGTACAATGGCCAAGGCACTACGGGTGGAGACGAGGAAAGTTTGGTCTTTGCCACCGGAGGCGACGTTCAGAGATACCGGTAAGGAATGGCTCCTGCACTTGCTAGGTATTGTCTTGCCTACTACGCGAGCTAAAATCATATTCCTACTCTGGCGTTCATGGCACCATCGGAACAATGTTGCTCATGGTGATGGCAAGGCTTCGGTGGCTGCTTCTGCGTCTTTCATCGCCAACTACCTGGATTCATTCAGTGCTGCCTTGTCGTCGAAGCTGGATTACAAGGGTAAAGATGTTGTTCTACCAGACCGTCGTAGTTCAGTCGGATCATCCAACTAGGCAGCACCTGGAAGGACAGCTTAAAGCCAATGTTGATGCAGGTTGGGATGTGCTTACTGAACAGGCTGGCGTTGGTGCCCTTGTTCGTGATCATCACGGTCAAGTGATAATATCTGAATGGAAATTCATTCCGTGATATTCTAGTGCAGAAGAGGCCGAGGTACTAGCTTGCCTTGAGGGACTGAAACACTTGATCAACCTTCGGCAGTGGCCGGCACGTGCAGATTATTTCTAGCCAGGTTCAGGATAGATCAGCATGCTGGAGCTTATACGGTCAAGCAAGAGAGTTGTTGAAGGTATATCATCTAATTGAGGTGAAGAAGCTGGAGCGCGTGAGCAATGGAGCTGCACATGTTTTAGCGCAATTAGGCAAATCTGGAGAGAATGGTGTTTTATACTAATGCAATCCCGACCTTTGTGTCGACCATGGTTGCAAACGATTGTAAGATGGTTTCCTGTAAAAAAATGCTGGCTGATCAGGTATGTGTGATGGTGGATGCAACTATTCTTCAGAACGAGCATCAGATGGGGTGGGGTGCGTGGCGTGATCACATTGGTTCCTATTTACTATCTTGCACCGAAGGAATCCAAGGCAACCTTTCACCTGAGTTGTCGGAAGCTATTGCCGTCAGAGGGGTATAAAAAGATCATTTTGATGTGAGATTGTATCTCGTTAATCCAACGGATCCGATCTTCTGGAAATGATCACTCTTCTGTTGGTTCTGTGGTGAGTGACATGAAATCACTTGCTTCAGGTTTCAACATGGAAATTCTCAAAAAAAAAAAGGTTTCAACATGGCAATCTTCAAACATGTGGGGCGTCAGCTGAATGTCACGACACATATCTCTTACTCCCTCCGTTCCAAATTAATTGACTAACGGAGGGAGTAGCTCGTACTAGTAGTCATCTTGGATTCTACAATCTTTCTTTTGATGTTATTCCAAAGTTTATTCGGAAGGAACTATCTAAAAACGTGTTTTGGTCAATAAAGAGGCGATATTCTCTAAAAGAAAAGGTATAATAATGATCCCGTTTACCCGGAAAAAAAGAAACTCTTAACCTTTTTTCTTAGAACGTTTGAAACTCTCACCTGAGGATATGGGCCTGAAACCGGCCTTGGCCCATTCCCATGTCATCTAAAAGAAGAAAGAGAAAGCCACCGTCTTCTCACACGAACACCACAGCCACCGTCTTCTCCCATCCCATCTCTTCGAAGGTTCCCGGCGGCGCCCTCCGGCGACCGGCTCTTCCTCCCCCGCCGGCCTCCACTTCCCCTCCTCCCCGCCAATGGCGGCCAGCAAGAAAGTGGCGTCGCATATCACGGAGATCCCCGACCACCTCCTGGCGGAGATCTTCCTCCGGCTGCCCGCCGCGGAGGACCTCGCCCGCACCTCCGCCTCCTGCGTCTCCTTCCGCCGCCTCGTCACCGACCGGTCCTTCATCCGCCGCTTCCGCCGCCTCCACGCCCCGCCACCCCTCGGCTTCCTCGAGCACAACGACTTCAACCCCGCCATCCCGCCGCACCCCTCCGCTGCCGACGCCCGGGCGCTCGCCCTCGCCGCCGACTTTTCTTTCTCCTTCCTCCCCTCCCACTGCCACTGGACCGTCCAGGACACGCGCGATGGTCGCGTCCTCCTCCATGGCTGCCCCGAGGACATGGAGCTCGCGGTCCAGAACGGAACATCCTTCATGGGGCTCGCGGTCTGCGACCCTTGCACCACCGGTATGTCCTGCTCCCCCCAGTGCCTGATGACCTAACCACGTCGCCGCAGAACCAGGACCCCATGGTACGCAAGCCGCACTGCAAGCCTTTCCTCGTCCCCCTCGACGAGGAGGAGGCTGCCGCGGCGGCAGCGGAGGATACAACATTCAGAGTGATCTGGATGGCACGTTGCGAAACTGAGCTGTCCGCCTTCGTCTTCTCTTCGAGCACTGGACAGTGGCAGGCCACCGCATCCTTGGTATGGGCCGATTTAGTCGCTGGCATAGGCGAGGCGGACAGCATGTTACAAGTCGCCCATGTTTTTCTCAAGCGCCATTACGCTTATGGCTGCTTCTACTGGGACTATTTGCTTATCCGGAGGAAAAAGATGCTCGTGCTTGACACCAGGACGATGGAGTTCTCCATGGCTGACCTTCACCCGGAGAATGGAGTACCTCGCGAGGTTTAGCCATTGTGGAAGCTGGGGAGGGCAGGCTTGGGATGTTTGGTTTCCATGACGCAACTTCATCTGATCTCAGCTATACCATTGCGCGAAACAAAGGCGGTAATCCGAGCCAGTGGCAGATGGAGAAGAGAGTCCCACTAGATACTAGGTGCAGATATTATATCAAAGATGCAACTGAGAGATACTTGCTCTTGAGAAAGACAATATCCTCATCCCTAGAGAATCCAATCACTGAATACTTCACAATGGACATCAAGATGCTGAAATTTCAGAGGTTTTGTGCACAAGCCACGAATCGCCATAGGAAACACATATATACCAACTTCCACCATCGTTGTTGTCTTCACCGACAATATGAAGTGGTAAAACATTTCTATCATGTCCTAGTTACCTCCTTCCTTTCATAATCATCACACAGCTTGTTTATTGTTACAACTGATAACTCTTATTAACATGATTTAGTAGTGTTTATTTTCTTGTGCTCATGAAAAAAGCCAAGTGCGCGGAGACAGTTAGTCCTGATATATTGTCTTGTTTGTTCAGATTGCATTTTTTAGGGAGTGCCTGCTGTATTCCATTTATGGCAAATCTTCCGGTAGGGTATGACAGAATGACATTTGTATTGAATACAAAAAGTTGATGTTTGCAGTGTTCCTCCAAACTATTATGAATGGAACTCCAACATGCACTATGAGGGTGTATATAATTTTTTATTCTCCAAACACTCCACATGACATCTGAAGTTAACATCTTCATCAGTTTGTTAGTGTTATCAATCGAAAACAAGCAATATATCTAAAATCAGCGCGCTTGTGTTTTTGACCACACGACAGAACTCTCAGACCAGATCGAATTACTAAGTATAGTTAACAATTTTTTTGTGTAACTACAAGTGCAAGCTATGGATGTTTATTAACTCTCACTTACAGTTGTATGAATTAACTCCTTCCTATGAAAGATAAGCTTATTTGTGGATGCATTTGTTTTCCATTAACTCCTCCACATATTAGCAAGTATAAGAATTATCCTGATCCAGTAGTTTTCATGTACCAGCACATTAGTTATAGCTGAATTGTGCAAGTATGAGTGACACTTGCCCTTGTGTTTTATTTATCCAGCCGCTCGCCATGGAAGGTCTTGACCAGCAGTAGGAGCAGTTGGCGTTATGTGCCAGGACCATCTTTCTCCAGTAGCACCATCCCCAGTTGTTGCTTCTGTGTGGCATTGGCCCTCCTAATGATCTTACGTCCCTTGGCATCCCTGTTTCTGCTGATGCCCCTGATGTTGGGAAGCATATGTTTGACAACCCTTGTAACGGCATCTCCATCATCCCGTCAGTGTGTCGTGCGTGTGCGCCGTGTGCATAAGCTGTGCCGGAATCCTTATGTGCACAACAGTGTGTAACATACGTTTATTATCATCCTTTTGGTTTCTGTTTTAAATATACCACTTCTCAGGGCCCTTGTCTATTCTATTTGAGCTTACCTGATACTAATAATAGAAAACGTTGTTTATATGTTTTGTGTTTGTGATTAAATCGCTTTAGAAAAGCTACCTAATTAAAGATCCTTATAGGTTGTACAAACAAATTATTTATTTTGGTGACTCGTGTATAAATGAGCAGCTGCCCAGAACTGGTAGTTTTGCATGCTTGAAACTCTGTTCTCAAAACAACATTAATAGTCGTCTGAGTCTAGTTCAAAATTAACTACCATCTCGTGTGTTCTTAGCAATTGCTCGTTTTATGATGAAGTGGTAAAAAAATTCTGTTGTGTCCTTGTTATCTCCTAATTTTTCAGAATTATCACACAGCTTGTCTAATGCTTGATTGTTTATTCTTACAACTGCTAACTCTTTTTAACATGATTTGTAGTGTTTATTTTCTCGTGCTCGTGAAAAATCTAAGTGCGCAGAGACATTTAATCCTGATACATTGTCTTGTTTGTTCAACCTGCAATTGTAAGGGAGTGCTTGTTTTATTACTGTTATGGCAAATGTTCCGGTATGGTGTGACAATGACATTTGTATTGAATACCAATAGTTGATGTTTTTTCCTCTCAACTTCACAGAGCCTAGAATAACAGCAGTAGGAGCAGTTAGCTTTCGGATGTCATGCATGAACATAACAGTGCAACGTATAGACTAATGCTGGCACCATTATGTGCAGCAGAGAGTAAACTTACCTTTATTATTGTTTGTTTTTGTACATGCTACTTCTGACGAGCCTTACCTATTCCATTCAAGCTTATTTGAGACTGAATTACTTTAGGTGTTAACTTATGAAAAACCTTCTAGTTTTCAAAAGTAAATTTTCATTTTTGAGATGTGTGTATAAACAAGTAGCAGCAGTTGTACTGGAAGTGGTAGATCTGCAGCTTGCCTTGTTCAAATAAAAGTAATGCTTGATAAGAAACTTTTAAAAGAACGACATCTATAGTCCTCTGGTTTACCTGAATTCAAAATTGACAACCCTTTGTTGCATTTCTGTTATGTGAAATGTTCCGGTAGGATATGGCATTACATAGTATTGAATGAAAATAGTTGATGTTTTCCCTCTTACCTTCACGCTCTAAACAATTTTCATCTCCAGCATTGCCTGATTTTGTCTTCGGTTTCTTTAAAGCATTCTTATTCTTAGCAAAGTCCCAGTAAAGTGGTATATCTTGCGCACAGCAAATATGTAGCACCCTTGCTTAAAAAGCATAGGCACTTTGCGAAATATACAAGCCCTGGATCAAATAGTCTAGTACTCACCAACAGAATTGTAATATCATGCATTAATGTCAAAAGATTATTACAACGCGAGTACGATATGATTCCATAAAATACTTTATTACAACTGCGCATAGCCAAGGGCTAGCTTGAAACAATAAATAGTTCAACATTTATTCAGAGTTCACACGCAAAATAAATATAACACGGAGCTCCATCATGTCCATGCGGCACTGGCGAACATGTTGGTTGTAAGCTCGAAGACTGACGATGTCACTCCTGATCGGACGAACCTGCAACATGTAAGTTGCAGCCCATAATGTTTGGGTTAGATGCCGTTCGACTGGCTGGCAAGTGAATACTGGTGGAATATAAAATGGCAAGACTAATTCTACATGCTTATATGGCTGGTGGAGTTTAAGACTATTGCATAAAGAAAATTTTATCCTACTTTTCATAAAGTATTTTTAATTCTCATCAACAATATGAGACACAACCCTGGAACGCATCCAGTGCCTCATTTAACCCGAGTTCACCCAGCAAGTTTTATTATGAAATTGGAATGATGAGATTTTTCCATACACTACAATGTTCGAAGACACGCATTGTCCATAACCGGGGACACGGCTAAGATCTTAGTTTGACACACTCTCGAGAGGTTGTGCACGTTCATCATTAGACTCGACTAACCCTAGTGCTCCTACTCACATCATTTAGTAAGCAGGAAAGGAGGAAGTCAAGACAAGACTTTTCGGAAGAAATCCCCTTCTCCATACTGGCTTGACCCGTTCCCACCTACATTCCCCTACATCTGCTTGTCAAGCACGGATTGGGTTCATTCAACTTACTAACTCAAGACAGAGCCCATATGACTAGTGGTTGCACGCTTCGGCAACAAACATGAAGTGACTTAAAATCTCGATACCCTGGGTGGCAATCCACAAGTGAGCGTAAACAAGACAGCCATAGACATGACCCATGAATAGCCACTCCACTCACATCATCCTCTATCAAACCAATCCACCCAGGCAGTAAATTAATTTAGTGGAGTTTTCAAATAACACATCTACAATAAAACAATCATTTTTGCAGCATGTACTTCCACTAAATTATAATAGGTCACTACCAAGGTGGTCATATGGCTATCCTACAAGGTTTGCATAGCATAATATAATATAGTAGTGCCTATCATGCATACTACTAAAATATCTACAAATGCAAATAAACAAAATAGTAGGTCATTTATGCGTGTGCAAGTTATTCACTTGCCTTCGTAGTAGTTCGTGTTGTTGCAGCACTCACAGCTCGCTCTGCACTCTTCACAATCTAAACAAGCAAAACACCAATTCAATACAATTCACAAATAGCATTACAAAAATAATGTAAGCATGACAAAATGCAGAGGTGCCACAATTTCAAGTCAAGCAATAAATATTATTTTAGCTCTCTGGTATAAACTATATGCATGATGCTCATGTCAATTTTTTTAATATGATTAATAAGACAAAACAATTTTGATTAGCTAAATACTAGTTTTTAAACATCTGTTTGTGATGCTAATATGCATGATGTGAAAGTGCAAACTTTAGTGCCCACTGTGTTCTACATAAAATTTTGAGAATTTTGGTATAAAAACGTAATTTTTGGCTAAGTAGAACTCAAGTTATGAATTTTACAAGATAAACATATTCTCTGTTTTGAAAATACGAATTTACAGAGAAACGCGACACGTGTCGCAACGTGATTCGCTGTTCGCTATGACTAGATGCTGACTGTGTCACTTGCCACACGGCAGCCTGTGATTGGCCTGTACCTCTTCATGATTGAATCTAATCTAAACCATCTAAGAGAGATCCTACAGCTACTGTGCAACTTCCCTGTACGATCGAATACTATCAGCCATGGCAGCTCTGCTGAGTTCGGCAACGATGCTCGGCGGTGCTCGGATGATTGCACAACTCCATAGAAGATACCCGACGAATCAGATACTCACCTAGATACTCAGCGGCGGTCTCGGCAGCAGTCTCTCGAAGGTTCCCGACGAAGGCGTCGTGGTCTTGCAGCTCCAACTCCAGCGATGAACAAACTCGACGAACTCCCGCTCCGCCAGTCTCTGGTTTGTGCGGAAAACGTAATTAGAAAGGTGCATAGACACAGATACAAGGGTTAACATGAAGAGAAGGGTCTCGGTGCGACGAGAATCCGAAGCAACCTTCACCGAAGCCTCGGTGAAGAACGGCGGCGACGGAGATCGATATATCGATCTGTGACGGCTAGGGTTTTGAGGTTTGTGGAAAAACGGAACGACGGTGTCGAGGAGTTATTTATATGAGGGTTTAGGTGGCGAAAGGATAGAGGTATTCGAACTGGTTTGGGAGATCTTTTTGGAAACAGGTTCGGTGCTGAACGTACGTATCCTGGAGTCGCTTCGTTGGTTCAGTTCAGAAAAACAATAGGATGGCTGTTGTGCCGTGCTGTACGTTCAGAAGAGAAAGAACGATCAGCGAACCAAAGAAAAGATTGAAACGTGAGGGAGAGGAAGAAAAGCAAATTCGTGCCGTTCTGGAGTTTTTCCAGGTACGTGGTGAAAATGGGCTGGAGTTGGTGTTGGGCTGGCCACCTTCTTGGGCCTAGGCTGTCTGGTACGCTTCTATTATTTTATTTTTGTTCAGTTTTTATTTTATAAATGTTTTCCCTACTAAGTATTAATACAACTCCGACAGGAGCAAAATATATTATAGGAAAAAATCTCGTGAGTTGTAGTTTATAAAATAATTCCACTTAACGCAGTTTTACTTATACAGGTAAAACAGAAAAAATAGTTTTGTGCTTATATTGCACATAACATTGTTTGTTCGATTTAAACTAATGCACAATCCAATGCAGATGATGCATGCCATGCATGATTTTATTTTTTCAAATAAAAGTATATAGTTTTCAAAAGTTTTTTTTCAAAATTTTGAAAAAAAACTTGGGATGTTACAAAATAGCAATATGTTTTGAGCGTTTGCAGTGTTCCTCCATTACTAACTATATAATGGACATGGGAAATGCCGGCCTAAGAGCGCCCCGCGGCACTGCAGCACTGTAGCTAACACTGTAGCTACCTACAGTGTCGCGATGGGCCCCACCTGTCAGCCTCATGTTACATTAAAAAAAAAGGCCAAAGCGGTGCCACTGCCACGCAAGAAACAAACCCACGCACGCAACACACCCACACCACACAGCACCACACTTCTCCCAGCTCTAGCCACTCGCTCCCCAGCTCTGGTCGCTCGCCGCTGCCGGACCACACCGTCGCCGCGGCCCTCGCGCCGTCCGTCCTGCCGCACACCGCCCCAGCTCATGCTCTGGACCTCCACTCCGTGGTCTTCCGCTCCATCCCGTCGGCCACCGACCGCCGCCGCCGGCCGCGCGCCCCTGCGCGTTCCCCAAGCTCCGGCCGCCGCCGCCGGACCACACCGTCGCCGCGGACCTCGCGCCATCTCACTCCACCGCCACCCCCCACGTCGCTCCCCCTGCACCCCGCCGCCCACTTCCCCGCTCAGTCCCCTGCCACCAGCGAAGGAGCTAATACCGCGTCCTCCCCCGCGCCCGCCGACGGCGCGGCGCCTCCCGCGCCCGCCGCTCCCGCCCCGGCCGAGACCCCCGCACCAGCGTCGTCCTCCTCCCTGCACTCCACCGCGACCCACCATGCCGGTTCCTGTACCCGGCTCCATCTCTGCCTCTTTCATTTGCCGTCACTGTCGATCCTGTTGATTCTACTGAAAGATCGATGCCTCGCCGTTTGCCTTCGTCACCGCGCGGCGCTGCTGCCTCTTCCGGGCCCGTTGCGCCCCTTCAGGTATTCTTTTGTAGTCCAACATATGGTTTACGATTTCAGTTGTCATGATTCATTTAAATGTTATATTTGCTTCTCACATGAAAATCTTTGTTATAACTTCTACATAAGATTGCATATTCATCGTACACTCCTGCTACAAAGTTACTGATACCGACATAGCGTTCTCTCTGTCATAGTGACTATGGTAATTACATATTTATATAAATTTCTCCTCCACGCCACGAACATCTTTCTGTACTGTTGATATCTGCATTTTTCTCATTCATCATACACTCCTGCTAAATAGTTCCTGATACCAATGCAGCATCCTCTCTGACATAGTGACTACGGTAATTACAGAATTCTAAATTTCTCCGTTGGTATCTGTATTTTTCTCATAGAACTAATTCTGAAACACTTTTTACATAATTAACACGAATCAAGGATTTCCTCGACGCTCCTGTGTGTCGCCGCCGCCGTGGCTTCCAGCAGGTTTCTCCCGATGATTATGCTCCTCCGCCTCAGCGTCGGCGGCACGCCTCCAACGATACGCCTGCGGCCTCTATTTTACACTCTGTTCCGCGCGATCCTCCGTCTAGGCGCCGGCGCCGTGCGTTAGATGCCTTGCCAACTGGTTCTGATCCTGAGTTCCTTGAGGTTTTTTCCCGTCCCTCGCGGCGTCAACGTCGTGCATCGGATGATCCGCTTCCTGTCTCTGTTTCTACCGTTCGACTGAATGCCAACGGTATGTATTTCTCCGTATTTATATGTTTGACATGGCATGCGAATGAATTTTTGTGAACAAAAATACAAAGCAGCATCAAAGCATGGGCAAAATTAGTTGTCTGTGATAAAAAGTAACAATTATCATGTCAGATGTTGTCCATGTAGTCTTCAGGTTTTTAAAAGAAAAAAATCAGCATGAGATGTAATTTTTAAAAAAAGTGGACGTAGTTTACATGCCGATCTCCCCCATGACTTAGTGTGGTTTTTCATTAGTGTAGTTTTTCATTCTCAAGTGCACGTACTTATGTAGCGTACTCATATAGATGCAGACATTGCTTTAATTATGTCGAAATATGATTTATCAAGTTTCGGACAGAAATTTAGTTTTTTGCCAACTACATATAGTTTCACAAAGTAGAAGGTATTATGTGCACTATTTCGTAAGATGAAGTATCTGAATTTTAGGATGTAACATGAGGTCATCAACTGCATATATTTTATCTAGATATCCTGTAGTTTTCTGTTTGATGGTGATGTAGTTTTATCAAGTCTGGGATGTTGTTTTTTCCTTAATTTGTGACAGGACACTATTTTGATAATCTCTCAGGTCCTTTCGATCGGGCTGCTTTATCTTCTCCTGCTGGTATTTTGGCTTCATCGGCTGCTGGCCCTTCTACGGTGGCCACTTCTGTTTCTCCTGCGTACGATTCTGGGACTTCTGTTCTGCCCCATTATCCTGATGGGTCTTCTGTGATGCTCCATGACAATGCGCGCAGGAGGGAGATTCGCCTTGGCAAGCGTCCAGTTCGCGACGATTCCTGTAATTTATCTCTTTTCATACCGCGTGTCTACGTGCTGTCATTTATTCTCCTTTGTTCTTTTATGGACTCTTACTTCTCGGATGTGCTTTCTCTGTGGAACTAGCCATCGACTGTATGATCTATATTCTGATTCAGACTTATATGTATGCGGCATGTACACTGTCGACGAATTGGACGGTTTCCATTCTCTCTGTATGAATCTTAAGCAATGGCTTTTTACACCTGTCTGCCCGCTATTGTTGTTAAGCCAACCGCTGTTATTATCAGTTCATTTTCCATCTCCTTAATATTATCAGTTCATGTGTTGTTGTTCTTATTACTCTCTGACTTCTGTTATCCGCTTCACATATTTTTTCTTTTTATGTAGGTGGTTCTGCTCGATCTGTTTTGGGTGGCGGCCCCTCTGACAGTAGTCTTTCTTGTGGTCTACTTGCTGGTTTGGATGCTCCCTTTGTTATTGATGGCCATTCTTCTCATCACCCACATATGGGCTCTAGATATTCCGAGGGGCATGTTGAATTACATAGTTCGACTCCTTCAACGGAGGCCCAGCCTTCTTCTTTTGATTGTTCTGGCCCATCTACTTCGCAATATGTTGACCCGCCACTTGCTTCTTATGATTTCCTGTCTCAGCAGTCTCCAGAATCTGGTTCTCCTGTTAATGATATGTTCAGTGATGCTTATGCTTCTGTTCCTCTGCCATCTATGCCTCCAGGTGCTAATCCTTTAGATTATTTGTCGCGAGGTATGCTCTGTTCCCTCAAATTCTACTGACTGCACTATTTAGTATAACTACGTACTGCTTCTACCGCTGCATACTTAATATAATATAATTATGTACTGCTTCTATTGCTGCATACTTATTCCTACCATCCCTTACAGTTGCTGCAACTCCTTATGTGCCTGCATCTAGAGCTTCATCTAATCGTCAAATGCGTATGGCTGTCCGTCGGCACCGGGCATTGCTTCGTGCGGGATATAAACTTGGCCGTCTCGAACTACCTTTACCCAAGGATCTTATTACTCTACTCAAACGTAACTTCTTATCGCTCCAGATGCTTGCCTTACTAAATTTTGTTAATATTGTTTACTTCTTCCCATTATGTGCTTACATGCTTCTTTATATTACCAGGCACCTGGCCAGGTCGTTCGTACTACGGCGGTCCGCATCACATGTGCATACACTGCGGCGCTCCATTTTGGTATCGGGAACGTTGCAAAGATGCAAGCAGGGAAAGACGCCGACCTGTGTACACGGGGTGCTGTCGGTGTGGAAAGGTATCGCTTCCTATATATCCTGACTGGCCATCTCCTTTGTCCGAACTACTTAAATTTGATGGCGGACCTGCATCTCAGAAATTCTTGCGCTTGATTCGAGAATACAATTCTATGTTCGCTTTCACGTCTCTTGGCGTTCATATTGATGACAGCGTGAATGTTGGAAATGGTCCTTATGTTTTCAAAATTTGTGGCGTGGTTTGTCATCAAATTGGTTCTCTCCTTCCACCGCCTAGCAATCCAAAACCTAAATTTGCACAGCTTTATATCTACGACACATCAAATGAAGTTAACAATAGGATGGGTATATTCCATGACGACGACGATGCTGTCAATGACACGATCATGTTAGCTGATCGTTTGTCGACTTCGTTGCGTGCTCGACGTCGTTCAAGAGATGCTCAGGAAGGCGACAATGTGGATGATGGTTCAGAACGGCCTCTTCGTCGTCGGCGATTGCGTAGGGAAGAACCTGATTGTGTTGTAGTAGATTCATTGAGGTCTATGCTTAATCATCATAATCCCCTTGTGAAAACATTTCGTATGGCAGAAAAGAGGATATTTTCACCTGACTCTCCGGACGTTGCTATTCGGTTGTTTGGTCATGAAGGGGCCGATCATGGCAATCGTTATTCTCTTCCTGCTGCGCCCGAACTAGCTGCTTTAATTGTTGATGACTTCTCTGAGGAGGCGAACAGATTTGACGTGATTGTTCAGAAAGATGCAGGGTTTTTCCAACGTGTTTCGCCGCTTAATCCTTCTCTTATGGCTTTGCAGTATCCACTCCTGTTTCCTTACGGTTCCATGGGCTACCACCTTGGGATTCAGTATCGTTCTACTGATGGTTCTCCTATACGTGGTAGAAAAAATGTGTCTATGCTTGAGTACTACTGTTATAGATTTCATTATCGGAAAGGAGAACCAAATCCTTTTACTTGCTGCGGTCGCCTTTCTGATCAGATAAAGGTGGATGCTTATTCCTGTGTTGAATCATGTAGACTTAGCTACCATTTCTGGAATCAAGAAACGCTCCGTTCTGAAACATACCAGGGTTTATCCGATGCTCTTGGTGAGGGTGACTCTAATGGGAAAAATGTTGGAGTCGAATACATCTTACATTCTAGCTATACTGGAGGACCTCGGTATATGATCCAAAACTATCAGGATGGTATGGCAATTTGTCGTGTCTTCGGGGCTCCTGATCTCTTTATCACTTTTACGTGCAATCCAAAATGGGATGAAATTGCAGAGGCACTGGTATTTGAGCCTGGACAAACGCATGCTGACAGGCCGGATATTGTCACACGTGTATTCAAGATGAAGGTGAATCAATTTAGAAGTCGTGTCCGAAAAGGAAAAACTTTTGGGCCTATTGACGCATGTGTGTATTTGCCCACTGATTTATGTCGTTTTGCCTTCCCTTCCTGATTTTATTTTTATTTCTTAACTTCCATTCTCCGTGTCGTCCTCATTTACCTTCTGTACCTTAATGCTGCTGCTGCTTTATATGTTTACAGATTTATATGTCGTGGAATTTCAGAAGAGGGGCCTTCCGCATATACACTCACTTGTGTGGTTGAAGGCCGATACGGATGATCCTACTCCATCTACTATAAACTCTTATATTTCTGCCGAGATACCCGATTTCCGCGAGGATCCGCTTGGTTATGCGCTTGTGGAAGAGTTTATGGTGCATGGACCTTGCGGTCATTACAATCCACAATCCCCGTGTATGAAAGATGGGATTTGTTCTAAACATTATCCGAAGGAGTTCAACGAAGAAACCACCATTGATGGACTAGGATTCCCGGTTTATCGTCGGCCTAACAACGGTCGTTATATCACAAAAAATGGCCACCGTTTAGACAACAAATGGATAGTGCCGTACAATATGGCACTGCTTAAAATGTTTCAGGCCCACATTAATGTAGAATGGTGCAACAAGACGAATCTTCTGAAGTACTTATTCAAGTACCTTGCAAAGGGTCCGGATATGGCCCGTGCTCATCTACATTCCATGTATGAAGATTCAGGATCTCAATCTGAAGGTAGAAATGAAATAAGTGATTATGCTAAATGCAGGTATGCATAGTTACTTACTGGTTATATTTTTACAACTACATACCATGTCATTTGTGTAATGAAACTATGCATAAATTATTTGAGGCTGCAACTGCATCATCGGGTTTCCTTCAGAGAATGTCTACAATGACTAACATGTTACTGGAATGATAGTTTTGAACCTCCAAGCTCTGTAATTTATCTGCACTGATGCCTTATTTGTTACTGATTGTTGGAATGCTTGACTTCACGTCCTTCAAAAAGAAGTTTCCAAGAGGCGTACATAACATAAATCAATATTAGTGGGAAACATTCTTTGTTCAGTATGTGTTGTAAATATATAAAAATACTGCGGAGATGCTTTATTAGGACATAAATTAGTTGAATCACAATTGCTTTATGATTTATGTGATTTTAGTTTGGTAGACTGAAGAAGCACCCCTCTGAGCATATTCTAAAGTTTCAATATGTATAATCTGGCCATTAAAATTGGAGATATGTGATGCACCTATGAAAATCATTGATCTGTCATGCTCTGTATACACCACTTACTCGAGTTAGTGCAGTCATTCCTGTTATCATTAAACTTTTTTACTGAGATGTTAAGGCTTATGACTGAACTGATACCAACTAGTGGTATACAAACTTTAATCCTTCCAGTATCAAACTCATAATTTGCTGAGACTAAATTTCAGTGGTATTTTCTGACATGCTTAAGATTTGATCTCCCCTTCTATTTTCTATTGATATAATTTCCCGTTAAAATGTATTTCTCCATAGCATGATATTCCGTTTGCTATCTCCTCCCATATTAGAATGTTCTGCTGATTGTTCTTTTTTGCAGGTATTTATCAACATGTGAAGCTTGCTGGCGTACATTTGCATACGATATTCATGTTAGAGAACCTTTTGTCGAAAGGTTGGCTGTTCACTTGCCTAATATGAATCGGGTTATTTACAGCGAAGATGAGGACCTTGCTTCAGTTGTTCATAATCCTAACAAATACAAGACTATGTTGACAGAATGGTTTGTTGCAAACCAACGTTATCCTGATGCTAGATCTTTAACATATGAAGACTTTCCGTCTAAGTGGATATGGGATGGTAAGGCAAAACGGTGGAAAAGAAGGGTTCTCAAAGGTAGATTTGCAGTACCAATTGGAAGAATTTACAATTGTCATCCTACCACCAAGGAACTTTTTTTCTTACGGATGCTGCTCACCAAGGTACCGGGAGCTACAAGTTTTGCTGATCTAAAAAGTTACAATGGCGTTTTATATGGCTCTTTCAAGGAGGCTTGCCAAGCTCGTGGATTAGTGGGTGATGACAATGAATGGTTTCTTCTTTTTGATGAAGCTATTGTATGGGCGTCTTCTTTCCAGTTGAGACATCTGTTCATGACCGTTGTGCTTTTTTGTGGTGTGATCAATGCACAGAGGCTCCTTGATAAGTACTCGACATATATGACAGATGATTTAGTGATTCGAATTCGTCGTTCTCTCGATGATGCTGATTTATCCATCCCTCCACAATATCTACAAGCTGAGCTTTTGGAAGAGCTTTCTATCATGTTCAGCAGAAATGGTTATTCTCTAGAAAGTTTTAACATATCTACTGCTTCTTTGCATGGTGCAAGAATACTTGGAAACATATTAGTTATCGAAGAGATGCAGTATGACAAAGATGATATTCAGACTACAGCTTCTTCTCTTTATGAAAAACTGAACCTGGAACAGCTAAACATTTATAATCAAGTTATTGCTGCTGCCACCGGTTCGGTTGGAAAGTTGTTTTTCATCTTTGGTCATGGAGGCACGGGGAAAACTTTTCTTTGGAATGCTATCATTACTGCATTGCGAGCAGACAATCATATTGTCTTAGCTGTTGCTTCTTCCGGTGTAGCTTCTTTGTTGCTTCCAGGAGGGCGAACTGCTCATTCTCGGTTCAGAATTCCACTTGATGTTGGTCAGCAAACCATGTGCAACATGTCACGAGGTACCAATCTAGCAGAGTTAGTCAAAAAGGCAGCACTGATTTTATGGGATGAAGCACCGATGACACATAGGCGGTGTTTTGAAGCTGTCGACAGAAGCATGAGAGACGTTCTTTCTATGGATGACAATTCTAAGAGAGATCTTCCATTTGGTGGCAAAACAGTGGTGCTGGGTGGAGATTTCCGTCAGGTGCTTCCTGTTGTTGAGGGTGCAACAAAGCATGAAATTATTAATTCATCTCTCATTATGTCCCCTCTTTGGCAGCACGTGACCATTCTGAAACTTAAAAGAAACATGAGATTGTCTAATCCCAATTTGTCTGAGAATGAAAAGGTTCAGCTAGATTCATTTGCAAGCTGGGTTTTGGCAGTGGGGGATGGAACAGTGCCTATGGATATTCGAGAAGGCGAATCCACTCCGTCATGGCTTACATTGCCGCCTGATATTGCATTGTTGCCATCATCTAACTACATCTCAGCACTCATCAATGCAACATACAATTCCTTTGAAGCTGCTTTTGATGATGTGTCTTACTTAGCCCAGCGAGCCATAATATGTCCAACTAATAAGGTGGCTAACTCAATCAATGATATGCTTTTTAGTGCTGTTCCAGGAGAAGAGATGATCTTTGAAAGTTGTGACGCCATTTGCAAAACATTGGACCATGTAGCAGACGCAGATTTACTATACCCTCCTGAGTTTCTACACAAAGTTGAGCCTCCCAATTTCCCGCAGCACAAAATTGCTTTGAAGGTAGGTGTTCCAATCATGTTACTCCGGAATATTAATCAATCTATTGGTCTTTGCAATGGCACGCGCTTAGTGGTCACAAGGTTAGGCCAGTGGGTTCTTGAAGCTAAAATTATGACTGGAGCTAATGTTGGAGATCATGTATGTATACCAAGAATTGTTCTATATGCACCATCTAGAAAGTGGCCTTTCACTCTACAACGCCGCCAGTATCCAATTCGCATCTGTTATGCGATGACTATTAATAAAAGTCAGGGCCAAACACTTCATAGAGTCGGTGTTTATTTGCCAAAGCCGGTGTTTTCTCATGGTCAATTCTATGTAGCTATATCACGAGTAACATCCAGAGAAGGGCTTAAAATTCTTGCCCTTGATGAAGATGGAAAACCTACTTTGCAGACCAAGAATATTGTCTACCGTGAAGTTTTTGCTAATTTATAAAACATGTTTGTGAAACACCACCTGGTAAGTTTTAAAACAATTTAATAGCATATTATAATTATCTTCTTACATGATACACATCTTTCATTCAATACATTCTTATTTTGAATTGAACCACTAACATATGACTTACTTATTATATTTTTTTCCCCAGGTTAGACAGAACATGGTCTACTTACAGTGCCAAGTGCCGCAGTGCATTCACATATCACTCCTGTTAATTCCACATAATGATGCTAATGTTCTTTAGATGCTTTCTCAGAGAATATACCTGCTGCTTACTTTTGTTGTCAGTGCAAACTCTGCTATAAGTAAATTATGATGATGTTTTTGCAAATATGAACTGTGTCAATATAGTGCATGGACAATGTCTTTTGGTTGTAAATTATTTTGACCGGTTGAATCTTTATGTTCAACCACTGTTTCTTTTTATATGGATGAGCCAGCCTAACAAACCTTTCTGCTAATAAGTCGCATTCTTACGAAAAAGGCCACCGTCTATATGATTTTATAAATAAGCTACCAGATCATCGTTTTTATTTATCTACATGAACTGGCTCAACTACATTTCCTGACTGTGTTTTGGGCCTTACAAAACTTCTTCATGCCAATATTTTATCCAGGTATAGAGGACAAGCAGCCTTACAGCTTTCCATTTGTTTTCTTTTTTCGTTTTTTCCATTCACCCATATGTTCTTTCTGCTTCATAATGGCACATGTATACTATTCAAAAATACGAAAATTTAAAATGTCACTACTCTTTCTCACTAAGGCCGCGGCGTGTCGCCGCGCCAAATTTACCTAGTGTACTGTATGTAGCTGCCTTTTCTCTTCGGGAGTATATGTAGTGGACAGTTGACGTGTAAGTGAGCCAAGTTGCGGCATCAGCATGAAGCTAATTGTGTCACTCGATTTTTTTGTATGCGACAATTATAAAGCTTTTCTGTCTTTTGTCTAAGATAAAGCTTTTTCGGTCGAGAAGCCATAAGTAATAAATTGCTTTGACCATACAAAACAGATTTTGATAGCAAAGGGATCTCAGCATCTGTTTTGAGATACTAGTACTATTAATAGAACTCCAACAAGCATTAACACATTGCATTATGGTGGTGTATATTATGTTTTATTCTCCAATCACTCCACATGACGTCAGAAGTTAACATCTTCGTGAGTTTGTTCGTGTTATCAATCCAAAATGAGTGGTAAATCTAAAATCAGCGCTCCTGTGTTTGGACTAGGAGTCTAGGGTTAGTAAAGTTAGAGGATCTCGTTCCGAGTCTAGGACCACACATGTCAAAACTCTCCGACTAAATCGAATTACTAAACACAGTTGACACTTTTTTTTTATATAACTACAACTGCAAGATTAAATTTTTGTGGTAATTAACTCTCGGTTACACTTGTGTGGAACTATGGATTAACTCCTTCCCATGGAAGATAAGCTTTTTTTTGAATGGTAGTGGAAGATAAGCTTATTTGTGGAATGCATTTGTTTTAGATTAACTCCTCCCCTTATTAGCAACTATATGAATGATCGTGAACCAATAGTTTTCATGTACTAGCACATCGATTTTAGTGCTCAATCTAGATCAATTTACAGCTGAAAATCCGTTCTGTATTGCTCAGTCTATATCATTCTGAGCAATGTTATACCACTACGCTGACACGATGGTCTTGCTTTGCTGACATATGACAGGTACCGAGGGGCTGAAGATGATTGGGATCGGCACAGCAGAAGGCAAGTGAACACGTCTGTCATAACAACTTCCAACCCTCCACGAATGTTTGTGATCGAACTGGTCTCCAACAGCACCAAGCATTGAGTATCTGTTTTTCTTTTTTTGAAAAGGGAGTCTCTGATGCTTAAGCGTTGTTAGTACTCTGAAATACATTTGTGTTTGTAAACTCTAACCCCTTATTCTACGACATTGTGGATAGGGAACCATCGGATGCACTTTAATCTTTTAGGAGATCATGCCCCTTTGGGTGAGATTCGTTTCACCCTCTGTTTCGTAGCCTTGCCGATCCAAGTTCAGCAAACATCTCTGATAGTTTTTTTTTAGAGCACAACTCTGTTTTTCATTTCTGAGAGGAACTCACACCACCATGAGAGGCTTAATTGTATAATACGTAATGATCTGGTTTACCTGAGAGAAAAACTCTCAACTTTTGTTTTTTTTGGAACGTCTGAAACTCTCACGTGAGAGCTGGGCACCTTCTTACCGGCCCAGGCCCAGGCCCAGGCCCATTCCCATTCCTTGTCTCAAAAAACGAAAACGCCCATTCCGACACGGCCGTCTTCTCTCATCCCCATCCCGTCGACGGTTCCCAGCGGCGCCCTCCGGCGACCGGCTCATCCTCCCCCGCCGGTCTCCACTTCTGCTCCTCCCCACCAATGGCGGCCAGCAAGAAAATGGCTTCGCATATCACGGAGATCCCCGACCACCTCCTGGCGGAGATATTCCTCCGGCTGCCCGCCGCGGAGGACCTCGCCCGCACCTCCGCCTCGTGCGTCTCCTTCCGCCGCCTCGTCGCCGAACGGTCCTTCATCCGCCTCTTCCGCCGCCTCCACGCCCCGCCACCCCTCGGCTTCCTCGACCACGACGGCTTCGGCACCACCATCCCGCCCTTCATCCTCGCCATCCCGCCCTTCATCCCCGCCATCCCGCCCCACCCCTCCGCTTCCGGCGCCCGGGCGTTCGCCCTCGCCGCCGACTTCTCCTTCTCCTTCCTCCCCTCCCACTGCAGCTGGACAGTCCTGGACACGCGCGACGGCCGCGTCCTCCTCCATGGCACCCCCGAGGTTCAGAACACACCAGTCTTCAGAGAGCTCGTGGTCTGCGACCCCTTGCACCGCCGCTACGTCCTGCTCCCCGCAGTTCCCGACGACCTGACCGCTTTGCTGGTCCCCAAGGTATGCAAGCGGTCCAAGCATTTTCTCGTTCCCCTCGACAAGGAGGAGACTGCGGCTGCGGAAGATACAGCATTCAGAGTGATATGGATGACAGGTTGCAAAACTATGCTGTCCGTCTTCGTCTTCTCTTCGAGCAATGGGCAGTGGAGAGCCGCCGCATCCAAGGCCTGGACCGATTTAGCCGTTGACGAGGGCGAGTCGGACACCATGTCACAAGTCCCCCATGGTCTTCTCAGGTGCCATTACGCTTATAGCTGCTTCTACTGGGACTGGCTGCTTAACAAGAAGAAAAAGTTGCTCCTGCTTGACACCAGGAGGATGGAGTTCTCCATGGCTGACCTCCCACCTGGAAAATGGAGTGCACGAGGTTTAGCCATTGTGGATGCTGGGGAGGGCAGGCTTGGGATGTTTGGTTTCCGTGGCCCAACTGCGTATGATCTCACCTATACCATTGCGCGAAACAAAGGCGATATTCCGAGCCAGTGGCAGATGGAGAAGACAATCACACTAGGTTCTGGGTACAGGTATCATATCAAAGGTGCGACAGAGAGCTGCTTGCTCTTGAGAAAGAAAGAAAAATCATCCCGAGAGAATCCACTCACTGAATACCTCTCAATGGACATCAAGACGTTGAAGTTTCAGAGGTTTTGTGCACAAGACACAAATATGCATGTGAAACACATCTATACCAACTTCCCGCCATCGTTGTTGTCTTCACCGACAATATGAAGTGGTAAAAAAATTCTGTTGTGCCCTAGTTATGTCCTTCCTTTCATAATTATGGTACAGCTTGTCTAATGCTTGGTTGATTATTGTTACAACTGATAACTCTTATAAACATGAGGGAATTGCCTTGTTTGTTCAAATTGCAATTTTAAGGGAGTGCTTGTTGTATTCCTATTATGGCAAATGTTCCGGTAGGGTATGACAGAATGACATTCATATTGAATGCAAATAGTTGATGTTTTTCCTCTTCTCGCCCTCTAAAGAATTTTTTCCAGCACTGCCTAGTTTTGTCTTCAGTTTCCTCAAAGCCTTCTTATTCTTTTCAAGTCTCAGTAAAGTGGTCTATCTCGCGCGACCTTATGTCCTGGCACAGCAAGGACAGTACATTATCCAAACTATTGTGAATGGAGCTCTAACGTGCATTATGACTTTATGAGGGTGTATAATATGTTTTATTCTCCAATCGCTCCACATGACATCAGAAGTTAACATTTTGATCAGTTTGTTAGTGTTATCAATCCAAAACTAGCAATAAATCTAAAATCAGTGCCCTTGTGTTTGGACCACACATGTCTGAACTCTCAGACCAGATCGAATTTCTAAATGTAGTTAACAACTTTCTGTGTAACTAAAAGTACAAGCTACGGATGTTTATTAACTCTCACTTACACTTGTATGGATTAACTTTTTCTATGAAAGATAAGTTTTTGTGTGGAATGCATTTGTTTTGGATGAACTCCTCTGCCTATTAGCAACCATAAGAATTGTCCTAAACCAGCAGTTTTCATGTACCAGCACATTGGTTATAGCTGAATTGTGCAAGTATGAGTGAACCTTGCTAACTTTTCTGTTTTTGGTCAGCAGCTCGCCGTGGAAGATCACGACCATCAGTAGGAGCAGTTGGTGCTGTATACCAGGACCGTCTTCTCCAGAAGCACCATGCCCTGTTGCGTCCAGGTGGGGAGGCCATACTTTCTGCAAGTGCCTTGTGAGTGTGTTTACCTTTTAGGAAGTCCCTAGTTGCTGCTGCTTCAGAGTGTGTTGGTGATGGATGTTGTTGTTCGTTAACCTGGATAAAGCGTTTTCGTAACCTTTGCCTGCCAAATTCTTAACGTTCTGGACAGAGGGTGCATCGAACTTGGCATGCAATTAGTCTACTCTGCTGGCAGTAGATGTTACCTGAACTTACAATTTCTGTTTTTATCCTTCAACTGCTTAATCTAGAATCTGTTGCGTACAGAGCCATCAGGGTTATGCCCTTTTGTATTTTTTAGGAGATCTTCATGCCTTTTCTTGGTAGACCTGTATTTTTGTGTTTGCTTTTCCGTTTGAGTTTATTTCCTGGTTTGTAAAAGTGAAGTTGGGTCCTTTATTGGAACCTGAAAACGAGGTGGGGGATGCTGGTGGTTGTTACGTTATCTGACGTTATCATGCGTGTCCTTCGCCGCCGTAACGACGCGCCATCGTCTGATCGCTTTTAGATTAGCTTATCTTCTCTTTTTGAGGAGTGTTACAGATCAGTTGGAATGGTCGACACGCCTAGTGCAGGAGTAAGTAAGGGGCATTTCAGCTGCATCACCAGCCAACTACTTCGTCCGATGATCGACCCGGAGGCCGGAGCATGCAACATCTTCAGCTGTCAGAAAGGATAACCTATATATTAAGCTCCATCGCCATCGTGTGTAGCTACATACAGGAATTGATAGATAGTCAGTGTGTGTATTTGTGTGTACCAATGTATAGAATTGTTTTTCCTATGGTTCGTTCGGAGCACGAAATTTGTTTCAAATGTGGCTATTTGGTATCCGTGGAATTAGGAATACCTCCAGTAAATAAGCAGTATAATGACAACAAAAAAGGGTATGAAACTCTCAACTTTTTTTTACAGTCTTAAACTCTCATAATATGAATTGGTAAAATTTCTAGTATGCTCTAGTTATCTCCTTCCTCTGTTGCCGTTGCAGTTGCCGTTCCGATAATATACTATTTTGATTTTTTGATTCAGGCAGGATAATATGAGGCGGGAGGCATTTTGAATTTGCCATCGTCTGTTGCATTTTGAACCACTGATGCTCGATCCGGGAGGGTCTGTCACAACCGGCGTCCACGTGAAAGAGATGATGGACGTCATGCATGTCGCCTGCTCCGCAGCCCACACACACAATGAACATGGTAGCTCAAGAAGCTACGCCCATTCCCTCACGAACATTGCCGCTGGCTTCTCCCATCCCCAGCTCATCGACTGTTCCGGCGGCGCCATCCGAAGGCCGGCTCTTCCTTGCCCGCCGTCCTCCACATACCCTCCTCCCCGCCAATGTCTACAAGCAAGAAAGTGTCGTCGCGTCTGACAGAGATCCCCGACGCCCTCCTGGCGGAGATCTTTCTCCGCCTGCCTGCCCTGGAGGACCTCGCCCGCACCTCCGCCTCCTGCGCCTCCTTTCGTCGACTCGTCGCCGACCGGTCATCCGCCGCTTCCGCCGCTTCCGCCGCCTCCACGCCCCGCCACCCCTCGGCTTCCTCGACCACGACGCCCTCAACCCGGCCATCCCGCCCTTCAACCCTGCCATCCCGCCCCACCCCTCCGCGTCCACCGCCTGGGCGCACGCCCTCGCCGCCGACTTCTCCTTCTCCTTCCTCCCGTCCCACTGCCGCTGGACCGTCCTGGACACGCGTGACGGCCGCGTCCTCCTCGATGGTGTTCAGGAGAGAACACTCTTGAAGGAGCTCGTAGTCTGCGACCCCTTGCACCGCCACTACGTCATGCTCCCACCAGAACCCGACGACCTAACCGCTCCTCTGCTGGAGAACCTGGTCCCCAAGGTACGCAACAGTCGGTGCAAGCTTTTTCTCCTTCCTCTCGACAAGGAGGAGAACAATGGACAGGTTGAGGAGGATACAGCATTCAGAGTGATATGGATGACAGGTTGCAGAACTAAGCTTTCCACATTCGTCAACTCTTCGAGCACCAGGCAGTGGCGAGCCGCCGCATCCAAGGCCTGGACCGACTTGGTCGCCGACAAGCGAGAGTCGGACATCATGTCACAACTCCCCCATGGTCTTCTCGGGCGCCATTACGCTCATGGCTGCTTCTACTGGGACTGGTTGCTTATCAAGAAGAAAAAGTTGCTCCTGCTTGACACCAGGAGTATGGAGTTCTCCATGGCTGACCTCCCACCTGGAGAATGGATTGCACAAGGTTTAGCCATTGTGGAAGCTGGGGAGGGCAGGGTTGGGATGTTTGGTTTCCATGGCGCATCCGATCTCACCTATACCATTGCGCGAAACAAAGGCGATAATCCCAGCCAGTGGCAGATAGAGAAGACAATCTCACTAGATCCTGGGTACAATTATTATATCAAAGGTGCGACGGAGAGGTGCTTGCTCTTGCGAAAGACAGAACCCACACCCCTACACAATCCATTCGCTGAATACTTATCAATGGACAGCAGGACAGAAGCCTCATCCCTAAAGAATCCACTCACTGGATACTTCTCAATGGACGTCAAGACGTTCAAGTTTCAAGTGTTTTGTGCACAACGCACGATTCTGCACCAACACATATATACCAACTTCCCGCCATCATTGTTGTCTTCACCGACAATATGAAGTGGTAAAATTTCTATTGTGTCATAGTTATGTGCTTCCTCTCATAAGTATGCAGCTTGTCTAATGCTTGATTGGTTATTGTTATACTCCCTCCGTTCTAAATTAGATGACTTCATTTTATTTAAATGTGGATGTATCTAGACTTGTTACATGTATAGATACATCCACATTTGTATAAAGTGAAGTCATCTAATATGGAACGGAGGGAGTAGCTGCTAACTTTTATTAACATGATTTAGTAGTGTTTATTTTCTTGTGCTCGTGGATAAGCTAAGTGCCCGGCGACATTTAATCATGATATATTGTCTTGTTTGTTCAAATTGCAATTTTAAGGGAGTGCTAGTTGTATTCCTATTATGGCAAATGTTCCTGTAGGATATGACAGAATGACATTTCTATTGAGTGCAAATAGTTGATGTTTTTTCCTCGTAAATTCAGAGTCTAGACTAACAGGAGCAGTTAGCTTTCGGATGTCATGCACGAACATAATAGTGCAGAGTCTAGACTAATGCTGATTTATGAATGGACAACGGTGCCAAAATCCTTATGCGCACAGCAGAGAGTAAATGTACCTTATTATTGTTCGTTTTTGTACATGCTACTTCTGAGAAGCCTTACCTGTTCCATTCAAGCTTATTTGAGACTGAGAAAAACTAGTTTGTTCATGACTGAATTACTTTAGGTGCTAGCTTACTAAAAACCTTGCAGGTTTCAAAAGAAATTTTTCATTTTTGAGATGTGTGTGTATAAAACAAGAAGCTGCAGTTGTACTGGAACTGGTAGATCTGCATCTTTCCTTGTTCAAATAAAAGTAATGCTTGCTAATAATTTATGAAAATAACAACATGAATAGTTCTCTGGTTTACTTGAACTCAAAATTGACAGCCCTTTGTTTTATTTCTGTTATGCCAAATGTTCCGGCATAGTATTGAACGCATATAGTTTATGTTTTTCCTCTTAACTTCACCCTCTAAACATTTGTCTTCTCCTGCACTGCCTTGTTTTTGTCTTCAGTTTCCTGGAAGCCTTCTTATTCTTATGCATTTGTTTTGTTTTAAATCATCCCCATGCATGTTTGCAACTACTATAAGAATTATCCTGAACCAATAGTTTTCATGTACCAGCACATTCTGAACCAATAACTATTGGTACATGAAAACTATTGGTACCAGCACATTAATTCTAGCTGAAAAGTCGTTCTGTGTTGCTCAATCTATATCATTCTGAGCAATGTTGTACTGCTGACTGAAACTGTACTTGACACAAACGCCTTCATTTGCTGACATCTGACAGGTACCGAGGGGCTGAAGACGATTGGGGATCGGCACAGCAGAAGGCGGGTGAATGTCAGTCATAACAACGCCCAACCATCCACGAATGCTTGTGATCCGAACTGGTCGCCAACAGCAGCAAGCATGGAGTCTCTGATGTTTAAGCCTCGTTAGTACTCTGAATACGTTTCTGTCCACAACCTCCAACTGCTTGTTCTACAACCTTGTGGGTAGAGAACCATTAGGCATGCGTATTATTTTTTAAGGAGATCATTCCCTTTTGTGTGAGATTTGTTTATTTTCATGGTTGAGAAAAAAAATGCATTCTGTTTGTAGCCTTGCCGATCCAAGTCCAGCAAACATCTCTGATAAGTACTCCGTATTTGTTTCTTTGGAGAGAACAGGTAACTCTGTTTTTCATTTCTGACGTGAACTCACACCACCATGAGAGATACTAGCGCTTTGTATTTGGGCCAGGCCGGTGAGACACGCCGCTCGCGGGCGATCACTCATCTGTCATCACCCAAAAATATATATATATATATCAATCATCACTAACGCACTTCCTGCTCCCCCCTCTCTGACTCAGGAAATAAAATGTGAAACTCCTGCATTGCATGACTGTGGATCATCCAAGTAGAATTACAAAGACTTGCTACCATAGTCTGATTACAGTACACTCCAAAATTATCGTAGGGCCACGACTCTGTAGACCGCCTAAGGTTCCTAATTTATTTATCAAAGAGAAAAGGGCAGCAAACACCTCTGTGTTTTGTTTTCGGAGGGGAACAAGCACCTCCGATGAGCGGTAGCACTCTGCACTTGGGCTTGGTCTCTTCCTGGTCATGGTGGGATTTGGTTAACCATTTACTTTTTGGTTTCGAACCTAAATAACCATTTTGTCTAAATGGATAAATAGGTTAACCATTTAGTTAATTGTGTTAGAAAAGGTTAACCAATGGATAGTAAGGTTCGAACCTTTACGAAAACGCAAAACCATGGTGTCCTGTACCATTTGATATAATACGTAATGCTATCAGGTGTCAGAAAATCATAGATGCACACATTACAAACAAGCTCTCAGAATGTATGCGTATATCAGGTCGTCTAGCTCCTTCCTCACCTCGACCAGCCGGGCCATGATGTACCTTGACGAGAGCTGCGCGGCGACGATGCCGTGGTGCACCTGCTCGGCCTCCTCCACCTCGTTGAGAGTGATCACTGATCACCAACCGATCGATCAGGAATGCAGGCGGGCAGCAGGACAGCATCACCTCGGCCCGTTGCGAGATACAGTACTGCTACTCATACTCGTCTGATCAATGCCTCGACTCGGCGCGCACCGCAGTGTAACGTACGTACATACACCAGGCGTGGGTGATGATGCGTCTGTATGTCTCCTCCATTTTCAGAAGCCTCCAACCGCGCGAGCACCGCTCTTGGCGCCGAGCATGACGCGCGACGCCGGACGAACGCCGAGCAGAGCGGGCAACAGATGGCTGGCGTACGATCACTTATCACCGGCGACAACAGAGGGCCTTCGCCGGCGCCGCGTAGCTCCTCGAGCTCGGCGCGCACCCGCGACGCCGACACGCCGACCTCCTTGAGGCAGTCAACGATCTGCGCTTCCTCGAGGAGGCCGAGCGGGAGCTGTTGGACGGCCAGGTGCGAGTCCCCGCGCTTCTTCTGCGCGGACTGCGCGCGTCAGATGGCCTTGGGGAGCGCTGTGGACGCCGGCACAGAGTACGGCGTTGGCGACTGGGAAGACAACTTCTTGAGTGCGCCGGCGAGCACGCGCTCGAAGGAGTCCCCCGCGGACGCGCCTGCGTGGTCGACTGTCGCAGGATCCCCGCCTTGTCCCCCGCCAGGTGCAGCGGCGTGATCTGCGCATGGCCGGCCTCCGACGCCGACTCGTGCGCCGCCACCAGCGCCTCGTTGACCGGGGAGAGAGGCGCACGCGACCGAGCGACGCTAGGTGTCAGGGAACCATTGGTTCGATTGGAATCGAACCTAATAAACCTAATCATTTTTTGGGTTATCCATTTAGCCCATTGGGCTCTTTTTTAGGTTAGGTTAACCTAACCAAAGGTTAAACGGGAACCAAGTCCCAACTATACTTCCTGGGGCTGGGTTGCAGTCGACCTGGGAGGTGGGAGCGGAACGGGGTAAGCAGCACGGGCACCAGGACTGGGCAGGGCAGGCCGGCGAGACACGCCGCTCGCGGGCGCGCTCGCTGATGCTGCCCACTCGTCTAGACCCATCCTGGCTGCTTCGTGCGAGGCGACATGAACGGACGTGGCGCGGCGAGGCAAGGGGGCGCCCGGAGATGCCGAAACGACCTCGAGGCGCACGCGGCACCAACCGGGGGCAAGCTAGATAGATATGGCACTGCATGGGCGCCGGATTGCGGCGTTGGCAGCTGGAAGCTTGCATTGCATGCTTAACGTGGCCGCACTAATGGCGTCATCCAAGGTCCCAATGCTGAGTTGCTGACTGCTCGCATTCCCACATGCTGGCTGGCCGGTCGGCTTAGTAGTTGGCCAGGATATACAGAAGTAGCACTGCTTACAACACCGTCGCAGTCCGTTAATTCTCTGACTGAATCATCTCGCGCTAGGTTAAATGGAATGATCCACACGGCACGCACACTGATCTTCGATCTTGCCGTTGCCGTTCCGATGTACACTAGTCTATCCGTCAACCGGCATGCATGATCAACCAGGCCAGTGGTCACCTAGCTAGCTACCGATCGAGCTACGTAGCGTATCCCCCTCCCCGTCTACGTACAGACCATACTCGTACGTACTAGTACAGGTGCACGACAGCGACACCTACAGGCTGCAGCTCGATCGACGATCATGCGTGACCGGCCGGCGGTCCTTGGCCGCCGCGACATTAACGGCCCGCCATCGTCTGCTCGCTTTCAGGGCTTATCTTTTCGAGGAGTGTTTGCAGATTTGTTGGAATGGTCGACACGCCTAGCGCGGGGGCACTTAAGCTGCCTCACCCGCCAACTACTTCGTTCGATCCGGAGAGCATGCTAGCTTCCGCTGTCAGCAAAAGGATAACCTATATATTCAGCTCCATCGCCATCGTGCCTACACAGGAGAATTGATAGACAATCAATGTGTGCGTCTTCGTGTGTATACCCCAACGTGTAAAATTGTTTTTCTAAGGTTGTGTCGTGCAGACCCTTGTGGTGTTGTGGGTGTGGGTGTTGCTGTTAGTTTAGTGTTGTGAGGTGTTGGTGAGCTTGTTGTTGTTACTGTTGTGCCGCTGACCTAGCGCTGCTAGGAGTTGTACGGTTTTCTGGGCTGGTTTCCCTCATATAACGAGTCATTTAGCTATCAGTTTTTCTTCTATTCATAAACGAAAAGCAGCTCTGACTGGTGTTTCAGTCAAAAATAATGTGTCCATTTGATAGGCAAAGATTTTTCTTTTGAAAGAGAATTGTGGCGCTCTATTTATCAAATAACATCATTGCAAGGTACTTTCCGGATGTGCTCCGGAAGAGCATCAAAAAAATTCAGGATGCAGCCTCACCGACATTCATAGGGACTCCCACCACCTTTCCCTTCTCCGGCCGTCGATCACTCACGACATCCGCCCCCAGGATCAGGCCGCTTGTCTCCAATCCCTCTTCTCTCCCCTCACCCTACCATCGCCGTACCCACACTCCTTAGCCCACCAAGCCAAGGGTGGACAGTTCCACGAGGGAACCCCATAGTCACACTGAACACTGAGTACGAACGATCAAAGCTGGCCCGACAAAGGAAGGGCAACGCACTGAAATTGCAAGGAAAATTTGAGTGGAACGAGCCGATCGTTCCCCTCAATAGAAGTTTTAGCCTAGGAATCGAGCGTTGCTAGACCACCGACAAACCTAGAAATTGAACAGTCTTTTCCTGTAAAATAGGCATACTGAAAGAACGTGGTCGCGGAATTATGAATACATTAGGTACGTACGCGGTAAAATGACAAAAAAAGGTATCCTATATGCATATGTGGATATAAGCTTCAGAGACATCACACGTGATAATTACAAAAGAGTGAAACGCACTGGAGGTCACCAAGTTGCACGAAATGTTAGGATTGGTCACCAAGTTGAAAAATCTCAAAATGTGGTCACGAAGTTGTAGATTAGCGAATGTTTGGTCATTCCGTCATGACGGACGTCAAGTCACTGACGTGGCCCGTTTCTTTTTTACAGGAAACACCTTAAACTTTTGTTTCTTCTAATTGTTTGGTCCTTTTAAATATTTATTTTTGCCCAGTGCATAATTGACCGACGTGGCCCCGGCGGCGCCTCCATCCTCTGTCCATCAGCACAGGTGTGGCACTCGCCCTCTGTCCACCGGCGGATATGGCGCAGGCCCTCTCTGACCACATTTTGGCTTCTCGCGGTGGTGGAGTTGGGCTGCCATGGTGGAGATGCTCTACTGCTGCTCCCCATGGAAGATATGCATGATTTTGGATTAAATACACGCGCGTGCAAAGAGAAACGAGCATGACCATCATGAAAGATCTGTAGGCAGCCTCGTGCTGCTCGGTGTGGGGAACATGAGCGACGTGGCCAGCGCGCACCGGGACCGCGCCCCGTGCCGGCTCTTGCTGAGCGGCAGATGCGCCAGCGCCGGTGGCACACCGGAAGCCGCTGCTTCTTCGCCCACGCTAGGCTCGCCGCGTGCTGGTAATGGCCTGATAGGATAAGATGCAGGTAACCTGTTTGACAAAATGCATGTTTTATGTTTTATCCATAAGGACAAATAGATGCCAAGAAAAACAATATAGGGTGCATTTTGTAAAAGAACAAACTGCCACGTCTGCGACTTAACGTCCGTCGTGACAGAATGACCAAACATTCACTAATCCACAACTTCGTGACCACATTTTGAACTTTTTCAACTTGGTGACCAATTCTAACATTTCGTACAACTTGGTGACCTCTGGCGTGTTTCACTCATTACAAAATTACAACTCAAAAAATATTATCAGAAACAAAAAATATTTTCCGGATAGATGAGGTGACGATATTATTGAATTGGCAACCTAAATAGTAATAGTGAAAGCTGCTCGGTTAGGGGTGTAAACGGATCGGATCGGATAATGCACTTGCCATATCTTTTCCCATAATTTTTTGTCAGATTCGGAGCGGATCGGTGTCGGGGGGCTACCCCGGGTAGGGTCAAGGCATGGTACAAAATATGTCCAAGGAGGGACCGAGGTACAGGAAAGGCCGGTACAGCCAGACCTAAGAGGGTCCGAGGTATAAGGTCGGTGCTAACCGACATAGCCAGGCCCAGAGGGGTCCGAGGTAACATGTTGATGATACGAGCCGACATATCTGGTCCGACGTAAATCAACCGACATATGTATGTCGGTATCACCGTGTTTGTCTTATGTGCAGAAAAAGGTTATTAAGGAAGAGAGATCCGACATATCCATGTCGGGCTGACCGAGATAAGGGATCTGGTGTCGAGCACGAGTCAATGCTCCTGTCGCTTCCCGTGAGACACGGGAGCGTCTGTCACGGAGCCTGGCAGGAGGCGTGCCGTGAATATCCAGGGGTGGCGCAGGGCTAGGTGCTGACCGCGGGATACCCGGGGGAAAGGCTACGAGGTAGGCATGGGCAGGCCACGTCCTGTCCCTGTCAGGGGCTACAAACTAGCTCTACCGTTATGCTGCAGGGAATGGGCAGACCATGTCGTGTCCCTGTCAGGAAGAACACTCATGACATCTGAGCGTGGCTACAGTGCGCATGTAGGGGCCCGGACCGTTACCGAGTTTACCTATAAATAGGGCACCTCCCCCTCCTGCGTGAGGGACGATGCCCTGAGACTTTTTTCCTCCCCTTAGCTTCATCTTCCACCTTGAGCACTTCACCATTGTTGGACCATACAGCTCGAGGAGCACTTTGTACTTGTGATATACTGAGATATACAGAGAGGGATAGGCAGAAGTAGGGGTGTTACCTCCACACGAGGGCCCCGAACCTGGGTAGATCGGTGTGTTTGTGTTTTTGTGTGTTCATCTGTGCGTGCTCCTTAGCGTGCAAACCCTCCCCGGATCCCCGAGCGTCCATCGGCCCCACATCTTAGCCATACCTATGGCATCTGCCGTGATACCATCACGACAGTTGGCGCCCACCGTGGGGCAGATAGAGGCGCTGGCTGGGGTTATCATCCGGACGGGCTCCATCATCGACTCCGGCGAGCGCGTCGTCTCCGGGCTCATCTGCAAGCTCAGCTCGCTGAACTTCATCAGCGACAACGCGGGCTGCTTCGGCAGCAAGCCGTTCCCGAAGAACGGCTGCCTCATGACTTTCGGCAGCTTCGTGACCTACGTCGCCACCGAGATTGTCTGCAAGTACCCTGCGCAGGTGCTTGTGGCAGAAGATCCTCCTGCTGTGTGCGGCTCGCGGCCGGCGTATCGATCGCCCCGGGAGCTGCGCCAAGGTAATGATGACCGGCCCTGCGCCTAGCGCGGGCAAAGGCCATGTCAAGGAACCCGCCACCAAGTCTGGCCGCACGGCGAAGCCTCCGCTGGAAGGGGAAGGGTACCTCCGTGCCGGCACTTCCAAAGTGTCGGCTAGGCCTGCTCCTCTGGATGACATCATCGAGAAGCTGGCTGTCCCGGTAGCATCTGGAGCAGATGCTGCCCTGACAGCAGCCGAATTAGAGCTGCAGCGCCAGCAGCTGCATGAAGAGGCCATGGAGATAGCCGAGATACGGACGAACTTCGGCATATCCCTCCGTGAGTACAATGCAGCTCATGGGTTAACCCCGGTAGCTAATCAGCCTAGCCGAGTAGAGCAGGTGCGCAGGAGAGGCAAAGGCCTCAATGCTGAGATTGCTAGAGATGGTAGATCCAGTTCTAGTAGAACTCCTAGTGTCATGTCGGTTGAGAAACCGAAGTATAGCTCCCCTGCTAAGACTCTTAGAGCTGCCGAGGCAGCAAGAGCCGAGTTGCCTGGTTTAACCGGAGAAGCTCTCCGTAGACAGCAGGACCGAGTTAATGAGTTGGTCGGTACTGCTAACCGACAGAACGAGGCCTTTCGCAAGGCTAACCCGGGGGCTGGTGGTTCCCAAATAGTTCACTCGGCTAGGGCAGCTAGTGAGAAATCTAGGGGGCAAGCTTCATCTCCGCATAATGGTGGAGGTCGTGATCGGAGTGTAAACTCCGGTAAGAATAAGCAATTGCAGACGTATGATGCTGCATATGCCGGAAAGCAGCTAGCTGGGTAGGCTAATGATGGCCGAGGTAGAAGTAACCTCGGTCCGGGCAACCCGAATGTCGGGCCTGTTATGTCGGCTGGCCGAGGTCTACCACCTCGGCACCCTGTGCAGAATCCGGTGTACCAGCAGGTGCAGCAGCACCCCGAGGCTGAATATGTTCAGCAGCCGCAGTATGTTAGTCAAGCGGCCAACCGGTATGATGATGGAAACTCGTCCATGGAGCGAGCCGGGTATCACAGGGTTGAGGTGCACTGGGAGCTCGGCTGGGGTCTCGCCATTTAGCTCCAAATGATGCACGTTACAAGTTGGACATAATCTATCTGTCCGAAATGCTGGAAGAGCAAGGTCCACCTGGCCCTGCTTGCTTTGGATCTCGGATCATGAAGGAACCACCGGTGCCGGGTTTCCAATTGAGCCGAGGTACCAAGACTTACGATGGCAGCACCAAGCCAGAGGATTGGCTGATTGATTATGTGACAGCAGTGCACATTGCGGGAGGTACCCGCAGATGGGCGGTGAGGTATATCCCGCAGATGTTGGAGGGGCTAGCCCGGATCTGGCTGAACAACTTGAGAGAGGGCAGTGTTGACTTTGAAGAGGCTTTTGTTAGCAACTTCTCCAGCACTTACAAGAGGCCAAATAGACCTCAGCAGCTTGCGATGTGCAGGCAGAGGGATGATGAGACTGACCGAGATTACTTGACTCAGTGGAGTACCATCCGCAATTCCTGTGAAGGAGTTGTGGAAGCGCATGCCATTTCATGGTTTGCTCAGGGATGCCGACAGGGCTCCATGCTTTGGCAGAAGCTGCAGAGGGAGATGCCAACCACTTGGCCGAGACAATCCGGATTGCGGATAGTTATGCACTCGGTGATCCGATGCAACCTCTGCTTAACTCGGTTGAGCCAAGCGAAGATACCCGGTGAACAACAGGCCCGGGCCACTTAGGAATGATCGCCAGGACTTCGGCAACAAGAGGAGAGAACTGGATTACCGGTATGGCTCGAACCAGGTAGCTGCGGTGAGCCAAGATCAGCCAGATGCTGGTAGCAACCAGCGTCCGAAGTTCAATGGTCCGGCATGGGGCCAAAATCAAGAAGGGAAGAAGCCCTGGGGTGATCAGAAGCAGGCCTTCACTTATGAGTCCATGCTGGATGGACCTTGCAGCTTCCACACCACTGACTTCAGAAGGCCGGCGAATCATACAACTCGGCAGTGCAGCTGGTACACGCGTGCAAAAGGAGAAGGAGCAAGAGCCAGAGGAAACCCGGCGGGGGCACAGCAGAGATTTCCACCGAGGCAAAACTTGCCACTCACCGGGGCAAATGCTACCCCGGTAAATGCACCTGCTCCGAGGCAAGCTGCTCCGAAGCCTGTGAATCAGGTGAATGTCGGAGGAAACAACAACAATGCTGGCCGAGTAATCAGAATGAGTATCCCCAGGGGGATTACAGAGAGGCTTATCAGACATATGTGGTCTTTGTGACCGAGCCAACTGACAAGAAAGCTTGCATCGGCGTGCACTGGAGGTGAACGCTGTTATGCCGGCAGTGCCGAAGTTCATGCACTGGTCCGAGCAAGAAATCACTTGGCGCAGGAAATACCACCCCCAGTCATGCCAACTCTGGGAGGTTATGCTCTGGTGGTGGATCCGACATTCGTTGGACCCACCATCAATGTTTGGTTCACCCGAGTTCTGATTGACAATGGCAGTGCCATTAATATCATGTACCGAGACACCATGTGAAGATGGGTATCTCGATGAATATGCTGCTGCCGAGTAGCACGACCTTCCATGGCATAGTGCCGGGTGTTTCTTGTGCTCCTATGGGCAAGATCTGGGTGGATGTGCTGTTCGGCGCCAAGGACAACTGCAGAACTAAAAGTCTCCAGTTCGAGGTAGTGGACCTCGAAAGTCCATACCATGCATTGCTTGGTAGGCCCGCGATGTCCAAGTTCATGATCTCTACCCATGTGGGCTATCTCAAGATGAAAATGCCGGGTCCTAATGGCATCATCACCATCTCGGGTGATTACAAGCGTTCCATAGAATGTGCCTCGGCTGGATCTTGCCTAGCCGAGTCTTTGATCATTGCTGCTGAGAAGAAGAAGATCCTCGAGGTGGTGGCGTTGGCTCAGTCCACACAGCTCGGTATGCCGGGTATGGCTAACCCGGAGATGAATGCGTCGTTCCAGGTGCCCAAGGAGACGAAGAAGATCAATATAGACCCGGAGTGCGCGGAGCGCAATGTCATTATTGACACCGGGTTAACTGAGAAATAGGAAAGCGAGCTCAGTCACTTCCTCCGTGAGAATCAGGATATCTTCGCATGGTCGAATCAGGACCTGCCGGGTGTTCCGAGGGAGTTGGCTGAGCACTCTTTGTTCGTCAGGACGGACATGAAGCATGTGAAGCAACCGACACGTCGATTGTCGGATGAGAGAAGAAAGGTGGTGGGAGATGAACTGGCCAAGTTACTTGTGGCTGGTTTCATCATGGAAGTATTGCACCCGGACTGGTTGTCTAACCCGGTCCTGGTAGAGAAGAAGAAAGATGAGCCTTGGTGGCCAAAGTGTGGCGTATGTGTATCGACTTCACGAATCTTAACAAGGCATGTCCTAAGGATCCATTCCCGTTACCTCGGATAGATCAAGTGATCGACTCCATGGCCAGGTGTGAGCTGTTATCCTTTGTAGATGCTTATTCCGGGTTTCATCAGATTCCTCTGAACCCGGCTGATCAATTGAAAATTGTTTCATTACCCCGTATGGGGCTTATTGCTATCGTGTCATGACTTTGGCTTGAGAAATGCTGGTGCTACATACTAGAGGTGCATGCAGAAATGTTTGCATGACCAAATAGGTTGGAATGTGCAAGTGTATGTCGACGATGTCGTCATAAAAACTAAAGAAAAGTCCTCTCTGATCGATGATCTCAGAGAGACATTTTTAAACTTGAGAAAATACCGAATGAAACTTAACCCGGATAAATGTACATTCGGTGTGCCGGCAGGAAAATTAATCGGTTTCCTCGTGTCCAGCCGAGGTATCGAGGTTAACCCGACAAAAATCCGTGCTATTGAAAGCATGAGGTTACCAACATGTCTCAAGGACGTGCAGAAATTCACTGGATGCTTAGCCTCCTTGAGGCGGTTTGTAAGCAGGTTGGGTGAAAAGGCATTACCTTTGTATCAGCTCATGAAGAAAACCACTCACTTCGTGTGGACTCCGCAAGCAGACACGGCGTTCACCGAGTTAAAAAAGATGCTCGCAACTGCGCCGATACTGGCCTCACCCTTACCCAAAGAGCCGATGTTTCTCTACATTGCAGCCACAAACCGGGTTGTGAGTGTCGTAGTAGTGGTGGAACGAGAAGAAGAGGGTAAAACCGTGCAGAGGCCGGTATATTACTTGAGCGAGGTAATCTCGCTATCCAAGCAAAACTACCCTCACTACCAGAAAATGACATATGGTGTCTATCTGGCTGCTAAGAAGTTGAAACATTACTTGCAAGAGCATTCAATCACAGTGGTGTGTGAAGCTCCTATCTCGAAGATCATTGGGTGCAAAGATGCAACTGGCAGAGTAGCCAAGTAGGCTATCGAGGTATCACCTTACACACCACATTATGAGAGGAGGGATGCTATCAAGTCTCAGGCATTGCCACATTTCTTGGTGGATTGGACCGAGATGCAATATGAGCCACCATTGCCTGACTCCAATTATTGGAGAATGCATTTTGATGGCTCCAAAACCAAGATTGGTTTGGGTGCCGGAGTAGTCCTTACCTCGCCAAAGCAAGATCAATTGAGATATGTGCTGCAAATTCACTTTGCAGCATCTAATAATGTGGCCGAATATGAGGCACTGATACATGGGCTCAATGTGGCCAAGAGATTGGTATCCGCCGAATTGAATGCTTTGGAGACTCGGATCTAGTGGTGCAGCAAGTCTCGGGAAACTGGGATGCTTTGGATGCCAATATGGCGTTGTTCCGGTTTCATGTCCAGAAGATTTCGGGATTCTTTGAAGGGTGCGAGTTCAAGCATATACCTCGGGCAGAGAACGAAGCAGCCGATATATTGTCCAAGCTGGGCTCGTCTCGAGATCCAATTCCACCCGGCATAGCATTGGAGCATCTGAGGAAACCTTCAATCAAGCCCTCACCAGAGTCCGAGTCAATCTTTATCCCGACGAAACCAGAAGATGGAGCAGTGCCCATGGATGTAGATGTCGGGTGCGTTTGGGAAAACCCGAGGACTGATTGGTATACCTCGGGGACTGGTCACTTGATGTCGGAGGAAGTAATGTCGGCGGACCCAATGGAGGTTGATATCCCGGTCTTTCTTGTGTGCCCTGTGCCGGAATGGGCATAACCAATAATGGCGTATATGATGGATGGGAGTTTGCCGAGTAATGAGGTGGAGGCCAGGCAAGTGCAGAGAAGATACAAAGCTTACACCATCATCAACAAAGAGTTGTACAAGAGAAGTGTAACCGAGGTATTGCAACGCTGTGTTGAGCCGGCAGAGGGGCAAGAGATGTTGTTGGAAATTCATCAAGGGGAGTGTGGTCATCATGCTTCTTCGAGAGCCCTGGTTGCAAAAGTATTCAGGCATGGGTTTTACTGGCCCAAAGCTTTGGATCAGGCAGAAGATATCGTCAGAAGGTGCGAGGGGTGCCAGAGATTCGCTAAGAAGATCCATTTGCCAGCCTCGGCACTCAAGACGATTCCCATCACTTGGCCCTTCGCAGTTTGGTGTCTAGACATGGTGGGAAAATTCAAACCTGCCCGAGGTAACATGACTCATATGCTGGTAATGGTGGATAAGTTCACCAAATGGATCGAGGTGAAGCCAATCCGGAAGTGTGATGGTCACACAGCTGTGTCCTTTTTTAAGGACATTATCTTGAGGTATGGATACCCCCACAGCATTATCTCGGATAATGGCACAAACTTTGTTGTGGGAGAATTCACTCGGTTTTGTGCTGAAAATAGAATTCGGTTGGACATTGCTTCTGTGGCACATCCCAAGGCCAATGGGCAAGTGGAAAGAGCAAATGCGCTGGTGTTGGCCGGCATAAAAGCTCGGTTGATTGAACCTCTGGTGCGAACTCCGGGATGCTGAATAGAGGAGATACCAGCGGTACTGTGGGGTCTAAGGACCACACCGAATCGCTCAACTGGCTATACGCCATTCTTTCTGATCTATGGAGCAGAAGCGGTCCTGCCGACCGACATATAGTATGACTCGCCGAGAGTTGCGATGTACACAGAAACCGAGGCAAAAGAGGCTCGGGAAGATGCAGTTGATCTGCTCGAAGAGGCCCGAGAGTTGACCTTATCTCGATCAGCAATATATCAGTAGAATCTCCGACGCTATCATAGCCGAAAGATCAGCCCTCGGGTATTCTGAGAGGGAGATTTAGTACTGAGGCTGGTGCAGCGCAGTGCAGGCCGACACAAGTTGTCACCTCCATGGGAGGGACCATTCATTGTGAGCAGAGCTCTGCACAATGATTCGTACTATCTTATAGATGAACATGCACCGAGAAAAAATGTAATGGACAAATCCGGAGAGGAGACCAAACGACCCTGGAATGTAGCTGTACTCCGTCCCTTTTACTCATAAAGGGCGCAATGTATGTATCTCGGTTTCCTTCTGAATGAAATGCCGGCACTCCGAGATGAAACTCGGGGACTGCCTCGTCCATATGCATGTGTTTTGTTCTCTGTTTTTTCTATATCGTTCGTGTGTCGGATAATTTTTTGACTCTTTTCAAAGTTCAAGTAATGTATGCTATCTTGTTGTGATCTTGTGACTCAACTGACAAACGCCGAAATGGTAGTCAAGAGCAGAGGTTATGGTATATGGTAAACATGAAAATGGACTCAGGGACTCGGTACTAAAAAGATCCGACATATGTCGTTTACTAACCCGGTTATTTCATTCCTTTTCTTTGTGTCGGATGACTATGAATCATACCTCAAAATTTTACAAGTACTGTATACTATAATTTTAGTCTTGCGACTCGACTGTCGAACGCCAATAAGGTAGACAAGAGCAAAGATTACTAAGTATAGTAAACGAGAAAGTAAACTCGGGCACTTGAAACAAAGTGATCTGGCATTGAGCCATTTTCAAATAAGAGTAGCAAAATAAGAGTAGCACGGTATAATTACATATGCACCCGGCATCCCGGGGATTTAATTGTTCTGCTCATGATAAGTTCAGGCGATGGTGGAACTCGGATCGGCGGAAGTGTCGGCAGACGCAACCTCGGGCGCAGGAGCAGCGTCGGGCGTTGGCACAACCCTGGTTGTTGGAGTGGCTGCCGAGGTCACAACAGTGTCGGAGATTTCTTCCAGACGAATCTCGGCTGTTCGCGGCTTGGCGATATAGGCGGCAGCGGCTTTAGCAGTGTCGGGGCCTTCAGCCTCGATTTCCTCGTCCAGAGTCTCTTCTTCATCGTCATATTCCTCGTCCAACATATCTTCTTCGTCGTCGGAGTATGCGCGTCCAGGAATGAAATGTCGGGTGTCAGCATACCCGACCATGAAGTCAGCTGCCTCCTTGTGGCGCACGACCAATATTGGGTCTTCAGTCCATTGCGAATGGGCGCGCAGAGACTTCAAAGCAAGGAGATCGATCTCCTCATACCAGGACAACACGAAAGTAAGAGCCTGATCTACTCCGGCACGAGCTGCTGATGACCTCCACTCGCGGAGCCTAGCCTCGGCACCCATTAGGCACTTGGACAGTTCATCAATGGTGACTGGAGCCGTAGAGTCGGGCCATAAGGTATGGTAAACCCGAATGCCGGCATCAAGAAGTTCCATACCGATAGCCTTAAGGGGAGAAATGCGGGCATTCAGGGCCGTTATGTGATCCTCGATGTCCCAAGTGTCAGAGAGGGTCTCGGTCTCCGCTCTTTTCGCCCTTGCCTTCAGGGTGATGTTGGCAGCAGCAGCCCGAGAATGGGCGAAGTGCTCTGAAGAAAGGAAGGCTGTCGCCAAGTTAAGTCATATGTCGGCAGATGATTAATGTCGGTAAAAGTAAAGAAAAGGAGAGAAAGAGTAAGGGAAGCTTACTGTCCATTTGACTGTTGATCTGGGTGAGCTCGGACAGCCAGCGTTCACCCTTAGCCTTGAGGGCATTCAATTCTTCTTCTATCGAGGTAGCGCGAGCCTCGGATTGGTTGAGGATGTCCTGGTGCTCCTGCGCAGATTCCTCCTTCCGCTTTAGGGCATTTTCCATGGCGGTCTTCTCCTTCTCGACCCGCTTGAGTTCCTTTTGCAGCCGAGATACCTCATCTTGCTCATTTTTAAGCACGGAGTTGTGTGCGTCATCGCGTCTCTTTGACTCCTCCTGGAGCTATTTGTGGGACCTCTTCAGCTTGTTGTTGTAACAGCCCCAAAATTTGTGTACCAAATTTTCACTTTTGTATCCTCTAATGCATCATGGCATGCATACATCATTGCATCTAGATTAGATTTGCTAAACAACACCCTCTTTTGGTTTGTCCAAAGTTGGAAAACTACAATGCCAAACTTGCTCAAACTTTTCTACAAAGCAATGCAACCTTCAAAGTTGCAAAGTAAAGTACTTGGACATCTCATATTTGTCCAGATAGTTCCAAAAGTTCCAAAGTTAAATTTGGGCAAACTATTTTGATTTGGAAATAAATTAAAAAGAGGGCAACTCAAAATTGCCGGTGAGAATTTTCTATTTTATTTCCCTACTAAATGATTTCCAAATAGTCTGTAAAAATTAGGGGAACTCCATGTTAATGTAAAGACACTCCCCAAAAATTGGCATAATTTTTGGAGGTGTTTAGGTGGCCCAAAATAATTCAGAAACTGTGCAGCCAGCACTGAAAAGGACTAATCCGTGATAGACACAAAAGCTGCAGGGGGTTCTTCGCATTTTCGCCATCGTCTCTCTCCTTGCCACTGCTGCCATGCCGCCGTGTCGTCGCCGCTGACCCCCTCTGCCCGGCCCCCCTCTGCCCTTCCCCTTGCGAGGAGGAGAAGCAAAACCGGGCCCCCACGTTGCCCTGCCCCTCCTCCCCCTCTCCCACTTGCTCCCTTGCTCCTCTCTCCCCTCCCCGCACGGCAGCACCGAGCCGCCATGGCCGTCGCCGTTGACCACTGCTCCCTGCTGCCGTAGTCCACGCCGAGCACTGCCGCCTGGGGGAAAAGATCCGCCGCGTCGCCTGCTTCTCTTCCGCCGAAAGAATCGACTCGAGGAGCCCTCTATCGACGCCATTGTCCGGTTCTTCGCCGGCCGCCGCCGTCGCTTCGTCGGAAGATTCCGACGCCGTCCCGCCACCTCCGACCTCGACGTTGGCTCGTACACGTGTGTGGTGAGCTACTCAACCTTCCCGTGCCCTCCTTCCGTTCGTTTGTAGCCCGTAGTTCGATTCCCGGGAGAGCTCGTCGGAGCAGTGTGCCCCTGCGTCGAGTTTCGGATATTCCGATTGGTCTACGACTGGAATTCCCGACCCATTTCAGTACCATGTGTTCTGGTCCTTAGGAAAATTTTAGTACCGCAAGACGATCGGATTTTCCGATGGATCAGTTCTCGGATTTTCCGACGCAGTGCAGTACGAGTAAAGTTCAGTCCTTAGCCAAAATTTTGGGCACCCAAACTGACCGGATATTCCGGTTGTGAAAAATTCGGATTATCCGGTTTTGGCCAGTACGCGTTTTTGTTCCGTCCTTAGCAGTTTTTCCAAAACTTTTGCTGATCGGATAATCCGATTCGAAATATTTCGGATAATCCGAATTCGTACAGTACCAAATTAGTTCTTGTTCAAATTACTTTCCTTCCTCTATTTTTGGTTTCAAATAGTTGTTTGGGTTGGATTTAAATAATAACCAGGACATAGTTGAGAGAGGAAATAAAATAATTAAAAGCGGAATTTAAAATAATTCCAATCACATGTTTAATTTGGTTAAGTTATAAAAGTAATAACTTTTTACCGGTGCATCCGAAAATTGCGAGCGAGGTACCGCAACGCTCCGAACAACGGGAGCTACCCGAAATCATCATCATCATGCATTTTGCTCACATTTCTAACAATGTACTCCTAGGAGTATCGAAATCACTAAGTTAAATATGGGGTGTCTTCCCTAGTTGAGGTGCTAATCCCGCACCCCATTTAATATTGCTAGATAGCTCATGACAAGTTCCGTGTATCTTAAATTGTCATACCATCATGTGTTTGCGCATTGCATTTGTGAAGCATGTGTGGTGATTGATTGTTTTTCCCGTGTGTTGTGTTTTGATAGATCAAGCAACTGGGGTCACTCCTCAATACCCCGAGGAGCCGTACTACCCGTATCCCGAACAAGGCAAGCGTAATCCCCCTCTGAGCATATCTTATCCTATGTTTTCCGCAAATATTTTCTCCACTATAATATTGCATGCGGTTCCAAATGTCACTTTTGTTGGATTAGAGTATCCTATAGTTGCATTAAGTTCCGATGCCAATTACCTGTTTCCCCTCCTATTATCCATAGGATTGTATTGTTGGCCTGTAATACTTAACTATGCTGTGTTGTTGCTTAGCCATGCTTAGTTAAATGCTTAGCAGTCCGGTGGATGTTTTATTGTTGGAAACAGGTGATGAGATGTACAGGTGATGGTGGAGGAATTGTGGTGACAGGTAATAAGATGCTTAAAGGTGGGGATGAGAGGCCACTTTGGTATTGTGGTGTTTTGTCTCACTCTCGCCGCCTAGGTGCGAGTTCTTTACCTCTTGAACCAAGAATGAGCGCGCTTCCATTCGGTGGGGTATATGGAGCCCTCGTCGACCGACTAACTTGAGCGGGACTAGCCAGGGTCCTCTAGTTTGAGCTTCCATTTGCGCGTGCGTGATGATGGTGGTATGAACTGGGATGAGGATGGTGGTGTCTAGGAAAATGAGTGGCCACGGGGCAAGGTGTTGATGATCCGCTGCTCCGTCCTCACTGATGATCCTGGGTTAGTCTTTAACAAGGTAAAGGTTGTAACCTTTCCCACTCAGCCGGCTTTCCCCGGAAGAGAGCTACGTGTAGGCAATGGGGGCGGTACCGAAGGTAAACACAGTGCACCCCTGCAGGGTTAAATCTTTTCGAAAAGCCGTGTCCACGGTTACGGACAACTTGGGAAAGGACGATAAGATCATAGAATAACTTTAACGGAATGATTAAAAACTGGGTACTAGAGGTACCACTCACGAATGCAAGGTTAGCTTCCTCGAGGGTGATTCGGGGAGGTGCCTTTGATGAACAGGTACAGTGGTTGATGATGGTTATGATGAGAAAGGTGATGAAAGAAAGAGTTACTTCTTACCTCTTTTGAAAATATTTGTTAGTCGATGCCTTTGAGTTATGTTTTCATAAATAAAATCAGCTTTATGCAAAACAGCCATAAAACTTTGAAGCTTCATCGAGCATATATTAGCTCTTAATCTTGCGAGTTCGTCGAACTCAACGTCGTTTGTTTTGTTTCAGAGGAGGACTTCACCGACCTCGAAGGTGGGTTCTTTGTGGACGTCGACGAGTAGTCTGGGGTTCCCAGGTGGCAGCTTGGGACATCCTGGAACAGCTGGCGTTGTGATGTTTATCTGTAGGCCTCTTAGGCCATATGTTGGATCTTGTTGTTTAGAACAACCTAATTCGCTTCCGCTTGATGTAATGTTGGGTCTGTGACCTCTGGTTGTCATTTGCTATCTTTCTCTGTATAAGAGTTGAACTATATGATTTTGTGTCGTAGAGTCTGTGATGTGCCAGTTGTTCCACAAGTCTTGATCTTACTATTATGCTTTGATAGTTGTGCCTGTGTTAAGGCATCAATCGGGGTGTTGCGTTGTCTGGAGTGAGGTGTACCCAGCAACGCCTGCCAAAGGTTTTGGCCGGGGATTGGTAAACCCGTAACCTCCGGTTGTATCGCTTAACCGGTGACACACAGCATCACTGTATAGCAGTCGGGTCAGGGCGCCACAAGTTGGTATCAGAGCAGTACTGCCTGTAGGAAACCCTTCTACTGGTCGATGTTGAGTCTAGTGTTTGTGAAAATATTTTAACCTAAAAATGAGTTGTGAAAACCATCTTAGGATTCTTTTTACTCCTTATCTGGTTACCCTCTAATCTCGGAGCAATCTTACCTCAATTTGACTTAAAGGTTTTACTTCTCACCTGTTACTTCAAAATTAGGAGAAACGTGGGTGGGTTCGACCTTTAGTGTTATGTGTCACGTTGCTCCCGCTGCGTTGTCAATCCAAATCAACTCAGATGTTTCTACCAATCAATCTTTGATCCTTTCTTTGGGTTTTAACCCACGGACTTGAACATAAGGTCCCGGATTGTGCCAACTAGAGTGTGTTAAGTTGATTTCTTAACTCTCACTAGTAGCACATGATGCTGATCTTCGACCCAAGTTCTATCTTGTTGTTCCTTTCTTTGCAAAGTATTATCGTCCCTAGTCTGTGTACTTGAGTAGACGCTAATGCTATTGTTCGACCATTCGGAGAAAGATACTAACTGTGTCATTGTCAAATCTCCAGAATGGCTCGAGGAGGTCGTGGAGGCCGTGGTGGTCGCGGTAACCACAATGATGATGAGGATGATCTGCCGCCACCACCCTCGATGGCTCAAGTCTTGATGGCCATTGAGGAGAACCGTGGGCGCAATGAGCGCTTGCTTGAACAGTTGGTGCAGCAGAATGCACGGAGGAACGAGTGCAACACTCTCACGAGTTCTGCGTTCGCAGCCACCCACCTTTGCTGATGCTAAGGAGCCACTGGAAGCTGATGATTGGCTTCGTGCTTTGGAGCGCAAGTTCTCCGCGCTCATGTCCATTGGCGGAGCAAGTCAACTTTGCCACCTACTCTTGGTTGGTGCTGCTGGCTGTTGGTGGGAAGCCATGTGGCTTGTTTCCAGCCAACCATGTCTTCACCTGGGCTGATTCCGCACTGCCTTCCGTGCGAGTACATTCCCCAGCCAATCATGGATCTGAAGAGGAGGAGTTCCTGGACTTGCAACAGGGACGGATGGACCTCCGCACTTATGGTCGTGAGTTCAATCTCTCTCGTTACGCCCCAAGGGACGTGACCAATGATGCTGACAAGCAAGAGCTGTTCCGCAAGGGTCTGAATCCGCAGCTTCGCTATGAGTTGCTTCCCTTCAGGTTCCAGACCTATCAGGAGCTGTTCAACCAGGCTTTCACCCTTGAGCAAGGAAGAAAGGAACTTGAAGCTTCCAAGAGGCCCGCACATGGGGATCACCAGAGTTCCTCGGGTTCTGAGAGCAAGAAGCGCAGGGTTTTGTTCCCTACAGCGCCGTACCTCGTGCTCCCTTCATGCCGAGGGCAGCAGGATATAGGCCACCTCCTCCGCGCCCCACTACTTCGACACTTGGGTAGGCGGAGTGGGTACCGTCCTATGCTACCTGCTCCACCTGGAGTCACTTGCTACACCTGTGGCCAGGCTGGCCACTACTCCAGGGAGTGCCCCCAAAGGCACCTCTCGCTATAACTCCTGCACGAGCCCCTGCCACTCCAACTGGCAAGGCTGGACCTATGGTGCGTGGTCGCCTGAACCACGTCTCTATTGAAGAAGCTGAAGATGATCCCGGCGTCCTCATGGGTGAGTTACGAATCAACGGCAATACAGCTACGTTTTGTTTGACTCTGGAGCATCGCATTCATTCATATCCATTGCGTTTGCAAAAGAGCACAAAATACCGTTCGAGAAAATGAGACGACCTTTGGAGATCTCCACTCCTGGCTAAATGGCAAACCGATGGCGTTACTCCTGAGGTCCAGATTATCATAGCATCCCTGTCCTTCCCTTTCCCGTTGATAGCCTTGAGGTCGAAGGGCCTTGATGCCATACTGGGCATGGACTGGTTAGCAAGATACCATGCTAATCTCGACTGTGCTGCTAAGTCCATCACCGTGACCCACCCTTCCGGTTACGATGTGCAGTTTTGGGCTACATATTCAGGACCTCCATCATCAGACAATCCCCTCTCCCCGGAGATCACCCTATGTTTCATGGAAGGCTTGTCCCCTCCTGAAATCCAGGACATACACGTGGTGTGTGACTTCCCGGATGTGTTCCCGGAAGAGTTGCCTGGCATGCCTCCTGATCGAAGTGTGGAGTTTGTCATAGACTACTTCCCGGTACTGCTCCAATTTCCAAGAAGCCCTACCGCATGCCGGTGGAAGAGTTGGCTCTGTTGAAGGAGCAAATTGATCAGCTGTTAGCTAAGGAGTTCATCCAGCCTAGCAGTTCACCTTGGGGTTGTCCGGTACTCTTTGTCAAGAAGAGGGATTCTACCGTGCCTCGTCTAGTCTCTGACTATCGACCGTTGAATGCGGTGACAATCAAGAACAAGTATCCTATTCCTCGCATCAATGATCTGTTGGATCAGTTAGCTGGTGCAAGAGTATTCTCCAAGATGGATCTGAGGTCTGGGTACCATCAAATAAAGATCAGAAAGGAGGATATCCCAAAGACGGCATTTGTTACTCGCTATGGCTCATATGAGTATACCGTCATGTCCTTTGGTCTCACAAATGCTCCAGCTACTTTCATGAGGCTCATGAATTCCATTTTCATGGATTATCTTGATAAGTTTGTCGTCATTTACATCGATGACATCCTCATCTATTCTAAAACCGACGAAGAGCATGATGAACACCTTCGGTTGGTTCTGACACGGCTTCGTGAACACCGTCTTTATGCCAAGTTCTCCAAGTGTGAGTTTTGGTTGGATAAACTTGTCTTCCTTGGACATGTAATATCTGCCAATGGTGTGGAAGTCATCCCCGACAAAATTCAAGCTATTCTAGACTGGAAAACTCCAATGTCAGTCAAGGACATTCGTAGCTTTCTCGGATTGGCGGGTTACTACCGCCGATTCATCGAAGCTTTCTCCAAAATAGCCAAGGCATTGACTGACCTTCTCAAGAAGGATAAAAGTTTGTATGGTCGGCCGAAGCTGAAGAGAGTTTCCAAACACTGAAAGCCAAGCTCACGTCCGCTCCTGTGCTTGTCCTGCCGGACACCAGCAAGGATTTCGTCGTCTTCTGTGACGCCTCTCTACAAGGCTTGGGTTGTGTATTGATGCAAGATGGCCATGTGGTGGCGTATGCTTCTCGCCAATTGAAGCCGCATGAGCTCAACTACCCAACTCATGATCTAGAACTTGCCGCTGTGGTCTATGCTTTGAAGCAATGGAGACCATACCTGTTTGGTAACCGTTGCGAGATCTTCTCGGATCACAAGAGTCTGAAATACCTCTTCACCCAGCCGGATTTAAATCTCAGGCAAAGGCGTTGGTTGGAGTTAATCACGGACTACAATGTGAGTCTGAACTATCAACCCGGCAAAGCAAACGTCGTGGCTGACGCGCTAAGTCGGAAGTCCTATTGCAACAATCTGATGATTGAGAAGGCCCAACCCGCTCTTATGAAGAGTTTGCTCGTTTGAACCTGGAAATTGTTCCCTCCGGCTACCTTGCAAATCTGGAGATCAAAGCTACTCTTGTAGACCAGATTAAGGATGCTCAGAAGCTGGATGAGGGTATTCTGAATATCAAGAGGAACATTGCTAGTGGCAAGGCAAAATGTTTCTTGGAAGATGAATCCGGGTTGTTTATTTTGGTGACCGTCTAGTGGTGCCAAAGAACCGGAATTTGAGGGAGCTCATTCTCCAAGAAGCTCATGAATCACCTCTCTCTATCCATCCCGGTAGTACCAAAATGTACCAAGACCTTCGGCCACAATTCTGGTGGACTCGTATGAAACGAGAAATCGCCAAGTATGTTGCTGAATGCGACACATGTCGACGGGTAAAAGCTGAACATCAAAACCTGCCGGCACTCTTCGCCCTATTGCTGTCCCGGAATGGAAATGGGATGAAATTGGTATGGACTTCATCACCGGGTTTCCCCGATCTCAAAAGGGCAACAATGCAATATGGGTAATCATTGATCGTCTTTCCAAGGTTGCTCACTTCTACCAGTCCGTGATGATATACGGGCAAGTCAACTTGCTGACTTGTATTTGGCTCGTATCGTTCCATTGCATGGGGTCCCTCTGAGGATCATATCGGACCGTGGAAGTATCTTTGTATCCAAGTTTTGGCAGAGTTTCCAAACTGCTATGGGTTCCCGTCTCAACTTCAGTACCGCCTACCATCCTCAAACTGATGGTCAGACCGAAAGAGTGAACCAAGTGTTGGAAGACATGCTTAGGGCATGTGTGATCTCTTTTGGCCAGAGTTGGGAAAAGTATCTCCCTTTCGCGGAGTTCTCCTACAACAACAGCTATCAAGCTAGTCTGGGCATGGCTCCATTTGAGGTTCTCTATGGAAGAAAATGCCGCACTCCTCTAAATTGGTCTGAACCGGAGAGAGAGCACTCTTTGGTCCAGATGTGATCAATGAAGCTGAGGAGAAGGTTCGAATCATAAGAGAGAATCTAAAGATTGCTCAGTCTAGGCAGAAGAGCTACTATGATAAGCACCATCAGGAAATTCACTATGAAATTGGTGATAAAGCTTATCTCCGTGTCTCTCCCCTTCGTGGCGTTCGCCGCTTCGGAATCAAAGGGAAATTGGCCCCTCGCTATGTTGGTCCTTTCACCGTTCTGGAAAAGCGAGGAGATCTTTCTTATAAGTTGGAGTTACCGGTCAAATTTCCCAATGTGCATGATGTGTTCCATGTATCCCAACTTCGCCGGTGTTTCAAAGATCCTATCCATGGAGTTAATCATGAGGAGCTAGATCTACAAGAAACCTCACCTATCGTGAGCATCCTATCCGTGTCTTGGATGAAGCCGAAAGGAAGACCCATAACAAGACTACCAGGTTCCTCAAAGTCAGTGGTCTCACCATTCCGAAGATGAAGCAACTTGGGAACGAGAGTCTAGTCTTCGTGAGGAGTATCCCGACTTCTTCTCGCAATCTTAGAATCTCGGGACGAGATTCCTGTAAGGAGGGTAGATTTGTAACAGCCCCAAAATTTGTGTACCAAATTTTCACTTTTGTATCCTCTAATGCATCATGGCATGCATACATCATTGCATCTAGATTAGATTTGCTAAACAACACCCTCTTTTGGTTTGTCCAAAGTTGGAAAACTACAATGCCAAACTTGCTCAAACTTTTCTACAAAGCAATGCAACCTTCAAAGTTGCAAAGTAAAGTACTTGGACATCTCATATTTGTCCAGATAGTTCCAAAAGTTCCAAAGTTAAATTTGGGCAAACTATTTTGATTTGGAAATAAATTAAAAAGAGGGCAACTCAAAATTGCCGGTGAGAATTTTCTATTTTATTTCCCTACTAAATGATTTCCAAATAGTCTGTAAAAATTAGGGGAACTCCATGTTAATGTAAAGACACTCCCCAAAATTGGCATAATTTTGGAGGTGTTTAGGTGGCCCAAAATAATTCAGAAACTGTGCAGCCAGCACTGAAAAGGACTAATCCGTGATAGACACAAAAGCTGCAGGGGGTTCTTCGCATTTTCGCCGTCGTCTCTCTCCTTGCCACTGCTGCCATGCCGCCGTGTCGTCGCCGCTGACCCCCTCTGCCCGGCCCCCCTCTGCCCTTCCCCTTGCGAGGAGGAGAAGCAAAACCGGGCCCCCACGTTGCCCTGCCCCTCCTCCCCCCCTCTCCCACTTGCTCCCTTGCTCCTCTCTCCCCTCCCCGCACGGCAGCACCGAGCCGCCATGGCCGTCGCCGTTGACCACTGCTCCTTGCTGCCGTAGTCCACGCCGAGCACTGCCGCCTGGGGGAAAAGATCCGCCGCGTCGCCTGCTTCTCTTCCGCCGAAAGAATCGACTCGAGGAGCCCTCTATCGACGCCATTGTCCGGTTCTTCGCCGGCCGCCGCCGCCGCTTCGTCGGAAGATTCCGACGCCGTCCCGCCACCTCCGACCTCGAAGTTGGTCGTACACGTGTGTGGTGAGCTACTCAACCTTCCCGTGCCCTCCTTCCATTCGTTTGTAGCCCGTAGTTCGATTCCCGGGAGAGCTCGTCGGAGCAGTGTGCCCCTGCGTCGAGTTTCGGATATTCCGATTGGTCTACGACCGGAATTCCTGACCCATTTCAGTACCATGTGTTCTAGTCCTTAGGAAAATTTTAGTACCGCAAGACGATCGGATTTTCCGATGGATCAGTTCTCGGATTTTCCGACGCAGTGCAGTACGAGTAAAGTTCAGTCCTTAGCCAAAATTTTGGGCACCCAAACTGACCGGATATTCCGGTTGTGAAAAATTCGGATTATCCGGTTTTGGCCAGTACGCGTTTTTGTTCCGTCCTTAGCAGTTTTTCCAAAACTTTTGCTGATCGGATAATCCGATTCGAAATATTTCGGATAATCCGAATTCGTACAGTACCAAATTAGTTCCTGTTCAAATTACTTTCCTTCCTCTATTTTTGGTTTCAAATAGTTGTTTGGGTTGGATTTAAATAATAACCAGGACATAGTTGAGAGAGGAAATAAAATAATTAAAAGCGGAATTTAAAATAATTCCAATCACATGTTTAATTTGGTTAAGTTATAAAAGTAATAACTTTTTACCGGTGCATCCGAAAATTGCGAGCGAGGTACCGCAACGCTCCGAACAACGGGAGCTACCCGAAATCATCATCATCATGCATTTTGCTCACATTTCTAACAATGTACTCCTAGGAGTATCGAAATCACTAAGTTAAATATGGGGTGTCTTCCCTAGTTGAGGTGCTAATCCCGCACCCCATTTAATATTGCTAGATAGCTCATGACAAGTTCCGTGTATCTTAAATTGTCATACCATCATGTGTTTGCGCATTGCATTTGTGAAGCATGTGTGGTGATTGATTGTTTTTCCCGTGTGTTCTGTTTCGATAGATCAAGCAACCGGGGTCACTCCTCAATACCCCGAGGAGCCGTACTACCCGTATCCCGAACAAGGCAAGCGTAATCCCCCCTCTGAGCATATCTTATCCTATGTTTTCCGCAAATATTTTCTCCACTATAATATTGCATGCGGTTCCAAATGTCACTTTTGTTGGATTAGAGTATCCTATAGTTGCATTAAGTTCCGATGCCAATTACCTGTTTCCCCTCCTATTATCCATAGGATTGTATTGTTGGCATGTAATACTTAACTATGCTGTGTTGTTGCTTAGCCATGCTTAGTTAAATGCTTAGCAGTCCGGTGGATGTTTCATGGTTGGAAACAGGTGATGAGATGTACAGGTGATGGTGGAGGAATTGTGGTGACAGGTAATAAGATGCTTAAAGGTGGGGATGAGAGGCCACTTTGGTATTGTGGTGTTTTGTCTCACTCTCGCCGCCTAGGTGCGAGTTCTTTACCTCTTGAACCAAGAATGAGCGCGCTTCCATTCGGTGGGGTATATGGAGCCCTCGTCGACCGACTAACTTGAGCGGGACTAGCCAGGGTCCTCTAGTTTGAGCTTCCATTTGCGCGTGCGTGATGATGGTGGTATGAACTGGGATGAGGATGGTGGTGTCTAGGAAAATGAGTGGCCACGGGGCAAGGTGTTGATGATCCGCTGCTCCGTCCTCACTGATGATCCTGGGTTAGTCTTTAACAAGGTAAAGGTTGTAACCGTTCCCACTCAGCCGGCTTTCCCCGGAAGAGAGCTACGTGTAGGCAATGGGTCGGGCGGTACCGAAGGTAAACACAGTGCACCCCTGCAGGGTTAAATCTTTTCGAAAAGCCGTGTCCACGGTTACGGACAACTTGGGAAAGGACGATAAGATCATAGAATAACTTTAACGGAATGATTAAAAACTGGGTACTAGAGGTACCACTCACGAATGCAAGGTTAGCTTCCTCGAGGGTGATTCGGGGAGGTGCCTTTGATGAACAGGTACAGTGGTTGATGATGGTTATGATGAGAAAGGTGATGAAAGAAAGAGTTACTTCTTACCTCTTTTGAAAATATTCTGTTTAGTCGATGCCTTTGAGTTATGCCTTTCATAAATAAAATCAGCTTTATGCAAAACAGCCATAAAACTTTGACAGCTTCATCGGGCATATATTAGCTCTTAATCTTGCGAGTTCGTCGAACTCAACGTCGTTTGTTTTGTTTCAGAGGAGGACTTCACCGACCTCGAAGGTGGGTTCTTTGTGGACGTCGACGAGTAGTCTGGGGTTCCCAGGTGGCAGCTTGGGACATCCTGGAACAGCTGGCATTGTGATGTTTATCTGTAGGCCTCTTAGGCCATATGTTGGATCTTGTTGTTTAGAACAACCTAATTCGCTTCCGCTTGATGTAATGTTGGGTCTGTGACCTCTGGTTGTCGTTTGCTATCTTTCTCTGTATAAGAGTTGAGCTATATGTGATTTTGTGTCGTAGAGTCTGTGATATGCCAGTTGTTCCACAAGTCTTGATCTTACTATTATGCTTTGATAGTTGTGCCTGTGTTGAGGCATCAATCGGGGTGTTGCGTTGTCTGGAGTGAGGTGTACCCAGCAACGCCTGCCAAAGGTTTTGGCCGGGGATTGGTAAACCCGTAACCTCCGGTTGTATCGCTTAACCGGTGACACACAGCATCACTGTATAGCAGTCGGGTCAGGGCGCCACAGTTGTGGTCCAGCAGCAACCTTTTAAACACCTCGGTCCGGGCGTTGGTGCATTCCTAAAAAAAGAAAAAAAAAGTATTTGTATGTTTGGGAAATCCAGGCCGGGTAAGATTCGACATGAGTCGCGAGGACTGGAATGTCGGGGTTTTCCGAGAATCGAGCCGAGTAAACTCGAATAGAGTCCCGGGGACTCGGCACTGGAAATTTTAGAGCAATGGGAATGGCAATTTTTTGTGAAGATTCAGGCCGAGTAATTTTAACTCGGTAGAGCATCAAATACTCGACCCAAATCTCGGGGACTAGGGATAATATATGTCTAGTATTTATTTATCAAAGGAAAGAGGGACAAGTTGAAGAATATTTACCGATGCAATCTTGCTGCACTTGAGGACATCAGCCTGCATGGTGTAGATGGACTGGTCCAGCGCACCGGGGCCGGCTGGATGTTGGTTCGCCGGGTTAGAGGAAACCTCGCCAACATCGGCGGAGTTCCAATCCATGTCGTACTTCCCCTCCGAGCCCAGGCTGTGCCCGCTTTGAGTTCGTAACCGGGAAGTCTCCCAACTGCCAGTGTAGCCATAGAGAGACTGGGATACGGCCAGAGCCGGGGTTGCCGGCGTTTTCCCGGTGACCAGCTGGTATGATGTCGACTTTGGCGGCGGCGTGACTTTCCGGGGTACCAGCTGAGTCTGTGAGGACTTCGGTGCTGGCGGCGGCAGTGGCGCTGCTTGAGGCTGCGGCTGCTGCTGTTGTTGTTGCGGTGGCGGCGGCGTTGACTGCTGCTGCTTTTGTTGCTGCGGAGGTTGTGGTTGTGGGGAAGGTTGTTGTTGTGGTTCCGGTGCTATCAGAGTGTTGGGTGGCTCCATCTCGAAGTCCGTGGTATGAGCACCAGGGTCAGTATCTCGGTCGAGGACCAAGGTCTCAGGGGTACTTTGGCCTCTTCGAGGTTGGCATCAGATGTCGGCGGCAGTGTGCCAGCCGGAGTAGAATGTGTCGGGGAAGGGATTGTCCTGGCAGGGCTGCTCACATCTACCTCGGTTGACCGAGGTGCCGCGGGTGGCGGAAGTGGTGAGCGCACCGAGGAGGCACTCTGAGGCACTTCGAGTGTGGCACTGCATTAAGATACAAAGAGAGGTTACATGGCGAAAATGTTATCTCAATTGAGAGAAGAAAGGAACCAAGCAAGGGATATATTACCCTTCGGTGATTGGGGGCTGCTTCTTGCCTCGGGGCTTAAGCACTGCTTTCTTCGGCACCTTCGGTTTCTTCGCCGCAGGGGCTGACGATCCGGAGGCCCTAGTATCCGAGGTACCGGACCCTGCGCGTTTTCGGGATGCGCCTCGGGAGCTCGTAGTGACTGGTGCGGAAGGTACTGGACGAGCATAGGAGATGGGAATGGCATCAATTGGTTCTAGAATTTGACAGTCATCGTCGTCATCATCGGACCAATCTCGAATTGAAGCGTGGGCTCGAGGCTTACCCGAGGTAGGGGCGCCAGCCTTGGGGATCGGCATGTGGTCCTCGTCATCCGGATCTTCAGCATCGGAGGCATCCGAGGCAGATCGGTCGGGGCCCCATCCCTCGGAGGGATTTGCACCGTCCTCAAGTGTCTGCTGAGTAAACTTCTGCAGAGCAAGCAAAGTAAAACCGAGTTATGGAAGAAGTGAATGTGGTGATTGATGCGAAGATAGGTTCGGCATATGATTTATGTCGGTTCAGTGTGCAGAGGCTTACTTGAGCCGAAAGGCGATCTCGGTTGTGAGGCTCTATGCCCCAAGTCCAGTCATCATCCATTTGGGTCTTGGCAATGGCCTTGACGCGTCTTTTGACCTCGGCCTTGCTGAGCTCATGGGTACTGATACGGGTGGGATCATACCGGCCACTCATGTGGCAAATCTTGTGGGCTCGGCTTTGAAGGGGGTTGACTCGGCGAGTCACGAAAGTCCTTAGGAGGTCGTCAGCCGTCCACCCAGCCTTCTGGAGCTGAAGGACAACCTCGTGGATCTGGTTCACCTCGGAGTTGCTCGTTTTGGGGTCCAAAGACCAGTTGAGTTGCTCCGTTGGGGCGCCAATGCTGAATTCCGGTAGGTTGAGGAGGTCCACATGCCCCGGGCTCTTCACGTAAAAGAAAGTTCGCTGCCACTTCCGGAAGGATTCCAAGCCCCAAATCCGGGGAAACTCGGAGCCTCGCCGAGGTGAAATGGAAGTTGCTCCGCACGCAGTCATTTCCTTCGGCGCGCCTTTGTTCTCCGGATCCAGAATACTCTGCTTCCGGAGGCGAAAGTACTTGGCCCAGGAGTCAACGCTGGGCCACAGACCGAGGTACCCCTCGGAAAAGGAAACATATGCCGACAGCTGCGTGACGGCATTGGCAGGCAGGTGGTGCGGTTGAAGACCGAACTTATTCAGAAAAGCCCGGAAGAACTTCCTTGCCGGGAGGCCGAAGTCTCGCTCGAAGTGTGCGAGAAGACCACCCGTTCGCCGGGTTCCAGATCTGGCTCGGCCTCGTTCTTGGGGACCCGACATATAACTTCGGCTAGGATGCACCGAGTCTTCACCAGCCATTCAATGTCGGCTTCGGTAATGTCGGATCCTTCCCATCCCCCGCACTCTCCTTCTTCAGCTGCGATGTCGGCAGGATCCGGGGTGTTGCTAGACGACATCTCGGAAGAATTCTGCAAAGAGGTAAAGTTTGACCGGGATAAGTATCCTGGAATGTTTGAATGCCAAAGGAGAAAAGGAACAATGGCGGGAAACACCAAACTACAGCTAAGTCCTAGATGGGAAGATCTGCGAGGAAGGAAAAATAGAAAGTAAATGCAAGATCTAGGATTTAGATCTAGGAAAGCATGTTAATAAACCCGTGCAAGGCAAGTAGGAAACACAGTACAGTGGATTCATCGGCGGTCTAAGGGGTTGAGCTAGTTCATCGGAGAAGATGAACTAGTTCATCGGAGAAGATGAACGTGCTCGCGGGCATGGCTGAAGGCAAAGATCTCACCGGAATTGAAGAGGCAAAGGTGCGGGATTGGCGGCGGAGCGAGACCTCCAGTCGTCGTCGGCGGCGTGGCACGGCCGCGGAGGTGCACTGGACGGCGGCGATGGGAGTGAAGCATGCTACTGTGCGCGGAGGGATCGAGGAGTGCGAGGAGGAGGAAGAGCCCTCCCCTGCGCCCCTATTTATGGGCGCAAAGTGCGCACGGTTAGTGGAACCGTCCCGCACGATCTCCTAAGAGATCGTGGGATTAACTGCGCTGCGGGCGTGCGGTTAAGGTAATTGTGGCCGCACGTTGAGCCACATCGTGGGTTGCAGAAGGGTAACCGCTGATGCCACGATCGGTTGCGGTTGACAGCGCGGGAATCGAGGAGCCATGCATGGTCAAAGCACTTGAGTGCCCTGTGGACTTGATAGCACATGGGCCCGCATGACGTGGGGGGCGTGCGTCCAGTGACACGTCTGTCCACGCACAGGTATCGAGTTGACAGGAAGAGATTTTCTGCCACGCGCCGGGCTAAGATTTCGGAATGGATGGTGGAGAGTCCCTTGTTCCGGAGAGACCGGTATAACAGTCAATGTCGGAATCAGTTGGAGAATGAACTGCCGAGGTTTCGGTGGGACCGACATGGTGATGTCGTAAATTTGGGGGGATGGTTTTGGTTATGTTAACCTGGTGTGGCCCTTCATCCGAGGCTGTCGGACCGCACCAGCTTCGGGGACTAATGTCGGGGGGCTACCCCCGGGTAGGGTCAAGGCATGGTACAAAATATGTCCAAGGAGGGACCGAGTTACAGGAAAGGCCGGTACAGCCAGACCTAATAGGGTCTGAGGTATAAAGTCGGTGCTAACCGACATAGCCAGGCCCAGAGGGGTCCGAGGTAACATGTTGATGATACGAGCCGACATGTCTGGTCCGATGTAAATCAACCGACATATGTATGTCGGTATCACCGTGTTTGTCTTATGTGCAGAGAAAGGTTATTAAGGAAGAGAGATCCGACATATCCATGTCGGGCTGACCGAGATAAGGGATTTGGTGTCGAGCAGGAGTCAATGCTCCTGTCGCTTCCCGTGAGACACGGGAGCGTCTGTCACGGAGCGTGGCAGGAGGCGTGCCGCGGATATCCCGGGATGGCGCAGGGCTAGGTGCTGACCGCGGGATACCCGGGGGAAAGGCTACGAGGTAGGCATGGGCAGGCCACGTCCTGTCCCTGTCAGGGGCTACAAACTAGCTCTACCGTTATGCTGCAGGGAATGGGCAGGCCACGTCGTGTCCCTGTCAGGAGGAACACTCATGACATCTGAGCGTGGCTACAGTGCGCATGTAGGGGCCCGGACCATTACCGAGTTTACCTATAAATAGGGCACCTCCCCCTCCTGCGTGAGGGACGATGCCCTGAGACTCTTTTCCTCCCCTTAGCTTCATTTTCCACCTTGAGCACTTCACCATTGTTGGACCATACAGCTCGAGGAGCACTTTGTACTTGTGATATACTGAGATATACAAAGAGGGATATGCAGGAGTAGGGGTGTTACCTCCACACGAGGGCCCCGAACCTGGGTAGATCGGTGTGTTTGTGTTTTTGTGTGTTCATCTGTGCGTGCTCCTTAGCGCGCAAACCCTCCCCGGATCCCCCAGCGTCCATCGACCCCACATCTTAGCCATACCTATGACATCTGCCGTGATACCACCACGACAATCGGATAACGACCGGATGCGGATATGAATACATATAATATCGGACTACGGATACGGATCGGAAGCGGAGCGGATGTGGACCGGATACGAATACTAAGTAGCGCATAAATAAGTACAAAGAAACAAAATTTTACCATGGAAATTTTTTTGAACAAAAGAATTATCCAAGCACATAACACTACAGACTGACCAAAATGTATCGTGTGCATGATGTAAGTCATGGTTGGCTGACATAGAACAAATACTCCTACATAATTACTGAATATAAATCGTACTAAGTCGAATTAGTTATATACGGAGAGACGTAAACGGGTGATTAGTTTAATGTGCTAATGCATTGGCTATTTATACTAACTAAATAGGCTAATAAATCGGATTATCCTAACAGAGTATATCGGATAATCCACATCCGTCGGATAATAGCAATACCATATCCGCCTAACAAATATCTTTATCCGTATCCATATCCAGCGGATTTCCATAATTACATACCATATCCTTAAAAACAGATACGGATGCGGATTCAGGGCGAAAATTATCCGTACCGTTTACATCCCTATGCTCGGTGCTCGGTTGATGACTAGGCTGTGCTTCTGACCTTTTCTTAGAAGATAACTATTGACTTTTGCTTGTTTCATTTCTGCCTCTTTTGGCAAAGAAAATCGACAAAGGAAGTGTCACTCACTACCCCATAATACTTTGGATTGCAAACATTTTAACGAAAGAAAAGGACTATGTTTTCTTGAGTTCTTTATTCCTAACTTAATGGCCAGAACCGGACCAGAACTCTCTCGACCCTCCCCTCGTTCCCCACCGAAAAAGGAAGAGCGGCGATTTTTGGGCGTCTCCCGTGCACTCCAGCTCGCCGGCGGCGATTCGCCGATTCCTCGCCCTCCGCGGCCGCTCCGGCGGCGGGAGGACGGGGGATGGACGGATCCCGCCGTGTACATAGCTAGGTGTGTGTGGGTGGTCTGCCGGCGGCGCTATGGAGTCGGAGGCGCGGCCGGAGAGGCCTTTTGGAGGTGGTGGTCTTCTCCTCTTCCCTCGGCGTCGCCCTGGGCAGATCTGCCATCTCTGGCGCGTCCGCTGCTCCCCGGAGTCGCGGCGTGTCTTCCCCGAGCTGGCGACCGTGGTGGCGGTGGCGGCTCCTGTACATGGGGTCCTGGATTCCCCGCCGATGTGCGGGGAGGAGCTTTTGGTCAAAATCTCAGGAAGTCTGCAGGTGGGTTCTTCTCCCTCTCCGGCGATCTCGGTGGGCGTGGTGGAAGAAGGGTGGAGGCCGGCGGTGACGGCGGCCTGGCGGCGCCTCGAAGCCGTTTTCGTTCAGCGTCAAGATCCCGGTGCTTGCGTCGGGTGGCTTCTGCGGCAGCTCAACAAGGTTGGTCGACGGCGCTGCTTCGGTGTGTGGTGTGTGTGGTGGTTCTGAGTTCGTCGTCGTCGGTGAGTTCATCGCCTGTGTTCGTGCGTGTGTGTGCTGTGTTGTTGTGATCCTGTACACGAGCTTCCTATCAAAAAAAAACTTAATGGCCAGAACCAATGAACCAGTGTTCTTCCCTTTCCTCTCTTTATGGGCGACGTGATAATCGATCATTGAACCTCACATGCCCCAACTTGAACGGCTGATGGTGAAACACTTCATCAAGACGTACACTGTAGCATTGATGATAGAAAAGGACACACTAATCACATTTCCAGTATTAATTAGGATAACAGTGTCTGGACTCTGAAAAATACCTAACTTTCAGACTCCATCAATTCTGAAGATACACTTGGATCTTATCGGTGGAAATGATCAACAGTGTTTTCTGACGCAAAGTTAATGGCAAGATTAGTATAGGTGCCGAAGTTATCACAGTCTACGGTTCTTGGAGCCCAGCAGAAACCATGCGGGTAATACCTGTACCAAAAAACAGAAAGGGACAAACAGATTGAATTCTCTAGTTGCTATCTGAAAGGGAAGTGCCCTGTGCAGAGGGCAAGCTAGGCAGTAGCAGTAGTAAATCTGAATAGTGTACACCTGTTCTTCTGTTGCAGTTTACACTCTACAGCGACGAGTATTATTACTCACTATATAAAAGTTGTCCCATATCGCTCTCTCCGCGCACCTAGATGTTACTGTTCATCTACAGTACTACAGTGCCCCCGATCCGCACCGTCCGTCGACGATCGCGCGGTCATCCAGACGTGTCCATGACGGTTTTGCAAAAAAAACCCTCCATAAAACGAGCAAACCAAACCGCAGTCCACAGCTTAACGGCAAGAAGGACCACTTCGCAATTACAGCAAAGTTGAGGACCATTTTTACAAAATCGCCACAACTCCTCCTCCCGCTGCTTCTCTCTCGCATGCGACCGGAGATCACCGGCGCCGCCGACGCGGCGCGCCGCCGCTGTAGCCCTTCTCCTTCAGATCTACGGACACGCCGGCCTCCGCCGTCGTCGCCTCTTCCTCCCCGCCGAAGCTCGCGTGCCGGGGCGCGTCGCCGTCGCGGGAATCGCCGCCGCCGCGTTCGGCTCCCTCCGCCGCTTCCGCGCGTCGCCGGCGCCGCTCCGGCGACCCAAATGGGGCGGCGCCGCCACCTACAGGTCGGCCGCGACGAGTCGCGTCGGGCGCGGCTTACTCACTATATAAAAGTTGTCCCAGATCGCGCTCTCTCCGCGCACCGTGTACTGTAGATGTTACTGTTCATCTACAGTACTACAGTGCCCCCCGATCCGCACCGTCCGTCGACGATCGCGCGGTCATACAGACGTGTCCATGACGGTTTTGCAAAAAAAACCTCCATAAAACGAGCAAACCAAACCGCAGTCCACAGCTTAACGGCAAGAAGGACCACTTCGCAATTACAGCAAAGTTGAGGACCCTTTTTGCAAAATCGCCACAACTCCTCCTCCCGCTGCTTCTCTCTCGCGTGCGACCGGAGATCACCGGCGCCGCCGACGCGGCGCGCCGCCGCTGTAGCCCTTCTCCTTCAGATCTACGGACACGCCGGCCTCCGCCGTCGTCGCCTCTTCCTCCCCGCCGAAGCTCGCGTGCCGGGGCGCGTCGCCGTCGCGGGAATCGCCGCCGCCGCGTTCGGCTCCCTCCGCCGCTTCCGCGCGTCGCCGGCGCCGCTCCGGCGACCCAAATGGGGCGGCGCCGCCACCTACGGGTCGGCCGCGACGAGCCGCGTCGGGCGCGGCCAGCCGCGCGTGCCAGAACGCGCCGGCGCACCGCCGGCGACCACGGCGTCGCCGCGTCCAGATTTGGCCACGATGACGTCAGCACTAACGTCATGGTGGCCCCACGTGGCGTTTTTTTTTTACGATGACGTCTACGCGGGCCAGGGTTCCAGATGGGCCACTAATTGGGCCGGCCTGGTTACTACGCAGCTGGGCTGGCCCTTTCTTTTTTTTCTTCTGTTTTATTCTCTTTTCTCTGTTTTTCTTTTCCCAAATTTTTTTACAACTTTCCAAACAGAAATTCCAAAATTTTCAAACTTACACTGCTTTAAAATACGGACATCTCATATTTTCCATTCGAAATGTGAACATTCCACACAATTTTAGAGAAAAAATTGTATTTCCCCAAGCCATTACTTCCCTCTAAAATATTCGATTAATTTCTAGGTTTCAATTTTTTTTAAATACACACAAATCCAATACTTTAAGTTTACTAATTACAACAATTCCACCCATACATACGAAATGCTAGCAGCTTATGGGAGCTCCTTAAAGCACGCTGACTGCATAGATTGCATGTTGATTTCGAAATAGGGTTTCATGCAGATTTATAAATAATGCAAACAACCAAATTCATGCAATAGATCTAAGTGCAAACAAAAAACATGAAAGATAGTCCGCTGGGACAATAACACAGAATGAAGCTCAACGGCTAGAGATGGCGTGCTGCCTCCAGCAAAGCATCAAGCACGCCGTCTAACCGGTCCATAACCCGTTGTCTACATAGTGGATGACACTGTGGAATGTGGATCAAGGTTGTGGAGACTACGTGTTGATGAGGGCAAACATCTGGCTTCCAGGCTCTAGGACGGCCGAAAATTTCAAAAAATAATGTATTTAAGATTTTCAAAGAAAAATCAGAAATTTTACTAAGGTATATAGTGAAGATTTATAAGAACCTGCAAAATATCAGTGAAAATATTTGGCCTACAAAAAAGACCAAACATGTGGCGCTCTAGGTAAGCATTGAAAAAATCATTTTTGTGTAGATCGCACATGAAAACATAATTCAACAAAACTTTATATGTACATGGTAAAATCTATTATTCTGAAGTAAAAAATTGAAGTTTTCCAAAAAAAAACATCACAACCGGGGTAGCCCGGGCTCTTTTGAGTTTTTGAACTGTTGATCCTCAATTTCAAGTCTGTTCATTTGCAAGTGGAGAATATGACATACCCATGTTTAGTTATAGCAATATCTGGTCTACTGCTTTATATGTTAAAGTATTTTTCAAGTATTCTTTGAATATTATGATTTACAAAATACTAATAGATTAATAATGTGCTTTAGAGTTTAGCTCTAATAAATAATTACAGTTAAAAAACCATGGCATCTCGTCAAAACTGTTTTTCTTTTATCTTTTGAAGTATTGGACAAAGTGGCCAGGCCCTCTCTTTATTCTAAATCTGAGTAAGGAGAAAAACTGAAGTATGTATTGGCTAGGCACCAAAATTGATGTACTTTGGTTTTAGAAAAACTGAGTTTCCAAATGGAGCCTTGGTGTTACCCCCATTTCTTTTTTGAGGGATATGGTGTTACGCCCAAGTGAATGGTTTATGAACTAAGATGTGCTGCTTCAGATTTATGACTGGTAAATAAAACTGCAAATAGCCGAACACAAAGATATAATGTGTGTTTAGCAATTAAAAAAATCGTATTCAAATCCGACTCACAACTAGAGAAACAAATATCAAATCATAGCACAAAAGGAAGATGTTATCAAGTTGGGCTGTGAACTTAGCCCTTTAACACAAATAACTTAAATTTTCTGGCATGCATGGTGGCTAGATGTTTATTATGTCAATGTCCCAAATAATATTGATTTTCTTGCTGATATTTAGAGTATTTTTGGGCAGCAAGTCAAACAAGATTATAACCGTTTCTTTGTAGTTTTCAAGAAATGTGCCATCTAATTACTCTTCGGCTAACTGAACTTTCAGGGTAAAAATGTGAGTAAGACTAGTTACAATGGGAGTAACATGAGTAGTAATATCAGGGGAAAAATTATGACGTGACGGATAATTAATGAGAGAGACAGTTGTAATAATTGCTATGTTATCGTAACATCACACATTTCAAGACAATATGAGTGTATATCCTATTAAATATGACACTACACACATGTTACTCACCACTATGAAAGCAATGACTTAGAGTAGTAATATATGCATGTTACTATTCTAAGTTAATTCTGAAAAACAGGAAAAGAAACACATCTTTAATGCCATTTCATCATACTGAATCTAGCCATTCTGATCTTCTCAATGTAGTTTCCGAGTTGTCAGTGGTTAATTGCACCTTTAAGTTCTGCTATAATTAATATTTCCGAGTTTCTATTCTAACTTACTTTCAGATGTCTCATGTTACTTCCGGTTGCATAGTAATTATTTGGTAAGCTGATGGTCTCGTGTGGTTCTAATGGTCCCAATAGTATTGACATCAGAATTCTTTTGATGCAATGAAGACCTTACTTATATTAATGCATACAACGTCCCTTCTATATCTATACCTGATATCCTCTATCCTAATATGTTTATGGTGTTACTCCTCTGTTGTGCAAATTATGCCACTGAATCATATGTAAATATGTTATTCTTGCCATCAAGACTAACTACCATTTTTCTTCTTTTTGGTATTCTGAATAATTGTTCAACTAATTGGTTAGAATCCACAAGACTAACTACCATATTTCTTCTTTTTGGTATTCTGAATAATTGTTCAACTAATTGGTTAGAATCCACAATATTTTTAGGCCGGAGAAGCGGCGGGAGGAGGCCGATGCCGCCTGGCCATGCTGATTCCCTTTTCTCCCTCTATCCATACTGTTTTCCTCAAACTGGCGACGTGGTGCCTCGCGTCGGGGTGCCGCCTTGCTCTCCATGTGGGCCTCAAAGGTCTTGCCTCTGTTGTACGTGCTTGCTTGCTGCTCTCCGTGTGAGCTTGATGTGTTTGGCGCTTGCTGCTGCGCGTGTGTGCGCTGTGTCACTAAGACGTCGAGGAGTACCAAAGCCTTTCCGTATACTGTTGTAACATTTCCAAGTTACTACTGAAACAGTTGGAGTTAACTATCGCGTATAATATTCATTAGTTCCATCCCGTTTGTTTGTAGATTTAAATTTGTTCAAAGGATGATGGTCCCTTGTGAGACAAACTGGGCTGTTAATTTGGTCGTGTTATATTGCGAGAAATTTCATCGCCCGTTGCAACGCACGGGCATTTTGCTAGTTCTAAGTTAATCCCAAACTTCTACCCTGAATAGATAGAGAAGAATTGACAACTCGGCCGACGACCCTTCTTGTCTCGTGCTTATCGATCAGAGCTTAATTTCCATGGTACTTGGGTCGGTTGGCGGTCAGGTCCGTTAACTGTGCATTAACCACACGCCCCACGGTCGGGCACCCACCTTCCCAATCGCCATTAGCCACGCTACTCCTCGCCGCCGTACGCACATCACTCGCCGTTCGCGGGCGCCTATAAGAATTCCTCGTCATCCCCTCGCTCGCTAGAGGTCGTCGTCGTTACATAGCTCGGAAGTGAAACCACACGAGTGCTGTGATTTGACTTGACAGCTCCGGCGATGGAGGCAACCGGTGCGCCGGCGGTGGGGAGGAGGAGGACGTCGGAGGTGAAGGCGGAGGGCCTGCTGCGTGGCGCGTGCGTGCTGCTGGCGGCGGCGGCGGCGCTGCTGGTGTCGCTGGACACGGAGACGGAGACGGTGCTTCTCATCAGGAAGAAGGCCACCGTCAAGGACGTGCGCGCGCTCTGGTATGTGCTCATCCGATACCCGGCCGCGCGCATGCTTGGTGCAGACTGATGCCTCACGGCTGGTACGTGCAACCTGTGAACTGATACATGCATGGCGCGTCTATGCTGCTGCAGGATACTGGCGGCGGCGGCCGGCGCGGCCGCGGGGTACCACCTGCTGCACCTGCTCCGGTGCCTCTTCCTTGGCCGCTGCTCCGCCAGCAACAACTACTGCCGGAACAGCAGGGCCATGGCCTGGGCTTGGCTCCTCCTCGACAAGGTATAATATAATTCTTACTCTCTTCACCAGCTCACGTACGTCTCAATCTTTCTCCTTAGTGATTTCCAGCCTCTCTGTATAGCTCAAGGTTTTGGGTACCGGTCTTTATTTTGTTTCTTAGAGAGCCCCGGGATTCAATTCCCGGAAAGAATTTGAAAGTCGACCTTAAATCGTCAAAAAGATACCAAATAAAGATTTTTAGAGGACGAATTCAGCACAAGTTCAAACATCATCCCGAATTTCTTGCCCGATAACTAATTTAGGGGGGCGAGCGAGATGTTCGGTTACCGCATTATTTCAGCCGGTAACCAAACCCTTGTCATAGCTAGATCGCACCCATGATTAATTTTTTTTGACGGTTAAAAGGCAGGAGCTCTGTTGCATTATAGTAGGGGAGAAATAGTAGCCAGGTTAATTACAGCGGTAAAAACAGAAAGAAATCAGGGGCCAAAAGAGGGACAAGTCATCTTTGATCAGTTGGAAAACGCTGATTGCCGGAAGGGCAGCACCCTTGGAAGTGCTCCCTCCTGTGACTACGACTAATTTCCATTCTACAAACACACTCGACACCGTGTTCTGTGCTCAGTGTCGCAAACACGCAGCTCCGTTTTTCTTTTTGGCTGAGAAAAAACACAAGTTGCCTAATAGTACAATCAACATAAGTGATTCTGGTTAGTAGTAATTTAGACAAGATAGGTACTAACTCGGCAGCTTATTAATCTCTCGACGACGACCTGAGCAAAGCAAGCAAACGTAGCCCTGCATAACAACTTGAATTCGACGACATGAATAGGAAACAGTTAGCACTGAGCCTGCAAATGCTACCTAGCATCCTCCTCTCTGTCGCGTCAGCGTTACCATCTACGTATATCAACCCGCGGCTCACGGCAGTACGTGAAACGATCTAGTCCCAAGACCTACCGGAATTGCAAATAATACCAAGACGCGCTGAGCTGCCGCGTTGGTTGCAGCTACTCCACTGTACTCATTCATGCTTCCATCAATGCACGGAGGTCCAGTCCATGAGTCCAGATCATTTTGTTGCCGGGTCGAAAACGGTCGATGCATTTATGTTTGAAATGCCTGCTGCACCTGCAATGCATATGCATAATTGTTTAATTTCCAAAAGAATAGTAAGTGTAACTGAAAAAACTGATACTACTATCATGCAACTTCGCGTGGAAAAGAAGAATTTTTGTACTCTTTTGTTACTGTATTAATATGATGGTGGCCAAGTACAAGAATGTATCACCATGGCTTCAACATACACGATTATTACATGCTTTTGAGAAAGCCCATGTAGGTCTCCACAAATTATGAGTGTAACATACCCTATTATAGTAGGTACTAGTAAGTAAGAGGCAAATTATAAATGTATTGGCTAATTTGGAGCTCATCACCCAGTCTCCTCAAAGTCATATGGGTGGGTGAGTTAGGTCACAAATTTAAGATTGTTGTTTTATATAATTTGATTTAAGTTAGTCTACCATGTGGTACGCATTTAAGAGAGTTAATGACCTTAAGGTATTCTCTTTTAATTTTAAGATATTTTGCCCCTTTTTCTAGTTCCGCGTGTATTTAAAATAAATTTTAGGGTGTGATGCACTCATTTCGGCCCGTGTCGATATTGAAATTTCCAAATCATTTTATAATTTGGAACGGAGGAAGTAGGTCATGACACCATAAGTTAGCTTGTTACTATATCTCTTACAAAAACTTACTCATTAGTCGATAGTGTCAAAAAAGCCGGCATTGACAATAACGTGAAATACCAATTTTCTCTAGTAAAATCTTGCATACTACATCATACCCACTGGGGCGGACCTTCACGGGGGCCAACCTGGGCCATGCCCCCCACAGCAAATTTACAAAATCTTTACTACCCCTACTTCTACCGTGGCATGCAGCCTATGTGGCCCATCTAGTCTGTATCGAGTAAGCTGCTCGACTCTCTGCTCGGTCGCTCACTTGCTCCTCGTGTCTTCGACTGGTTGGACGGCACCACGACGGGTGGCCGGTGGGCTGTTGGGGTTCATCTCGCTCGTGCTCTGAACTCAGCTTAGGCTGGTCGCCGGCGCCGTGCGCGGTGAGCACTGACGGGATTAGCTAGCTGCAAGCATCTTTGAACTCTGATCCATTGCTGATTCCAAGGCTCCAACACGCTGCAAGCTTCTATCGCCCTCGCTGAGTTAAATTAGTGCTCCATTTTGCTTTTCTTGCAAGATTGGATCCAAATTTTGCATCTAAATTGGGGAAAGTTCAAAATAGGTCATGCAAAGTTTTGTTTACACATTGTTTCTAAAATAATTTTGCTAAGTATTATGTGGACAAAATCAATCTAAATATATATATTTTAAAAATGCTACAAATTTTAGCTCGTTGCTGTGAATGATTTGGTGTCCCCAAAAAAAAATCCATGTCATTTACATATTCGCCCCCCAAAGATTTTGTTCAAGGTCCGCCAGTGATCATACCAGAATTATTTTGTGTAGACTATTAACCAAAGTTTGTTGAACTTGCATGAATTTCAATCAAAAGTTCCTTTTCCTGAAAGAAAATATTTTTTACCTCTTGTATGACCATATATATTTCATAATTTAACCGTTGGTTAGCTAAACCTGCAGCCCGAAAATGTACGCGCTGAATAGAGTTGTTTTACTTCGTCTCTGACGACATGCGGTTGATGCATATATGCGTGCAGGGTTGCGCGTACCTGATGTTCGCGGTGACGGTGGCGGCGGCGCAGTCGTGCATGATCGCGCTGGAGGGCGCGCAGGCGCTGCAGTGGAACAAGGTCTGCAACATCTTCACCCGCTTCTGCCAGCAGGTCGCCGGCAGCCTCACCTGCGGAATGCTCGCCGCCGTCGGCACCGCGGTGCTCTCCGGCATGTCCGCCCGCAACCTCTTCCGCCTCTACCCGTCGCTCTCCCGCTCGCAACGGCAGCGCTCCCCGTCCTCGACCACGACAACCAAGTAGGCTGCTGGGCCGACCAACTGCGCAAAGCCCGGTACGAGGAGGGTGGGTTCCAGATGATCGCCAGCTAGTGCTGTTGGGCTGCACACACACGCTCCGCCTGACTTTTGGCCCGAGTAAAGTTCTGGTTGGGTTCGTTTTCTCTTAGTGTGAGAAGACACAACTATGTTGTACTACTGTTAAACCTCAAAAAAAAATTGTTGTACTACTGTTAGTTGTTCTAAAAGAAATGTACCACTACTACTGCAGTGTATTTACCCTGCAAAATAGTATGTAATACAGTGTGTTTGTATGTATTTTCCGTGTATTACTCATAGACCGTGATATGAACTGTCTGCTAAAAGATGGAGATAACCGCATTGTCCCAGCGCAGTACCGGGTTGGCCCCATTTGGAGCACCAAAATTATCACGGAAATGAACTGTATGTCTGTATCCAGTATTCCGGTGTCCTTGAGTTCGTCAGACTAATTTTAGTCTGGTATCATCTGTCTAACATTGCAGATATTCGGACTACCATTGTGGCACTCTGCAAAAGTTGAACACAGTGTACCCTTCTTCACGAGAAAACATCATTCTAACCGAGAAAGAACACCCTGACTTAGGATGTCAAAAATAATTGGCAGTCGAATCCTGGTTTCCTTGATATAAACGAATGATTATATTTTAAAATGCGGTATACATTAGCCTTGTTGTCAAAAAAGGCGGTATCTATCTATACATGACAGGATACACATCACCGGACCAACAAACGAACTATATCTTAGCCATCTATTAGAAAGAATCGACCATATGGCTGGCAGCCCTTCTATATATGCAATAATTTTCAGTTGATTAAGAACATTACATGGTTTTTGACAGCCTGTGCTTTCATTGCTGGGGGATGCCTGCGGCAAGCTTTGCTCTCAGGTCCTTCCGGAGAATCTTGCCGGAAGGGCTTTTCGGGATGGAATTCGTGAAGAACACTTTGTTGATCCTCTTGTAGAAGACCACCTGTAAACATTGTACCATTTGTTAGGTCTGAAATTTTATCGGATTTAATTGTGGTACATGTTTTGGCACTGAATTGGCAGATGTGCCTGAATGAATGAGAACATTTATGCTGTATTCAGAGTCTTCTAAGAACTTTTTTTTTTACCGGCAAGTCTTGTAAGAACTAATACCTCCGTACCAAATTAATTGACGCAGATTTAGTACAAAGTAAACTGAAATCTGAATACCTGGAAAGTGGACGAGTTGTCATTACCTCTTTTGCAACAAACTGCTTGATCTCGTTTTCGCTGATCTCAGAACCTTCAATCAGCACAACAAACGCAACCGGAACTTCACCTGCAAGTTCGTCTTGCATACTGCAAGAATGAAAAACCAGTGCAAGCTTAGCAGTCTAAATCTAATTTTCCAGGGGCCAAACTGAGTTCTGAGTTCTTTTAAACAATGTGCCAACTTACGATACGACAGCAGCATCCTTGATTTCAGGGTGCGTTATAAGAAGGGCTTCAAGTTCCGCCGGAGGTACTTGGTACCCCTTATATTTGATTATCTCCTTCAGTCTGTCGACAATGAAGATCTCATCGTCATCATCAACATAACCGATGTCTCCAGTATGCAGCCAACCGTCCTTATCAATGGTGTTCTTTGTTGACTCCGGATCATTTAGGTAACCTGCAAATCATAGGCTTGGTTATATACATGAATTTTTATCTTTGAGCATCTTAGTGCGTACTGAGAATTATTTTAGGTTCTCACACGATCCAGTGCATATCAATGCCTAATGCCGCGTTACTGGTACATTCTTCTTAGATTAAAAACAGATTTAGTCCAGGTGAAGAGATAGTACTTTGGTAGTGTGGTGAATGATAATACCGGTCTAAAGTTGGTACATGTGCTACCTAGGATAGTTATGCTGCAAGTTGCAACCTACTCCCTCCGTTCTAAATTAGATGACTTCCTTTTGTTAAAATATGAATGTATCTAGACATGTTACAAAAGTATAAATACATCCACATTTGTCCAAATAGAAGTCATCTAATTTGGAACGGAGGGAGTATATGCTATAGTAACCTCTAGAAGCAATATGTCTATTTTTTGGTATCAATATTACCACCTCCCAAAAAAAAAGTTGAATATTTCTTCAGTGTCTTAATCACTGAGCATGCAAACAGCTGTTCCGAATGCAAGAGTGATCATATCCAATTCTCGGATTTTTTGTCCGAGAAAACCAATATCTGTTTTCATCTGGGGTGTCGTCTTTTCTAACAGTTTACAATGACAGAATCGATCTTGTAATGAAAGTACAAAATCATCGCAATTATGCAAGGAACCAGGAAACGAGAAAGAGCTTTGTTGGATTGGAGTTGGTGGTGGTTCTGCCCTTGGTTTGCAAAATGAACAAAAAAGATATGAAATTGGAAGAAACAGGAATCATCAACTATCATGTATACAATCATGGGCTCCACAGAACAGGCTGTTGGCAGGATGTATCAATCATATATAATGCAATGCATCAATACGACAAATCAGAACGATCAAAACATCTTCACTTCATCACAATGCATCGAGACATGATGTACCAGGTCAAACAACTTATAAATAATAATAAAAAAATGAGCAGCAAGGAGGCTTAATTTTTTATCTAAGCCCGGTTGTTTCCCCAAAAGGAAGAGAAACATACACTAAAACAGAGATGACTAGTAGTCTTTAAGTAGTATGGACCATCCAGAAGATGCCAAATTTGATTCTTTGTACTCAGACAATGTTGCGCTGCTGGAACCTCATATAGTACACAATTGGTTTGTGATCTAAAACTGAATTTGGAGTTCTCAACATTTCAGGGGTGATTAGTGCGACATCCTAACTAAAACTAAGTGCTGGACCGCGAAACAGTTCCGTCAGGAGACTCTTCCAAAGATCTATTTTTTCAGCCAAGCTTCAAAAATAGAAACTTGGCTAAAAAAAGAGTGGTGACAATTAAAAAATATCTCCTTTGTTTCTAAAAGAATATCTTTATTTGGCCAAGTTTTTCTGGTCCAGCAAACTTGACTAGACGAACCTTGTCAAAGTGGGGTCCTGTAGGTCCTATGATGGGTCAGACTAAGAGGCTGATAGCTCAACATACCAAACAAAATGAGTTTTTCGCTTTGTTTTATCACAGAAAATAAACGAGCTACCATCTGAAGGCTCAGCGAAAACGGCGGTTGACGCTGTGGATAAACATTTGGAGTGCTAATGTTCGAAACATGCCAAACTCAGGTTGGACAAAGTCACACATATGTTGGCTTGTTTTCTTGTTGAGTTTGCATTGATGCACAAGCGCCAATGAGCACGCGGTGCCCATATATATCCGCATCTGAGATGCAGCTTCAGCCAAGAGCATACTGATATGAGAAGCACCGATGCTACGCATGTGTGGTGATGGCACCGTAGTCAAGATGTGCTGCCACTGAAAACCAAGGGATACCGACTATGCCGTCGTGGTCGATGAGCTGGCTGCGTGGGAAGCTGACGATGAAACGCCAACAGCTGCCAAGGACTATGGAGACGTGCTTCATAAGGGGATCATCTCCTGCATGGTGGTTAGGTTGGATTCAAGCAGGCTCACCAGTCACCAACTACCTAACTGGAGATCGACCGATGCACCGATAATACGGTCAGTGGAAGGGAGAAAGAAGCTTTGGTTCAACTACTCTTCAGATCAGTCACTCGTTGGCTAGTGGCCAAACAGGGACAGAACATGAGCACACATGCTGGTGAGGAGGCATCCAAGAGGTTTCTCTTCTGACTGACTAAAGGGATACTATCTCATATCTGTGTGAACATGTTCTCAGAAAGGGGAAGAGGATTTTGGCAGAATAGAAGGTGCCAATAATTTGAGGCGGCACCGGAGAGCTGTCCAAGTCCATCACCTAACTAGTACTGTACTACACATGAACTCATGAGCTAAAGGCCTGATCTCAAGTCACTCACCTAATTAGCTACAGAATAGTGGCAGTTCTCCAGGGAAACAGTTTTGTCTGACAGTGATGATGGAATCAAATCAACTCGGAACTGAACTGAATGACTATAAAATTAACGACCGATGGATCGAGGATCTGGCGGTGGCGTACCTTTCATGATCTGTTTACCGCGGATGCAGATCTCGCCCGGCCGGTTGCGGCCCAGGGAGGCGCCGGTGTCGGGGTCGACGATCTTGAGCTCGGCGTTCCTGACGACGGTGCCGCAGGATCCGGACTTGACCTCGAACGGCTCCTTGGCGAACGCCAGGCACATGGCCAGCACGGGCCCGGCCTCCGTCATCCCGTATCCCTGTGGTAACACGTCAGGTAGCTCGGTCAATTTTTGCCAACAGTCAAAAACTGCAGTTTCAGTTCACAGTAGGTGATGTTCAGCTGTAACTAAACAAACAATTCAGATAACCGAGGATGACAGAATGTGGTGCACTTGCAGTGGCTTCAATTGTGAGACATTCTTGCACACCAGAAACCGTGACGACAGGCAGTTGATGATCAAATTTCTTAGAATTTCGCAGAGACGGCAACTCGCCGGGGATCGTGGTCATGAGGGTGGCGTGCGCTCCCTGCCCTGACGACGAACGCACAGCCCATCTCCAATCGTCAGAGGTTGATGAGATGTCGCGGTAACGTGCAGCTCCCATGATGCCCAATCCGCATCTTCTCAGCCACCGCTCTTTCGCAGCAAGCAAAGCGGCCAAAAAGCTCGACACCATCACACCACCATGCCACCCACCACCACCAACTACGTCCCCTCCCTCAACTAGAGTACGATGCGTGCTTCCCTCAAGCCCACAACAACCATGGATCCATCCATCATCGTCGTTTGAGCTCGCTTGCCCGAGCACGCTTCCATTTATACATATATACAACTTTTCTACAACCTACCACTGTAGCCAGTACAGAAGCTAAGGGCATCTCCAGCCATGCTGCCCCCAGGATCCAAAACGGCGCTATTTTTGGGCCGCCGCGGCGCGAAACGGCGCGAAACTGGACCCTGGGGGGCGGGTTTACTAGTCGTGTCCAGACCCAAGTTTCGGCCCAATAAATTAAAAATTGGCGCGTTTAAAAAGAAGGCGAGTTCATTCATATTGGCGCAAACTCGCCTGGATTACATTGCAGAAATTTAAAATAAAACTTAAAAACATTTTTATTCAGCCTAGGGCGACTAGTTGAGGCCCAGGCTCGCACGGATCGCGGCGCTGTAGTCGCCGTCATCGTCGGAGCCGTCGTCACCGCCGGGGGCTTGCTCGGGCCTGCGCCGGCGTCGCCGTGGTGCAGCTTGCTCAGCAGCAGGGCCTGCTGCAAGGCGTCGTCCTCCTCGTCGTCGCTCGGGTCGAGTTTGTAGTACTCGATCTCCAGCGCCATGGGGGGAGGCGGGATGCGGCTGCGGCGGCCTGCATTGGCCGTGGCGGCTCGCTGGCGCTCCTCTGCGCGCCTACGCTCCAGCTCGGCGAGGGCGACTCGCTGGCGTTCCACCTCCTGCTCCGCGACGGAGCGGAGGCTCCAGTCGTCGGCCCAATCCGGCAACGCCGACTGGACGGTGTTGAAGCTCGCCTCCTGCTCCGGCTCGTGCTTGGGCTCCTTCTTCACCTTGACGAGGCGCTGGAGGAAGGAGCGTGGAGGCGACGCCGCTCGGCGCTGGGAGCCCCGGGAGTGCCGATTCGTAGGGCGCCGCTGCGAATGGGGGCAGGGCGCCCGGAGTTGAGGATGGGAGGCAAAACGGAGGGGGGGCGTACCGGGAAGAAGGCGTCGATCGGGCGCCGGAGGAGGAGGAGTTGCCCGACGACGATGTCGCCACGCCCATCCGACGCGGGGTCCAGCTCGACCTCCATGGCGGCATCTCCAGGCGAGGCTCGTTCCCGCCGGCTATGTACTCGAGCACCTGCTCTAGCCTGCGCCCGTCGCCGCCCCACCACTTTTTGCGGCCGTGGCAGTTGTGGCGGCCTTCCACTGGCCCGCTGTTGTCGCGGCTGTCGATGTCCTGTTCGCGGCGGCGCTTGAAGTACGCCGTCCAGAAGGCGTCGTTGCCTTCTGCCCTCCAGCGCGGGTCCGCGGCCTGCTCCGGCGTCAGGCCTTGGCGAACCTCCTCGATGGCGTATTCGAACTCAGCGCCGGAGGGGACGGGGGGGATGGGGACGCCACCCGCGCTGAGCGCCCACGCCCCCTGACCCCGGAGGCGCCGGGGACGCGCATGTCGGGCGGGCACGGGTACCCGGAGAGGTACAAGGCCCACGCCTCGTGCTTGCGCAGGCTGCGGCGGCCAAAGCCGTTAGCGGCGGCGCCGTCGTCAGCCATTGTTGCGAGAGGGAGAGGGACGCGAGAGATCAGAAGGGACGGCGAGAGGGAGGCGAGAGCTGGAGTGGAGGGACGGCGAGGACGGGGGATTTTATAGCGCGGCGCGGCCAGGCGAAGGGGCGGTGGTGGCGCGCCATTACTGCGCAGCGTGGCCTCCGATTGGACGTCGAAACGACGCGCGCCGGCCACGCCATTACTCTGGCAGCCTTTGACCGGCGGAAGTATTGGCCGCTGGCCACGCCATTAACGGCGGCAGCCTTTAACCGGCGCGGGAGCCGAGAGGATGAGGACGCGGCCGTTCACGGGCGGTTCCGTTCCGTGCCATTTTCTCCCGCGTCGCTAACAGTGCTGGCCCGCGTCGCCTTTCGCGTTATTTCGCCCCCCAGGCCGAACCCAGTGGGCTGTGTTTCGCCTGGGTGCGCCGGCGCTATTTTCCGCCGAAACGGCGCTAACTGGGCTTCTAGGGGGCCGAGTGGTGTGAAAACGGCGCTTTTTAGCCGGCGCGGCGCCAAAAAGGCCTCCTGGGGGGCACGGCTAGAGATGCCCTAACGTGCATGACACTCACTGACCTGTCCGAGCACGGCGTTGGGGATCTTGGCCATGAAGGCTTCCTGCAGCTCCTTGCCCATGGGCGCGGCGCCGGACATGACCATCCGGATGGAGGCGAGGTCGTCTGCCGTCACCCGCGCGCTCTTGGCGATCTCGACGACGATGGGGGGCACGAAGGGCGCCACGGTGACGCCGTGCGCGCGCACCAGGTCCACCAGCGCGCCGTGATCGAACTTGCGCATGATCACGATGGCGCACCCGGCGCGCAGCCCCGCCAGCAGCACCGAGTTGAGCGAGTAGATGTGGAACAGCGGCAGCACGCACAACAGCACGTCGTCGGGGCAGAAGTGCAAATTCGGGTTCTCTCCGTCCACCTGCAGATCAAAATTCGTCAGTGACCAAAGCTTTCACAAAATTCAAGAAACAAAAATATGATCATGCGTGGGCGCGAATCTTGAGGCGGGTCGGTGAGGCTGGCGCGTGGGCCCCACCGTGCCGGGATCGGGATCGCACCATCCGATCCGGTGATAAATGGGTCGGAGTTAATATGGGAATTAATTGGTCACTCGCTCCGGCGCCGACAGGAAAGCGTGTGTGTGAAAAAGAACGGCCCGAGCTGGAAAGCGTAGAACGCCACCACGAGACATGGGAACAGTAACCGCACCACCGAGCTGGTCGGAGCTGGCAACGGACATGGAAACATGGCAGCGAGCGAGTGGGCGAGCTAGTGAGCCAGTGAGCTGAGCTGACCTGCTGGGCGACGCTGGTGACGAGGCTGCGGTGGGTGAGCATGACGCCCTTGGGCAGGCCGGTGGTGCCGGACGAGTAGGGCAGCGCCACCACGTCGTCGGGGTCCACCTCCTCGTCGAAGACCAGCTCCTCCCCGTCCAACAACGTCTCGCCGAACGGGAGGCAGCCGTCGACGCCGTCGTCGACGGACACCACATGGATCCCGCGCTCGGCGGCAAACTCCCTTACCTTGCCGGCGGCGCAGGCCTCGGTGACGATCACCCTGGCGCCCGCGGCGGCCGCCTGGCGGTGGATCTCGTGGGCGTGTAGAAGGGGTTGGCGGTGGTGGTGGCGGCTCCCAGGCGCGCGGCGCCGAGGAAGACGAAGGCGAACTCGGGGCAGTTGCGGAGGAGCGCCATGACGACGTCGCCCTTGCGCACGCCCAGGCGGCGCAGCCCGGCCGCGCAGCGCCGGGAGAGAGACGCCACCTCGCCGTAGGTGTGCGTGGCGCCCGTCTGCCCGTCGATGAGGCAGGCGCGGGCGGAGGCCTCGGGGAGGGAAGCGAAGCAGTAGTCCTGCAGCGGGAGGTGGCACGGGATCTCGATGTCCGGGAGCTTGGAACGGAACACCAGCTCCTCGGCCGGAGTCTCCGGAGCGTCTGCCGCCGCGATGGAGCCCATGGATGGTCTCGCCGCGAGAGCTGGGTCGGATTCGGAATGGTGGCCGGGATTTCGTGGTGCTAGCTCCGACGACTCCGGGCTCCGGCTGGGAAGAGCAGAGGAATTTTGGGAGCGGGGGTCATATACCGGCGAGGCGGGGGCCCGCATGTCAGTCGATGGTGGTAACTTCGGTGCGAGAGCACGCGGGTTTGGTGAGACTTGGACAGAGACACAGCGGAGTGGGTGGGTTGACTGCGGCCAGTGGTGGCACCTCAGCTGGTTTCTGAGCTTGCTTTGACTTTTTAACTTAACCATTCCAGTTGTTAGGTACTGTGAGTCTGTGACTGTGACATAAACTGTAATGTTGAGTCGTCATCGGCCGTCCTGCCGTTTCCCTTTGTTTTTTTAGGCCTCTCCGAGTCTACAAGTTGTAGTATCTGATTAGACACACAGAACACACACCACACGCACACACACCACACGCACACCCGTTTCCCTTTGTTGGAGTAGCATTTTCACATCACTTTGTGTCTTTGATGTTATGCTAAAAGAACTTTGTCAATTAAGTGTGTTGCAATAGGTGAGGCCACCGTGAGGTGGATCCTACAGATGTGAACATCCCTGAAAACAGTCGTTGTATAATCTTTCTTCTCCATCTCTTTTCCTCGCTTCTCATGTTTCCTGCCCAAGAGGCGGCCTCCTGACACGTGAGCCGAGTTAGGCCTGGGAGTGGCCATGCCCTCATCGATAATGTTGTGAATCAAAACCACCAAAATGGTGCAGCATAATAAACAAACTTTGCGTGGTTAGAGATCACTCGGGGCAAACTGTCTGGAGTACTGCTGGTACTCTGAATCCCTGCGTGGATGCGGAAGAAGCGGAAGCAAACGCTATGCATAGATGCTTGCTTGCTTGCTTGCGCTGAAGATGGGATTCAGGTGGACCTAGTGGAGACTGACTGCGCTTCTTTAGTCGCAACGCTGAATGCAAAGCACCAGGACTTATCAAGATGCTGTTACGTCTACAGAGAGATTGATCGCATGAGGAGAAGTTCTTTGTTTTTCTCTTTATCTCTTATCAAAAGGGATTGTAATTCTGTTGCTCACGAGCTAGCGAAGTTGTGTAGGATGGAAGGCACTGTTGGAACCTGGATTAATTCTGTCCCTAACCAGGTCAGGCCTTTTGTTCTAAACGATTGTAATGTGTTGTCTAGGAAATGAGAAAGTTGAAAATGTCAAAAAAAAAAAAAAAAAAATCTTTGCGTTAGATCACCAATGGTTCGACTGGATCATGACATGTATATGACCTCAGCGAGATATTTCGTAAAAATTTGAAGGAACATTGTGCGATCAGTTCTCCTCCTTTGGTTGTCCCCTTCTAGTTTTGTTTGTTGCTTATGGTTATTCAACATTGCTGCATAGAGAGGTGGGAGCCTTCCTATAAAGTCCATACAAGTTTGTCGAGGCACCTCTTTTGGCATCACATATATGTTATGTTGAAGACACTAGCTCTTTTGTTTTTCAAGGGTGGTTATAAGCTAGGCTATTCGTGTTGGTGAGTGATTAATATCCGAGTGGAAAAAATTTAATACACTAGGAACTCCAAAATCAGGAAAACTGAAGAAACATAAGTTTGCACTGCGTGAAACAAAATGTAGTACTTTCGCGTAACAAATCACAAAAATATGCGGCATAAAAACATTCAGACTATATAAATAAAATATGGAAACAATATCACCACATCAAAAGGCGTGATGGAACATAATTACGTTCCCGGTAACACAAAGATATGCGAAACGAAAATAGGATTTAGATCATAACTTCAAAACACGAGAACAAAATCAGGGGCAAAAGAGAAACATAAGTTGACTAAATGCAACAAGTAGAGACATTAGGAACATATCACGACTAGTAGTGAAACAAAAAATGAGGACCACTAGAAAAATCACAACTAAAGGTTAAATATATATTATTGTGGAGCACATGCGAATAAAGTAATAATTTATAAAGTAATTAAAACAAAACTCAGTACGTGTAGAACAAATAATAATCTAAGCCATATAAACTTTTATACAAGAATGCAAATAAAAATGAAAAGTGAAACCATAATAATTAAAATGAAAGAGATAATGGAAATGGAAAGAAAGAAAAATAAATTGTGCAAATAATGATATTAAAAACATAGAAAATAAAGTCAAGAGAAAATGAATAAACAAAGGAAAAGAAATGAAAAAGGTAGAACAAGTGTAGAATGTGCGGGAAAAAGAATATGCTAACGGTGTGCTTTACTATTATCATTTCGGTGGGAAAGCGGAAGCACATTGACAAGGCGCTCGAAACAAGAAAAAGTCCTCATACATCGACAAAAAAGAAAGAGAATTGTTGTTGTGTCCTTCCGATTCGGTGGCCCCGTGGGATTCAGTTATGTTTAGGTAAAACATGGGTAGAGTCGCACAGATGGTACGGAGCAATTTCCCAGGAGAATTTCTCATTCTCCAAACCAGTGTCTTAAAGCCAGTTCGGAGATATGGCATTTGCAAATGGGGTGCTTAGAGGGTGCCATAATAGATAAAATGAATTGGGGGGGGGGGGGGGGGGGGGGGGGGGGGGGGGGGGGGGGGGGGAAGGGGCGGTACATGCATGGTGAAGAAATACTATATTACAAAAAAATCACATGTGCACCCCTGACATACCTTGGATCCACCACTTATGGGTCCATGTTGCACTATCCAAGCCCGCCTGAGTTCCGGCTTTCTTTTCTTAACTTTAAAGGTCGCCCCTCACAAGAACGATGTCAACCAAATGTTTTTTCCCCAAAATGGTTCTTGAATCCCCCGGCCTCTGCATAAAAAATGTTCTCAAAAGATGTTTTCTAGACCTTGTTTTGGCCATTTGTTTTCTCACGGAGGACCGCAATTGTTATTTTGCAAAGAAACTTGGCAATTTTAGAAATTTTATATATTTCCATTAACAATTTATTTCAGAATTGTTTGAATGGTTTAATATATATTTTTTGACATTTTTATGTAACGATAGGGATGCCCGGCCTAGCAAGTCCTGAATCAACCTCTGGGCCGGCTATCTAGAACAATTTCTTCGTCGAAATCTTTCGAAATGGCATTACGGACCATGCACTTATCCTATCTTTTGACCCCCTGTCAATGATCTATATACGGATACACTTTTTTTTTGAGACAATATACGGATACACATGTTCAACTACTCTTTGAGAGAGATTCGTTCTAGGCAGTACACTTATTGTTTTTTAAAGTACACTTATTTTGTATCGGATTTGCGCGGCCTGAATAGCAAGTCCTGGGTCAGCCTCTGGGCTGCATATCAAGAACAATTTCTTCTGTCTAGCCAAGTAAGCTTGTAGCCGACTTACGGCAAGAGGCCCAGCCCAACAACAAATCTCCTATCCCCTTGCCATAGAACCCTAGACTCTATTCCGCACGAAACTGCTCCTCCTCCTCGTCGCCTCCGTCGTTCGCCTCCGCCTCCGACCAGCCGCTCGGCCGCGCCACCAGCTCGTCTCCTCCGATGGCGGTACGTCCCCTCTCTCCTTCCCTCCCTCCCTCCTCGTCATCTTCCCGTAGCAGACCTTTTCATCCAGCGCAAGTTGCTAGATGAGCGCGGAACCCTAATCTCGCGTGGTTGCGGCGCGGCGACCTGGGGCGGACTGTAGGATAGTAAAGGGTGCGGGTGGGACTTGGGGGAGAGGGTCGGTGGGGCGTCGTCTCGTGCGAGCCGCTGGGTGAGAGCGCAGCGGTAGATCGAACTCGAATTGATGTTCTCTCCCCAGGTCCGAGTTAACCCCTTCGAGTTGCTGGTCTTGGCACCGATTAGTTCACCTGTCTGGAACCCTGAGCATCCCGGTGTTGTCGGTATTGATGTGTTGATGATTCTCTGGCGAGCATAGTTTTTGACAGAAGAAACAGATAGATTTAAACCTGTTTCCAGTTGTGTGATATTTCTCTGTGAATTTTAGATCCCACTAGTGGCAAAACTCATACATGCTGTTTGTGCTTCATGACCTTATTCAGAACTGACAACCTTTAAAATTATTTTAAACTGATTTCTCTGTTACAGCACAGTATTTGGATCTTAAGACACTTATCCGCGGAATTCAGCATCTGACATGAGTACTATCTTGTTAGTTGTATAAACGTATTATTGGACTTGCGGTGGTTGATTCACAACTATTTTTCATCAGTTAATATGAATCGAGATGGATTTTTCCGGCTGCTTGCTGGGTTGCTATGTTTAAAATAGCCTGAATGGCTGATTTGTTTTGTGTGAATCTTCATGTTAAGGTTAGTGCTGAGTAGTACGATTTGCATTGTGTTCATCTAATGCAGTGCCTGCAAGAACATCTATATAGGAAATTCCTTTTGGTTGGGGTTATTTAAGTTGTATGATTTACATGTCATGTACTGAAATATGTTGCAGTGTCCATGCTTAGCTGCAAAATTGTCTCAATTCTATTGCACATCTTTTTACATGTTTTCTTAAAAAGGACAAGTGACCTGATATGCGATGTACTGTATTACTTATATCCTTACGTATTATCTGCTAATTGCTCGCTTCTTTACTCTGCTGCAGACTGTGCCTGTTAACCCTAAGCCATTCTTAAATAACTTGACTGGTAAGCCTGTCATCGTCAAGCTGAAGTGGGGCATGGAGTACAAAGGTACTCTTATGGGGTTTCCTAACTTGTTTGTTGCATGCATTATCTGATTTCCTTTCCATATGTTTCATTCTTGTATATGCCTTTCATTGTGCTAATGCATGAATTGCTTTCTATTATACCTCAGGATATCTTGTTTCAGTGGACTCCTACATGAATCTGCAGGTAAAGTTCACATTGTTTGTGATTAACAATTTTACATGATGGGGGATAGTCCCACTGTTTCATCACTTTCACTACACTAGTTTGTTACTTACTTCCTACTTATTGCAGCTCGCTAATACTGAGGAATACATCGATGGGCAATTCTCTGGAAATTTGGGAGAGATACTGATAAGGTAATCCATTCAGTCTTTGACCACTGCTAGAATGTATCAGTAGTCCATAGCTATATATTTCTGAAGTTACATCCTCTGATTCGTCTATTGTATATTTTGATCAATTATGTAATATCGTGAATCCACAACTGGTAGCACTTTTACATTACAAGTGAATGACCCATGCATATGTATCAGTAGTCCATAGCTATATATTTCTGAAGTTACATATTAAAACTCCCATCCTCTGATTCGTTTATTGTATATTTGATCAACATGTAATATCGTGAATCCACAACTTGTAGCACTTTTACTTACATATGCAAGTGAATGACCCATGCAATTAGCATTCTGATTTGCTGCTCAATCTTCAGATGCAACAACGTCATGTACCTCCGAGGTGTTCCAGAGGATACAGAGATTGAAGATGCAGAGTGAAGACTCATGGACTGTTCCTAGGTCGATGCATGTTGTTCACTGCTGAAAACAACTTTGTAGTTCGTCTCCATTTGCTCTTGGTGACTTTGTTGCATAGTATTTGAGCTGATGTTAACTCGGTTCTGTATCCTGAAGGAATGAATGATCAACTTTCATGTTATGAACTACTGATTTGTGATTGCTGGTAGGTTCTGCTGTAGCTGCTGGATATGTATCATTGTTTTTAAATGTAACTGTCGTATTTGCACGATTTGAACTATATATTTGTTAAGCTACTCAACAAATGATGGGCATGATCGAGATCGAAGTCCAAGGATATTTCTTTTCCGGTTAGATCATTGCTAATATATGTTCATAAACCCAGTGCATACATCTATCAGTACTGATCACATTGTAGTACTCCTTCCGTCCAAAAATAATTGTCTTAGATTTGTCAAAAAGTGGATGTATCTAGACATAAAAATGTACAGATACATCTAATTTTGTGCAAACTTGAGACACTTATTTTGGGACGGAGGGAGTACATTTTTATTCGCTTTGCTGAAATCCCTTTGTCAGCTCTGTTGTTTTCAAGTTGGGCTTTCAACCTTGAAGTCTCGTCTGATCTATGCCCAAGTGGCTGTCACTGACCTTCCTCGTCCGTCAGACCGTCAGGCTGTCTTGATTGATGAGGTACGACGTGGAAACCATATTGAACGAACCATATTGAACTTCCAAGGTTTTTTAAAGAAGTTTCCTAAATTTTACACTCATGAATCCACATGGCAGATTTGGAACATAGCAATTTCGTATTGTTGCTGACAGTAAACTCCAGTTGGTTATTTTCCTTTTTGCTAATAGGTGTTCACATACCCACTGCCTAAGTACTGACCACATCGTGCTCCATTCTTCTTTTTTCGCTTGATGAAACCCATTTCCAACTCTGTTCTCTTGGTTAACTTCAGAGTCTAAAATTCTAACTTCGATTGGGTTTGACCTGAGATCGCATGGCCTCGACGCCAAGCGGTTGCCACATGACTGCAGCTAAGCTGGCAAAAACCCCTGTCAGCCTGCCACGTTGGCGGATAAATTGGAAAACTGGAGGTGAAATTTCAATGGTTTTGAGAATTGAAGGTTGTAAATCAAACCATTTTGAGAACTGACATTTTCCCTAGATTTTACACTCACGAAAACCATGGATCACGTTTGAAACATAGCAATAAATTTCTTCTGAACATCGTAGGAAACAATTCAATCTCTAAGAAAATTCCGAGCTAGTTCGAAAGGAGTGCATGCTAAGATCAAAACTTATCAAGCGAGCCTATATCTTTCCGATCCGCGGCCTACAAATGCGCCAGCAAGCACGCCATCCCAGCGCCACGCCGACGCCGGACCACCAGCCCATCGTCGCCCGTACCGCGTAGCCCTGCGACGGCGCAGGCACGGCCGCCGGGATCTCCTCCGTGGGCTCCACCTCCACGGGCATCGTCACCGGCGGGCAAGGCAGCGCTGCCGGCACCGGCGCGGGGCTCGGCGCGACCGCCATCGAGCTCATCTTCTTGGGCGGCGGCGGCGCCGTGGCGCGCGGTTTGGAGATCACCCCGGGCGGCACGACGAAGTTGCTGATCTGGAGCACGGAGATGGTGTACGGCTTGGCGGTGACGACGCTCTTGAACGTGGCGTTGACGAGCGCCCCCGGCGCGGCCGAGGCGAAGACCGCGCCGCCGTTGGGGGCCGGGACGATGGTGAGGAACCCGGACTTGTCGCCGGCGGTGGGGCCGAAGGTCTGGTAGAGCGTGGTGGCGACGACGGGGCGCGCGCCGGTGCCGCGGGGCAGGGCGGCGAGCTTGGCGGCGTCGTAGTAGTCGAGGACGACGTGGACGGAGAGGAGCTCGAGGAGCGCCTCGCGCGGGAGGCGGGCGCTGCGGCGGAGGAGCCAGTCGACGTCGGAGTTGGCCGGCGCGAGGACGGTGAGGGAGTTCCGTTTGTTGATCTCCCGGGCCACGCGGGTCTTGCCGAGAAGGTAGTTGAAGAGCCTGAACTCCGGGTACCGGCCCAGGATCTCGGTGATGTTGAAGCCTCCGCCGGGTGCGTCGGCGGTGGGGCGCTGGCGCTGCCGGTGGCCGGGAAGAGGAGGAAGAGGAGCACGAGCAGGGAGAGCTTCGGTGGCGCCATGGTATGTGGGTGCACGGAAGGAAGAATGTCGATGTCAATGCCGATGCGATGCCTAGCTCGATCTGCTCTGTGTGCGTGCAGTGTCAGTGTGTATATATAGAGTGAGAGGTGGGAGGAGGAGGCCGTGGCGGGAGGAGATCGAGTGAGAAGTGGATCGTCGAAGAAGAATCAGTTGGCGGGAGATCGATCAGACTGGTCTTCACTCTGACCACTTCTCGTGGCGCACCAGCATGCACGATGCGTATTGCCTTGAATCTAGGAGTGGGATCCGCCGTCTAATGCACATCGGATGGTCAGTCGTGATTTGCTTCAGATCGAGCCCAGCAGAAGAAGGTCTTCTTGGGCCTTGGTTGATGTTGTGGTCCCTGGGCTTGGCCGATATAACCCAGTTGAAGATATTCTGAAATGTTAGACTTCTGAAATAGGTTTTTTTCCAGCGACATCAAAACCAGACTTTGGGCACAATTCAGCTTTTGTGCCATTGTCGCCCACCGTTTCCAACCTGCAAATTATCCACGTGGCACCTATCTGCAATCTGCTAACATGTCGCATCCACGAGACGCACCAATCAAGTCAACGGCATGCAGTCATTTTTTTTTTTGAACAGGGAAAGGCCCGAAGGGGCTGGATACTGCATTAAAACTTCAGCGGTGTGGTACAAATTACACGAAGGACCTCAAGAAATACAACAACTTGGAACTGGTCCTTCACAATTACAGAGAAGACCCTAAACTGAAAATGGAAAAAGCAATTGGGTCCTCCGTCGCCGCCGATGAACACATGCCTCATGCGACGGCCTTCGTCACCAGCACCGGGGACTAGACCACTGGGTGCAGTGAAGAAGTGAGGCACCACCGCGAGTCCTCCAGAGGGCCTCCGATGGAGGTTGATGAACACCTGACGCAACGGCATCAGGGCTTGGAGCTGCTGCCCGCTAGCACTTTGGGTCGGTAGCCAAACATGGACGGCATGCAGTCATGGGCCTGAATATCCACACATGCATACACGCATGCAATAATCATGCACGCCGCAAAGACCACCACAGTGTTCCAGAGAAACATATTCATACGCATGCAACCAATGCTATATATGACATGCAATAATAATTCCAAAGTTACGCATAGAAAATTAGCATCTCCAAGCCAAGCCGACATGATATGCGATACGTCGCGTCCAGAGGTGAGCATGTCCTTAAAATCTTGCATGTGCCTGAACATACATACGAAGGGAATATCTAGTGCTCCCGACACTTTCGATACTCCACCTGCTCTCATTAAAAATAAATCAAATGTTCTAAAAAGAAAGCTAAAAAAAGTTGTGAGTGTTTACAAACTATGTATTTAGAACCTTTGAAATTGTGAAATCTAAAATCTAAATAAACATCGAGAAACAAAAAGACAAATCTAGCATTAACAATGTCATTTTTTGTTTTTGATGACACAATTCATGCTTAATTTGTCTTTTTGTTTCTCGATGTTCTTTTCGAATTTGGATCTGAATATTTTGGAGGTTGCAATACTTGTGAGCACTCACACTTTTTTCTAGGAATTTTAAAATTGTTTTTAAAATGAAGCATGGGAAACACCTAGAGTGTTGGGAGCACTAGATATTCACTGTGTATCCTATACTCCTCTGATCGATCAGCTCCAGCCTCCAACCTTCAAGCTGGCAGAGGAAGCATCCACATGCGCGCACGGCCGGGCTTAATCGTGCTGGCTAGCCCTAGTTATCCATTTTGTCTGCATTTCTTCGCTTGAAAAGATCAACACATGTACACGAATAGTCTAGAAGAACATGCTGGATAATATTATCGCCTGTATGTCCTCAGAGATGGAGATAGAGAGATAGATAGTCGAGAGATAACATTGTTTATGCGTGGACTAGGTAGACATCCTGGCGATCATGATTTGATTAAGCTCAGGGGAGCAGTGAGCTCTGATCGCCGGCCGGACGTGGTACGACGTGCTCCACCGGTTAGTTTTCCTCATCGGCGGTGCCCGCATGTGCACGCTGCTGCGTCAGTGGCGACAGCGCTTCATGTCCGGAATCAGGAGGAAATTTGGAGGAGGAACTATACTACTTCCTCCGTCCTAGTTTATAAGGCATAGTTTGTAAATCTCTTTGCCCAAGGTGCTACTTAATTGGAGATAAAAACTTGCATGCATTGGTGGAAGAGGCAACTAGCCAATTGTGGGAGGACATTAAATGCAAATTGTGACTAAGGGGAGGGATGTTCTGGGACAAATTGTTTTTGAAATTGTGCCTAATACACCAGGACGGAGGGAGTATGTCACAATTAATGTTAATTACCAGAAGTAGTTCGTCCGACCCCGATAATTCAACCCAAATCCAATCCCGATGTAGCACCGACATGCAAGTTTATTGGCACCGTAGTCCTTTGTCGTTGGCCCCCAAAACAAATGTCATCCTTTGTTGGGCGCCTTTTGTTTCTCATTTGATGAATTCCAAAAGGTGTGTTGCATCCTGCATGCCTCTAACGGTGACATTGACATCCATCCTCGCATGTTCTGCAAAATCAATACATCCAAGCATGAGAAAGAGTGTGTCCAAGAGAAAAGAATCTACATGGTTCGTGAATCGATTAATGATGAAGCGGAGCGATAATTAAAAAAAACACGAAATAGTATGTGCTCAGTACGTATAAATGAGGAATAACGTGCGGAACGTGCAAATGTAGCCTGGGTTCCATAGAGCCCTTAAAAAAATCAAAATGGGTATTTTTAAGTTTCAAAATTCGAAAAACAATTCTAGTTGTAGCTAATGTCGAACCCTACAAGTCTGCAAAACCGCAGAGAAAAATTCGTATTATTCTAGATTACACAAATTTTTTGTCTAGCAAAATCTAAAGGTTTCGAAAATGTGTACTAATTACCAACTTTGATCCACTCATTTTTACTATATACTTCTAGGAATTTTCTTGAGTTTTATGAAAATTCAAAATGCATATGATGACTAATTTTTTTCTTAAAAAAAAGAGTTCTCTGGCGCTCGGCCTCCAAAACGCCACACTTAACATTTCATGTGCCATGGTTCAAATATAGGATATTACATTTGTATCAGGTGATATGCTTAAAACTGATATATATTTAACTATATAACATGATACTTACATCTGTATCCTCTACACCCCAGAATCGATGTTTCGACTGTTATATCGGCCTAGATTAAAATTTTATGTGGGATATCTTGCTTCACATCCCAAGAAAAACCGGTCTCCACTGATCGAGCAAAGAATCAATTTAAAATATTAACCCCTGCCAATTCATGAGCAAGTCTAACTTAATCGCTTCAATGTCTAGAAGGACAAACCAATGATGAAATTTGAATATGTCAATTGCTATTTGTAGTTGAGATTTAAAGTTATTTCTACGTCTACCAAGTTTTAGGCAACGTCCCACGCATAAAGAGAACATACATGACTTGTAAAATGTGCAACTAATTGATTTTTGATGGATAAATAACAAAAATTGTGGATCTTGTTGTGGGTGATTTCCTTCTTGCTCCGGAATCACCGACTAACGTATGTTTAAAGTGGCTCTTCACTAACATAGATTGGCTTGCTTGGGTCTCAGACAGACACCGTGGGATTCTCAACTTTGGGTTTCATTTCAAGTCGGATGAATGGTGTGAGGGCACTATCGTGTACTCCCGTGGCTCATAGTGTGAGAAGTTGCTATAAGTCATATGACAGTGGCGGAGCTATAGTGTAACTCACGGGGGCCAACGCCACCACCTAGTTTCGCATCAAATCCTAAAGATTTTCTTTTTGGGAGGGCTTACATGAGAAAACAATTATTTGGGCTCCTCAAACATTGTTATTTTGCATGCCCCTCCCACAATTCGTGTCAAGCTCCGCCACTAGTTATATGAGATATCTACAAGTAGTTTCAACGGTAAGCTTCTATCTTTGGAGGACATCAGGGCCAAAGTAATGGGATGAATCATCTCTTAGAAGATCCATCATCAAGATGGTGGTTGGAAGACTGCATATCTGGTGTTTAGACCCATTGTCTAGTTTTCACCGTTCATACTCGGCGATGAAAAACTTGCTTGCCTCATTGTTGAAGGTGTTGTTTGTGTCAATGCTCTGGCTTGGATTATATTTGGAGGATGGACTATGACAACAACGACGCGAGTCTACAGTCCCTTCTTGAAGGTGTCTACTCCTAAAGAATGACAACCTCTTCTTAGGTGGGTTTTATCGCAACTTGTAATGGGTGGACCATGCATGCATTGTTCCCCATTTCGTGTACTCATGTCTGTCTTAGTTGAATCACATTTTATTCCATAAAAAAGTGGCTATGTGCATACACCAACATAACGTCAAGCATAGGTAAAGCACGCGGCTCTATCTATGTTTCTTTCGGCTTGTTTCGGACAATTTCTGCTAGTGTTTGCAAAAAAAAAAAAAGCTCCATACAGCGATCTACTTTGTAATTTATTGGGCTATCCAAAAAATAATCACGATATCTATGCCTCAGTCAATATATCAATCGGTCTCGTGGTAACAAAGCAACCAGTGTGTGTACAGGATCACAGTAAATAAATTAATCCATGCGTCAGATCATCGCTAGCCATCGACGAGCGAAACATGCATGCATGCACGCACTCGAGTGTAAAGCACATCCACGGGTTTAGCGTACTCCTACGTCGAGAGCAAAACAAAAACAAAAAGGAAAAGCATGCGAGGGAACAGCGGCCTCCATTCCGGTCAAGAAGACCGCCCATGCCACCCCATGCAGCGCCTCCACGTTGTCGCCCACCATTTACACTCACACCCCGCCCGGCCTCTTTGGATTCTCGTCTATCACAAAGCCATCGAGAGAGAGTAGTCTCTAGTTTTAATATAGCATTAAACTACTCCCTAATTCACTCTCCCTAATTAATCATCCTTGGCCCTTGTGCACGCTCTCTAGTTTTCTTGGACGCATTCACATGCATGCATTCTCAAATGTGTGAACAGTGCACATTTCAAACAAGCAAGCTCAAGAGACTGGCCGGCCGGCCAGAGTTTACACTGCTTAGACTAGCCATAGTGGGAGGAAATTAACTAGTAACATAGATGCCACCTAAGTAAAAAATCATATGTGGCATGTAATTAATGAGGAGAAATACAAATAGAGTAACTTAGCTAGTTACTTGTAACAATAGTAACATCACACTTTTCAAGATAAAATGAGTCCAAAGAGTAATAAATGAGACAATCTATGACATCACCTCTATGTTACATTGCACTATGAAGGTAGTAACATAGTCTAGTAATATGTGTATGTTACTACTTGAAGTTACTCCCCACTATGACTAGTCTTACTCGTGTGTCACACTGCTAGATTCTCTATATATACCACGCTTGACTATTCTCTTCAAGCTCTCATTCATTCCCCTCCTCGCACCCCTTCTTCTAGCAGTTAGCTTAGCCAGGAGGCCGGCCGCCATGGACATGGACATGAGCTCGACTACCCACCCTCACCACTGGCTCTCCTTCTCCCTCTCGAACAACTACAACCATGGCCTCCTCGAGGCCTTGTCCAGCTCTTCTTCCGGCCACCACCTTGGTAAGTAAACCAACCAATACCTCCATGGAGTAGTATCACGATGATGCATGTCCTAGTGAGTTCTACCTAGGTAGGAATCCATGGGACTAAGGGTGCATGTTTTCTTGTACCATTGTAGGAGGGGATCAGGGGCAAGTCTTGGATGAGGTGCCCAAGATGGAGGACTTCCTGGGCGGGGTGGGCGGCACCACATCCACCGCGGATCAGCTCGGCTGTGGTGAGCTGGGTAGCATCGCCGCCGGGTTCATGCACCGCTATACACCACCTGGGATGCCGGAGAACCCCGGCACGGTAACCGTCGCGACTGCTGCAGGAACAGACGTGGTGGCGGAGTCCGATCAGGCGAGGAGGCCCGCCGAGACGTTTGGCCAGAGGACATCCATCTACCGCGGCGTCACCAGGTACGTACTGAGCTCTCCTCACTAATCACATGATGTATCCATCAGTGGAGTATTACTAGTACTATAAGTCATGTTCAGTTAAGTTTTCGTCTGTTAACTGATCTCGTGCTATTTGGAGAAGTTAACGCATGCACATCTGCTGTAGGCACCGGTGGACGGGGAGGTATGAGGCGCACCTGTGGGACAACAGCTGCCGCCGGGAAGGCCAGAGCCGCAAAGGCCGCCAAGGTACGTGCATGTCTTCACACTGCTTTGTCCAACAATTCTGCAAATAAATTCTGGTCACTAACATCCGCTGTCTTTCCCCACAAATTTATCCCCACCTGTGGGCGCATTGGTGATAATCCATCAGTCTACTTAGGTATATGTCAACTGTATGCCACATCCATCTGGTTAATTTGGAGATAAACAATCTTTGAGATTTACAGTAAAATTTGGTGGAAATGCAGGAGGCTATGACAAGGAGGACAAGGCTGCGAGGGCGTATGACATGGCTGCACTGAAGTATTGGGGTGCGACCACCACAACAAACTTCCCGGTGGGTGATAACCTCCAGCAAGAGATGTTGATTTGCAGTTCATTACAGTATACATTTATAACGATGCTGATCGCTATAGGTGGCCAACTACGAGAAGGAACTGGAGGAGATGAAGTCGATGACACGGCAGGAGTTCATCGCGTCGCTTCGCAGGTGAATAGCATTCACCGCATGCTTAGGACAGGGATCACTGGCTGAGGGCATTCTTTTCTCTTCTCCACGTGCACACCTCGCCATACTTGCAAGCATGCACCGAAGCACGGCTGCCTTTACCTTGGTGTTCTCACATGAATGTTGACCTCTTTGTATTTTCTTACTCTTCTGCCAGGAAGAGCAGTGGCTTCTCACGAGGGGCATCCATCTACAGAGGAGTAACACGGTATGCTGATTCAGAACCATTTCACAGGAATCAGCTTGCCAGAAGAAAATGTTGTTGTTGTTGTAGTAGTAGTCTAGACTTGAAACTATGAAGAAATAATATGCAAACTCTTCCTTTTTTGGAAGGTCAAACCTCTGTAACAGTGCACATTGTTATTTACTTGACAGGCATCATCAGCACGGCCGCTGGCAGGCGAGGATCGGCAGGGTGGCCGGAAACAAGGACCTGTACCTGGGCACATTCAGTGAGTCTTCTTCATACCAAACTTGCATATGTTCTAACACCACATGCTGGCTCAATGTACTACTAATATTTAAGTTTGATGCATGACAAACCAAATTAAGCCACCGGGAATTTGGGTTGTTTGTCAAATAATGTGGTCTAATCTGATCGTCTTCGCACCACAGGTACACAAGAGGAGGCAGCAGAGGCGTACGACATTGCGGCGATCAAGTTCCGCGGGCTCAGCGCCGTGACCAACTTCGACATGAGCCGCTATGACGTCGAGAGCATCCTCAGCAGCGATCTGCCTGTCGGCGGTGGGGCGGCCTCCCGAGCCTCTAAGTTCCAGCCGGACCCCTCACTGCAACCAATGAATGTCCGCGTGGCGTCACCGGACATGCTGCCGCCCTCAGAGAAGGACTACTGGTCCCTGCTTGCCATGCACTATCAGCAGCAGCAGCAGCAGCATCAACTCCAACAGCAACAGCAGTACCCAGCCTCTGCATTTGAGACCTACGGCTCCGGCGTCAACGTGGACTTCACCATTGGCACGAGCAGCCACAGCAGCAGCAACGCCAACGCCAACACCAACGGCAGCGCCATGTGGGGTGCAACAGGACACCTGCAGGATGGTGGCAACAAGCAGAGCAACAGCTACTCCAGCAACATTCCCTATGCTGCCATGGTGTCTGGGTCAGCAGCTGCGTACGAGGGCTCCACCGGCAACAATGGAACCTGGGTCACAAGCAACCCCAGCACGGCTCCTCAGTTCTACAACTTCTGTTTGGCATGGAGTAGGTAGGTGATCACTGACTGCCTAGGTAGCTACCGTAGCTGAAATTGGGTGATAGGCCTAGGAGGGACTAACATGGAACTGATCAAAATTTTGGCTGCTGCTGCATGCGTGCCTGCGTGCATGAGAACAATGTATGAATGCAATGCATTCTTCTGCTATTCTTTTTCCCCTTCCTGACAAAGTCCTGTTGCGGAGAACTCGTGTATCATCCGAATTTCTAATTCAAGTTATTCTTCTAGTTCTTTGGCCAGCTACAGTATGTGTAATTGAATAGTATGCTCTGTCTCCATGAAATCATCTTGACCAAGTATGCATCAGGTGAATGACAAGTAGAAGAGCTTTAAAAAAATAAACATACTCAGTAAATCTTGGAAAAGACGAATGCAAGCATTGGAATTTGGAAAGTTCAGTCTTCCTTCCATCAACAGTTACCTGCAGGGAAACAAGGAGAGAGGTCTTTAAATTTTACAAAGAAAATTGGATGTGTAAATTTCTGAACAGAATGAAAGGAAGATCAAGAAACACGTTTTCACCAAAAACAGTAATAATGACAATCATCTTTTCACCAAAAACAATGATCAGCAGGAATGTGTTTTTCAGCAGTCAACAGCAATGATCAGCAGGAATGTGCTGCATAGTTGGAATGAAGGAAAATAGGCATATTGCCATACCCCGAGGATAACTATCTTCTGCACCAGCGGGACATCTGATCCTATCCTATGAACATGGTAGCAATCTTCTGCAAGCATCTAAGGACATGTCTAAAGTCTTATCCGACTCAGGTGTATATAATGCCAAATTGCCTATACAAAATAATGGTGAAGTTCACAAAAAAAACTCATCTGGTTTCAATAGCTGGTACCAAAAAAGATATAACTAGTACAGAACAACTTCCAGAATTCAGTTAAAAACGTAAAGGAGGCACCAGGTTTCAAGTGCGCTTTTCCTTTCTGTCGAGAATGCGCCATGCACGCAAAAAATAGCACTAGCAGTCTAGCAGAGATACAGATGCAGAAGATCAAGGCTGGGGATCTCATTTCCCTCTGTAAAAGTACAGTAATCACTAATCAGTAGTTACATGGAATAAAGCGAAGAGCTTCACATGGGATCAAGGAAAATCAGTCTACAGCTCTAGCTATCCTTCAAGATTCTTACTGGGACGCTGCACTCATTTGTAGACTATCTAGCCCATGAGGGGCCTAAACTACTAGTTAATCCACTCCTTTTGATAAGCACGCTGGGGGACGACGACGCAGCAGGGCTTAATTACCTCTTGATCAGTTGACCAGTCAAAAAATGAGGCAGTGAGAATCGAACTAGGGCAAGTAAAACAGTTACTTGATCCTGTTGTTTCCCTTTTGACCCCCATTGGACCAAACCATCTTCCTCACATCTGGAGTATCCATGAACTGGAACCACGTCGCCGCGTGCGGCGTGCATCCATGGCCTGCTTTCCTATACATGTCCCCTCTTAGTCTCGCAAATCCTAGCATATCCCACTTAATTTAGTACTGTTAGATACTCTTATCAGTGGACACAGAGACAACAAGACAGTCCATTGACTAGACCGCATGCATGCTTCAGGCAGTGGTTTCCAGTGGTAAAGTGAAGCGTAAGAAAAGGGAATTTAATTAGTACTAGCAACTTGAGGAATTAAGCAAAATGGAGTAGGAGTAGTGTGTGCATTCCAACTTGGATGTTTTAGTATCAATATGAAGAATTATTTACGGTTGGCGTAAATCCAAAGGCTGAGTCTAGTTCAGAACAACCAGAACTAGGCACTCGTTACAAGGACGCACTTGGAGAATTATATCAGTCATCTAGTGTGGACCAATTGGCGCTGTTAGGGGTTTAGGGTAGCTATTAGAATACCAGTAAATTCCAAATTATTTGCATTACGCATTATTCATGTAAAGTAACCTATCCAGTTGAAAAACAAGTTATCTTCATACTACGTTTTTACTTTTGTTTTTGTGCTGAAAGATTTAACAATTTATCAAGTGATGTTTTAAATACTCGCTCTTGAACCAAACTTTTCTAACGGAAAATCTATGTGGAAACCAGGCATTGCATTGTTCAGAAAAGCAAAGTTTGACCAAACTGGCAGCTGCAGGCAGAAAGAAAACATTAAAACGGCTATTTGTAAAAATATTACTTTATGATGTCTTTTTCCCACATAAACAGATTCAGACCCTGCAGATTCTCTCTCTCATGCGCTTTTTCTCCATAAATTAAGGCATGCAAACCCTTTTTGCAAAGAAAAATACGATTGAAAACATGAGTCATTAGTCAAATACAACACTGTAAAAAGGTGTTTTATTTGGCAGCTCTGTGAGGGAGTCTTTCCCTTGGTTTTAGAAAGAGTTTGTTTGGTTGCCGCTTTTTGTCTTGTTTCACACTGGAAGTTATGCCGGGTTAGGCATGTCATTTGAGCTGCTCTCAGATCACCATACAAGCTGTTACCCAAAAAAGAACTGATGATCAGGGTTACGGAGGTTGAAAAATATGGACTGCGAAAACCATGAAATGCCAAAACAAATTGCTTTCCTAGATTGATGCACATGAACAAAACCAAATGCAGTATACATATGAAAGCCTATTTTAAGTGGAAAATGAAAATTTATTTTCTACAATACACAGTGGAATATAAACTTATTGTACAGAACGAAATGGAACAGAAAATTTCGTTATTAACGATTAACAAGTACATGTAAGATGGAGACCATTGACCAAGGGCAGTTCACGGAAAATAAATATCTCTTACGGCAGGGACAAGTAGAGAAGCCAAAATCAGTGCATTTCTAAACCATCTGACACCTTATAATGAGATCCATCAATATGCTTGTTTTACCTTTCCGCACCTGGGACCAGGAAGCGATTGAAAGATACAGTTTGTAAATGGGCCTTAATCATGTACCAGCGCGTGCCTTATGAAGACAAAGCCTTGTATATTATATGAATGAGGTCATGGTGCAGTAATCTGACTGCATATATGAGTTTATTGCACTGGCGGTCATACATCTCGTCGCATATGTGCAATTAAGTCGCACATCTGAAAAACGTGATTTTTGTTGGAAATATGCCCTAGAGGCAATAATAAATAAATGTTATTATCATATTTCCGTATTCATGATATATGTTTATTTCCATGCTATAATTGTATTAACCTGAAACATAATACATGTGTGGTTGCGTAAACAACATTGCGTCCCTAGTAAGCCTCTACTAGACTAGCTCGTTAATTAATGATGGTTATGGTTTCCCAACCATGAACATGAGTTGTTAATTAATTAACGGGATCATGTCATTAGAAGAATGACGTGATGGACAGACCCAACTAAGCATAACAATATTGATCGTTTCATTAAGTTTTTATTGTCATGCCTTTTATTATCAAGTATCCTATTTCTTAGACCATGAGATCATGTTATTCCCGGGTACTGGAAGAATACTTTGGGGACATCAACCATCGCTTCGTGACAGGGTGATCATAAAGGTGTCTTACGGGTATCTCAGAAAGTGCTTGTTGAATTACATGAATCAAGACTGGGATTTGTCCCTCCGTGTTTCGGAGAGATATACTCTGGGCCCACTCGGTAGTGCACATTCGGTAAAGCTTGCAAGCACGTGACTAATGAGTTAGTCACAGAGAATGTTGTATTACAGAACGAGTAAAGAGTACTTACCAGTAACAAGATTTAACTAGGTATAGTGATACCGACGATCAAATCTTGGGTAAGTAAAATATCGCGTGACAAAGGAAATTGTATACGGATTATAGTAGTCCACGACATAGTGGTTCAACCGATAAAGATCTTCGTTGAATGTGTGGGAGTCATTATGGATATCCTGGTCCCTCTAATGGTTATTGATCGGAGAGGTGTCTCCATCATGTCTGCACGTTCTCGAACCCGTAGGGTCACACACTTAACGTTCGGTAACGCTAGAGTAGCTCTGGGATAATTTTGTTAATGGTGTCCGAATATTGTTCGGAGTCTCGGATGAGATCCTAGACATCACGAGGAGCTCCGGAAGAGTCCGGAGGTAAAGATTTATATATGGCAAGTTGATTTCAGGGTTCCGGAAAAGTTCGGGATTTTTCGGCAGAGTGTCGGAATGTTCTAGAAGGTTCCGGAGGGTCCCATAGTGGGGCCCACCTGTCCCCAATGACCAAGGGTGGCCCACTGGTCCATTTGACCAGTCCTACTTGGTCCATGCAGCCATTCAATGGGTAGCCCTTTAAAAGGGATGTTACCACTCTTGAAAGAGGGGGTTACCACCTTTTAAATGAGAAGGGGTTACCACTATTGAAAGAGGGAGTTTCTACTTTGGAAATAAAGTGGTTGCAGCCCCTTGCCTATATAAAGAAGAGGGAGAGGTGCACCAAGAGACAGAGGCTTGGCCGCATCACTGGCTTGCTGCTCCTCTACCTCCCGCGCACCGCTTGGCGAAGCCCTGCCCGCGGGAACTCTCCACCATATCCACCACCACGCCGTCATGCTGCTGGAATCGATCCCACCTACTTCTCCCTCTAGCTTGCTGGATCAAGAAGAGGGAGACGTCATCGAGCTGTACGTGTGCAAGCCTCCGGAGGTGCTGCTCGTTTGCGGTGCTGATCGGATCGAACATCGTCAACAACTTCACCGAGCTGCGTTGAATTAAACGTTCAACGCGCGTGTTCTTCGAGGGTATGATGAACTACTCTCCCCGTTACTAGAATCTTCTAGATAGGATCTTGAGTGTTGCTTCCGCATGTGAGAGAAATTTTTTGTTTTCTATCGCGCAAACTCCTACAATTTTTTGGTCTCACAACTGAACAAACGTGTGCACTTTGGTCACAAACAGGACATGTCATCCCGTTTTGGACTGGAATTTTTCAGAAAACCCCTAATATTACAAAATATATTACAAAACGGTCCTCCTAATATTACAAAATGGTCCTCCTAATATTAAAGTAGTTTTTTTTAAATAAATATGTCCATAACGGGATGACGTGACCCGTTTGTGACCAAAGTGCACACACTTGTTCAGTTGTGTGACCCTTTATTCACGTTTTTTAGATGTGTGATTTAAGTGCACATACGCGATGAGATGTGTGACCGCCGGTGCAATTAACTCAAAAATCTATGCAGTCAGATTCTGTAGAAGAATCTTACACAAGGTGTCATGGTGCTAGATTTTGTTAATTAACTGCACAGTGTGCCCTAAGCCTACAAAATGAAAATGGTCATTAAGGAACCTAAATTAGTAGCTCAAAGATGTTGCAAACTTTCTTGTGAATGTAAAAGGCTATAGGTCATTATTTGCCAAATCGTGAAATCAAAGTATGCCAACCTGGCAAGGGAACGAAATCCGTTCCTACATAATAGTGGTTTCACTATTTGTAAAGAACCTAACTTGCCTACACATTTTAAAAACATTATGGCAATAATTGCAAGAAGATAAGGAGAAATGTTCTCTGACAACGGAGTTGTATTCAGCACGAAAACGTGCTACCAATGCGTTTCAAAAAACAAAGTGCTACCCAAAAAAGAGCTCCAAGAAAACCAAAGATATCTTCCACAAATTTGAATATAATCTATTGTTTAACCAAGGGGCTTTTTAACTGATGGCTATGCAGTCTATCATATAAATCAAATAATATCGATATCTTGTTCGTGCCATTGTTCTTCTCTGGCCATATATAGCTTGCAGATTCAACAAGTCAGCATGAGCAGCGTAGTTAGTATAGGAAGTGTATATCATACCTCTATGATATTTAGGTCGTTTTCTAGATGAGATGAAAAGTATGCAGTTTGATCGATGACAAAACCTTTTGATAGGGAGTCAAGGTCTCAAGTGGCTCGGCCATATACATATGCAACCTACTTCACCTGCTCAAACAGATAGCTGAATCACCTAACCATTTGATAGGGAGTCAAGGTCTCAGGTGGCTCGATCATATACATATGCAACCTACTTCACCTGCTTAAACAGATAGCTGAATCACCTAACCTAAAACTCAGGACAGTCAATTCAAGTTTATGAGAGGCATATGCTTTTGCCGTTATATTGTCGTTGGAAAAGAATCTTCTGGATCTAAACTTGGGAAATGCTTGTCTGCATCCAACAAAGCCTTGAACTAGTTACCTGAGGACCAATCAGACAGATGCAGACATGAAGATGATCCAACAAAGAAGCAAAGCAAAATGGCTTAAAAAAATCTGCTTCTTTCAAATTATGTTCCGCACAAAGGGTAAACTAAATTTGAAGCATCCAAACCAGTAGAAACAGTCAGAAACATCAAATGTGGTGAACTTATTACTAGTTGAAGATTTTAGAAGAACAAATTCTATAATAACACAACAGCGAAAGAAAAAACTGAGTATGTATCACCTCATCCGAAAAACAAGAGTTGAAGGCTCACCTCTTCAAAATTTCTTGAAGCCGTGGAATTGTCCTTATTCAAGTTACTAATAAGCATTACTACGGCAGATGCTTCGAAGTAAATAATCAGATGTGGCTTATGTGGTAAACATATATTTACACCTATAAAGGTGTCAATTGGTAGCGGTGGTCCGTCACCTCCTCGCCGCCTTATGGTGCAAGCCGTTAAACCTGTTGCGAACAGCTGAGATGGTAGTCATGTTTGCCACCATAGTTGGATAATATTACTACCAAATGCCACCATATAATAGTGGTATTTGCAGTCTAGTTTGTCTAAAATAATATGTTGGGTGGTCAGCAGCGCACGGGTATTTAGATAGTAACAAAAAAGATATATGCATCAATATCTGCAGGGTGTATATGTAGAAGTTAATACATGCATGCATATTCAAAAATAGGACATACCCATCAACTGAAGCATCACTAACTCAAGTACATAAGAGAAAACATTAGCAAATGAAACAGCTGACAAGTTATACCATGCTAACTCTTCTATACTTAAAAAGACTATCTATTTTGATACGATTAACTGATCTAATCTCTCATTAGCCACTGTCCAGGGTAAATTCTAACAAGCCCTTTTGATTTCAATATAAGCAATAAATATTGGCATAAAGCTATCTTGCCAGGTTTTGCCAGGGTATAGGGTGCCTGTGGAAAGTAGTATTTTTCTCCGTGGCATCCACCGGAGTCATATGCAACTCTGTTCTAATTCCTAACTTTTGCAAATCCATCCTAGCACTGAGGGTGTCCTTATTCCTCCCATCAAGTTCAAGGACTGTGCCAAGGATGCTGTCCAAGATGTTCTTCTCGACGTGCATCACGTCGATATTATGTGGAAGTTTCAAGGTGGGCCAGTAAGCTAAGTCCCAGAAACCATGTCTACGGTTCCAGATCGGTGAAGGCTCTCCTCGCTTCTTCTTTCTAGGCACAGAATCAGTACCAATTCCTGGTTTAAGATGCCGAACCTTCTCCAGCTCAACTTGTACACTAGTAGAAACAGAGGCATTGGTGCGGCTCTTTAGTACCGGTTGCAACAAAACCCGGTACTAAATGGGGCATTAGTCCCGGTTTGTATGACAAACCGGGACAAAGTTCCCTCCTTTTTATCTTTTATCTTCTGTGCCTCTGGGCGAGGACCTTTAGTCCCGGTTTGTAATACAAACCGGGACAAAATTTCCTTCTTTTTATCTCTGTCCCGGTTTGTATTACAAACCGGGACTAAAAGTCCTCTATATCTTCCACCCGGCCCGGCCAGCTCCATTTTGAAGCAACTCGACCCCAACTCCATTTTTCCTCTCTCCCAAGCTCTAGGTCACCCATTTTTTCTCCAACATTTGTCAAGTTTGGTGGCACCATATACAAGGGTTAGCAACTTCTTCATCTTCTCTTCCGGCATTTCAAGTTTAGCTCATTTTCGTGCAAGTTTAGCAAGTTTGATTTAGGTTGTGCTTGCAAGGTGTTTGATGAAATGCCTAAGTTAGGGATTTCATTTGTTTTATATGCATTGTGAGCTTAAATTGAAGTATAATTTGTGGTTTTATGTAGTGTCTTCCCGTCACCTGATCCTCACCGCCGTCGATTGCCCGCGCCGCTCCGTCGCCGACACCACCTCGGTGAGCCTCTTTTTTTATCTTTTATAAAAAAATGTTAGTTATATGATTTATATGCATAATTATTTATTGTATAATTTTCTTATGTTTTTATATATATAGTGTCATGGTTTTGATATCCGTCCCCGTCGGCCCTCGTCCTGTCTATGATTCGGATGTGGTATATCTTTTTAGCTATTTGTTTTGTTTCGTGTTTATAACAATCATGCCGACAAACTTAACGTAGATATATTTTTATTTAGGAGGTAGTTGAACCGGAATTTGCGGTCGACCCTATTGTCGAGTATTTTAAAAAAGAAAACGACGAATTGAGAGCAAAATTGAAAATAAGTGAAGATCTTCGTCTCCAATGCCTAGACGAGAAGATGGAATTGGGCTTGAAGATTGCCGACATCGATGATGCTCACGGGCTCGAGCTTGCCGACGTCGTCGCTAGTTACGAGAGGAAGATGGATGCAATGCGCGTGAAGCTTAAAAAGATTAGAAAATATGCCATTAGTCAAGAGGCTTGGTATCATTATGCTGTTGGTTCAATAGTTACATTGGTTGCGATTCTGATCGCATTTGTTGTTGGATTTAAATTCTTTAGATAGTTGTATGTTAGTTCTATTGATGTATGTTTCGTGAGAACTATGTATTACATTTGAGCACAACTCTACTTTGTTTTTAATGTGATGAACTTGTATTAATTAATTTGGTCACGTATCTCTTATTTAGCTCGTGTAATGGTTTTTGATGTATTTATGTAATGCAGATGAGCCGAGAATGGATGTACGGTGATCGACGCTTACCCGAGTTTATTGATGGCATGCATCGTTTTCTCGATGTGGTTAAGTTAAACAAGCTGAAGAATGGTTTTATGATTTGTCCATGTGATAAATGTCGGAATAACAGGAATTACCCGAGCGTAAGAACAATACACTCCCACTTGTATCGAGAAGGCTTCATGCCCAATTATTTTTGTTGGACCAAGCACGGAGAAAGAGGGGTTATAATGGAAAACCCTGAAGAAGAGGATGATGACAACTATCCCGTGTTCTCTGATGAACACGGTGATACTACAATGGAGGAAGAGCATGAGGTCATTGTTGATCAGTCCGACGATGATGATCTTCGTCAGGTCATTCGTGATGAACAGATGAACTGCGTAACTGAAAACGAGTGGTCGAAGCTGGAGCAAATGTTAGAGGATCACAAAAAACCGTTGTACCCAAATTGTGAAGATGGCCAGAAAAAGCTAGGTACCACCCTGGAATTGCTGCAGTGGAAGGCAAAGAATGGAATATCTGACAAGGCATTTCAAGAGTTGCTACAAATATTTAAGAAGAATCTTCCGAGGAATAATGAAATGCCCCACAACACGTACGAAGCAAAGAAGATTGTCTGCCCTCTAGGATTAGAGGTACAAAAGATACATGCATGCATCAATGACTGCATCCTCTACCGCGGCGAGAAGTACGAGAATTTGAATGCATGCCCGATATGCGGTGCATTGCGGTATAAGATCGCGCGAGATGACCCAGGTGATGTTGAGGGCGAGCCGAGCCCCAGGAAGAGGGTTCCCGCGAAGGTGATGTGGTATGCTCCTATAATACCACGGTTGAAACGTTTGTTCCGAAACAAAGAGCATGCCAAGTTGTTGCGATGGCACAAAGAAGACCGTAAGGAAGACGAGATGCTCAGACACCCCGCTGATGGGTCTCAGTGGAGAAAAATCGACAGTGCGTTTGGGGATTTTGCAGCTGACGCAAGGAACTTACGGTTTGGTCTAAGTACAGATGGCTTGAATCCGTTTGGGGAGCAGAGCAGCAGTCATAGCACCTGGCCCGTGACTCTATGTATCTATAACCTTCCTCCTTGGTTGTGCATGAAACAAAAGTATATTATGATGCCAGTGCTTATCCAAGGACCGAAACAACCCGGCAACGACATTGATGTGTATCTGAGGCCATTAGTTGACGAACTTTTACAGTTATGGTCTGACGAAGGTGTACGTGTGTGGGATGAGTACAAACAAGAGGAGTTTCCCCTACGAGCGTTGCTGTTTGTAACCATCAATGATTGGCCTGCTCTTAGTAACATTTCAGGACAGTCGAACAAGGGATACAAAGCATGCACGCACTGTTTAGATAAGACTGACAGTGCATATATAGGTAAGAAGATTGTGTACATGGGGCATCGTCAGTTTCTTCCAGGCAGGCATCACGTAAGAAACGGAGGCAAGCACTTCAAAGGTTTGGCAGATATCCGGACGAAGCCTACACGCCGTGATGGTGATGTTGTATATGGCATGGTCAAGGATTTGGAAGTAATATTTGGAAAGGGTCCTGGCAGTCTAAATGTTCCGAAAGACGTAAACAAGCGCGTACCCTTGTGGAAAAAGAAATCTATATTTTGGGATTTACCCTATTGGGAAATCCTAGAGGTTCGCTCTGCAATCGACGTGATGCACGTGACGAAAAATCTTTGCGTGAACCTGCTAAACTTCTTAGGCGTGTATGGGAAGACGAAAGATACAGCGGCTGCACGGCAGGACCAGCAAAGTACGCACCACGGAACAGACAACCTGAATTCAGAGAAGTATGAAGGTACTTCCAGCTACGCTCTTACCAAAGCAGAGAAGGAGATCTTTTTCCAAGTCCTTAGCAGTATCAAGGTCCCGTCTGGCTACTCGTCGAATATAAAGGGAATAATAAACATGGCAGAGAAAAAGTTCCAAAACCTGAAGTCTCATGACTGCCACGTGATTATGACACAATTACTTCCGGTTGCATTGAGGGGGCTTCTACCGGAAAACGTTCGAGTACCCATTGTGAAGCTATGTGCATTCCTGAATGCAATTTCTCAGAAGGTAATCGATCCAGCAACTCTACCAAGTTTACAGACGGGTGTGGTCCAATGTCTTGTCAGCTTTGAGTTGGTGTTTCCACCGGCCTTCTTCAATATTATGACGCACCTCATAGTTCACCTAGTCGAAGAGATTTCCATTCTCGGTCCTGTATTTCTACACAACATGTTCCCCTTTGAGAGGTTCATGGGAGTATTAAAGAAATACGTTCATAACCGTGCTAGGCCTGAAGGAAGCATGTCCAAGGGCTATGGAACAGAGGAGGTCATTGAGTTCTGTGTTGACTTTCTTCCAGATCTTAACCCCATCGGTGTTCCTCAATCGCGCCATGAGGGGAGACTGCGTGGAAAAGGCACGATAGGAAAGAAAGCAACAAGAAGTATGGACGGGCATTCTTTCACTCGAGCACACTACACAGTTCTACAAAATTCCAGATTGGTGGCTCCGTATATCGTGGAACACATGGATATTTTACGCTCAAATACCCGAGAAGCCTGACTTCTGGATTAAAGGAAAACACGAGGATACTTTCGGCAGTTGGTTGCATACACATCTCATTAATGACAACACTGTTGGACACGAGCTATATTTGTTGGCCATGACACCATCTTCGACTATATTGACTTTCCAAGGGTACGAGATAAATGGGAATACATTTTACACGGAAACCCAAGACAAAAAGAGCACTAACCAAAACAGTGGTGTCCGCTTTGATGCAACAAACGACGATGGAACAAAGGACACATATTATGGTTGCATACAGCAGATATGGGAACTTGACTATGGACCTTCTTTTAAGATCCCTTTGTTTCAGTGCAAATGGGTTAACCTGTCATGCGGGGTACAGATAGACAAGCGGTACGGAATGACTACAGTGGACCTCAAAAATCTTGCGTACAAAACTGAGCCATTCGTCCTAGCCAATGATGTGGCTCAGGTTTTCTATGTGAAGGACATGTCTTCCAGACCGAAAAAAAGAAAAGATAAGCAAGCCGGTACATCATACAATGAGCCAAAGCGCCACATAGTTCTTTCAGGAAAAAGAAACATCGTGGGAGTGGAGGACAAGACAGACATGTCAGAAGATTACAATAAGTTTCCTGAAATTCCGCCCTTCAAAGTGAAAACTGACCCGAGCATCCTGTTAAATGATGAAGATTGTCCATGGCTACGACGCAATCAGAAGAAGGGACGCACCACCAAAAAGTGAACACTAGATAGGGATGTTGTTGCTGATGTGTAATACTGTGTATTAAACCTTTTATGTAACTATGTTATGAAAACTCAGAAGAGAGATGTAAACGCTAATTTCCGCATCCGAGCATCTCGCCAGACTTTCGAGCAATTTGAAGGTAGATGGTAGGGTAGTTCCGATTGAAGAAATTTTGCACACTGATAGTCATCTCGCTTTGCTCGGGGCGAAGTTATGCCGCGATGGGTTTCCGTATAGGACCCCGCTCCAAATTCGTGCAGAAATGCTCAGGGTTGGGCTTTTCTAGAAAAACAAATCGAAAGAAAAAATAAACAAAAGCACACGGTTGCGAAGATGGCGGCCGGCTTTTCTAGATTTTGTCCTCTGTTCCTCTCTTCGTCGCGGTTGGGTTTGCTCTGACATTTCTGCGGAGGTACTGGAGGTGGTGTGACAAAACAGAAACAAAATAGAAAAAACAAAATAGAAAAAACAAAACAGAAACAAAATAGAAAAAACAGAAACAAAGGACTATTAGTACCGGTTGTTATTTACAACTGGTTCTATAGGGTTGGGCTTCGCGCCCGAAATTTTGCCGCGGCCCAAAACACACCTTTAGTCGCGGCTCGTGTTACCAGCCGGGACTAAAGATCCTTTATCACCGGTTGTGTTTTACAGCCGGTACAAAAGGGTATTTAGTCCCGGCTCGTAATACCAACCGCGACTAAAGGTCGTTTGAATGCAGTTTTAACTGGGGCTCGACGAATCGATCCCCATTTTCTCGACTCCTCGACGCTGCGCTCCTCGACGCGACTCCGCCGGCGAAGCCCTGCCGCTCTCCAGCCCCGCCGCGCTCCGGCGAGCCCTGCCCCGGCGATTCTCCGGCGAGGAACCACCCCACCGCCGCGTCCCGGCCCCTCTGCCACTGCCACGTACTGCGCCGCCCACTGCCCCGGCGCCGCCCACTGCCTCTCTGCCACTGCCCCGGCGCCGCCCCACTGCCTCTGCCACCGCCACGAGGCCGCCGTCCATCGGCCCCTCTGCCACTGCCACGAGGCCGCCGCCGTCCGGGTCTCCTCCACACAGCACCACCGCCGCCGGCCGCCCAAGGTGAGAGATTTAATTTTGCATTCTCTTTTTTTTCTCCATAGTTGCATTATATAGCTATTGTAGTTGTAATTTTTTGTTATTTAGCCATTAGTTGCTATGAAAATTTAATAGCTATTGTAGTTGTAATTTATGTTATTTTTGTTAATATTTTTGTTATTTCTCCATAGTAGTTATTTCTCCATTTGAAATTGAAGCAAATTTAGCAAAGTTAGAAAATATTGTCAGTTTAGCTATGAAAATTAGATTGCAAAATTAGATTGTCAAGTTAGAAATATTGTCAAGTTTGAAATATTGCTAAGTTTCAAATATTGCTAAGTTTCAAAATTTTAGCTAAATTAGAAATATTGTCAAGTTTCATAATATTGCTAAGTTTCAAAATTATTAGTGTAGCAATTTTCCTAAGTTTCATAATATTGCTAAGTTTCAAAATTATTAGTGTAGCAATTTTCCTAAGTTTCATAATATTGCTAAGTTTCAAAATTTTAGCTAAGTTTGAAAATATGCAGTGACATTGAGCTATGGCTGACGATGCCCCCACCTTCGTCCGAGATTTGGAGGAAGAAGACCGTTTCCAAGAAATAATATATAACAACGCTGCCGGACCCAATTCCGATGGAGAATATTCCGATGGAGAAGATTCGTCCGACGAAGAAGACGCCGAAGAATTCAGCGCGAAATGCTTGAATGACTCCGGTGATGGACTTGAGTTAGAAAATTTCAGAGACGACGACGACGACGAAGAAGAACCGTCTGGATCACTAGCTAAGCAGAAGGTATATATATTAAGTCTTGTTGATCACTATAGCTAGATGCATTAATTGATTTATAATCGCACTTATTAACAAAACATTTTTCTTTCAGCCCTCCGGATCTCAGTCGTCAATCCCCGTACGAGGCCCGGCCCAAGGGATAAAGCTCCCGGACGGTGCAACGTTGTCGATCGACGAAGTTACCTTCAAAGGCAAACCGGAGAAACCCGATGGAATCTACACTAAATATGTACGTCAGTGTGGAGTTTTTGTAAGGGACAAGGTCCCGATCACTGTGACAGAATGGAATGAGCCGAAGAAAGCCAACATAGGCGCAAAATTTCTCGAGCAAAGAATAAAAGATATCCTTTGGGACTCAATGTTGTCTAAATTCAGCCTACCGGCAGATCTCCCACAGAAGATGAAGGATAAAGTCAAGGAGTGGACCCTTAGCAAGATGGCCCAGCAATTCAACCACTGGAAGAACACATTGTGGAAAAAATATGGGAACAAAGATATAGTTTTCACTGGACATCTAGAGAAGCTAAAAGATGACTGGGCTGAATTTGTGGCGTATAAGAAATCGGCCGTCGCTGTGGCCCGATCGACCCGAAATAAGTTGAATGCTAAGAAGAAGAAATATTTCCATCATTTGGGCTCCGGTGGCTACAAGACTGCCTTGCCTAAGTGGCAAGCCTATGAAGACGAGCTGCGGAAAAACGGAATCCGTCCACAGACAGATGACTGGCCCGACAGGTCCAAGTTCTGGTTGTTCGCGCATGGGGCAGTGTTGCACCCAAAAACAGGCCTGATTGTTGCAAAGGGAAAATGGCGGAGAAAAATTAGAAGAGTCATCAGAAAAATAAAAGATGTCATAGAACTAGTCAAGGAGGGAAAATATGTTCCCGATAGAGAGGACGACGAGCTTTCACAAGCCCTCGGGAATAAAGAACGCTGGGGGCGATGTCGAGGCAGAGGAGGCGGGGTTGGTTTTCTTGAAGGGTGGCCGGAAGACGTTGCAACTTATAGAAAACATTGCAGAAGTAAGAAGAAGGAGGCCGATAGGTTTACCGCATTAGAACGCACGGTGCAGGCTGTGCAGAGGCAACTGGCCTCAATGACCCAGACCAGGGAATCTCAACTGCGAATAGAAGCTTCTGCAGGCGATACCGGCCCATCTCAGCGGAAAAGCAGCGTGGGTTCCACGCAGCTACAAGATCCTGCAGTTGATGAACCAGTTGCTGAACCATCGGCGGCTCACTACCCCGTGGATGATATCACGGAGAAGACAAATTGTGAGTTACATGCGCCGATGATGAACATTACTTGTCCGGTGGCGACTGGCTATGCTTTACGACATCAACCTGGAGAAACCTTCCATTTTGGTGTGATTCCGACTGGATTTGCTCGTGTCGGGGTCACGAAAGTTCTGCCGGGATTCGGCGCAATACTTCTTGCCATTCCTGGAGCTCAAGGCGAGAAGACATTGGGAGAAGTTGAGCTTGGTATCGTTCTATGGAAGAAGGAATACATCAAGTTTCCAGACTCGGAGCCAAGGCCACCGACTCCTCCCGTTAGACATTCACCACATCAAAGTCCACCCGCCTCCCCCCACGAAGATTGGGAGCCCGCCGCGAGTCCATCTCCCGCGCTGTCCCGTCAGCCGACTGATGCCCCCACTAGTAAATTGACAAAGCGGAAGCTGTTCCCGTCGTCCTCCCCTGTTAAGAAACGTGGAAAAAGTGTGCGGGCTCCTGAGAACCCCAAGGAAGTCAAGGCTCCTGAGAAGTTACCTTCTGAGATGACTCAGCAGGAATTATCTGAGAGCCTACGTGAAGGGTCGAGAGCCTTTTTTGAGCAGAAAAAGAAGGAAAGAGTCGAGGCAAGACTTGACCCCATAAAGGAACTTCTGAAGACTATACCAAATGCGGTAAAAGATCACACCGTTGACAACCTATATGACCCTCCACCTTCGCCCATTACAGACTACGAGCGAGGTATTGACAAGGTACTTTCCTCACAGAATGAGCAAGAGAAATTGCGCGGGAAAGGAGTTGCCCAGCTCGGAGAACAAGAAGCACAATCGCTCGCCCCGCTCGTTGTACCTTCTGAAACTCGGGAAATCGAGCATGGAGAAGTTGTCATTGGCGTTGCAGGTTACCCCATGGCGGAGAAGGCCACACAATTTGATTTTGAACTCGGGCTGCCTATGGTGGAAAATCCGAGCCTGCTGACAACACAGTTATGGAATTTGAATGGCTGGTACATGACCGCCGTAAAAGAAGGGAGATTCTCTATCATGGCGGCGGTTAAGGAACAACACTACTTCCGAGAATATTGTGTGCATGTTGAGTTCCGAGAACTTTTTCAGATGTACAATCAACGTGCTCTCGACAAATCTATCATCAGCTGCTATTGTCTGTAAGTAATTTATTCCTGTAATTTAATTATTTATAGTTATAATCTCTTATTCATTGCTTGAAATTGTCCTCACAAAATTCTTGTGTACGCTAATTATGCAGAATGAAGATACGTGAATGCAGACTCGGAGGAATCTGGGACATTGGTTTCATTGACCCGGATAAAGTTCATGTCAAGACCGTGGAAGAAAATCCCGTGAACACAGAGGACGTTTTGTTAACGTTTTTTAAGCGACAAAGTACGAAAAAGGAAATACTTTTTCCTTACAACTTCGGGTGAGTTTTACCGTCTTGTCCACATTCTATTTTGCTTCCCCGATATTAAGTGTAATCGATAAGTTCTGAATACCTTCGTATATAAATGTGCGCAGGTTCCACTACATTCTGCTAATCATTAGACTCGAGATAGGAGAAGTTGAAGTCTGGGACTCATTAAGGATAGATCAAGATGAATACAAAAGCGTGCGTCTAATGCTCAGGAGGTAATTTCAATCGCACTATATCAGCCTCTTTTGTTCATTTCCTGATATCAAAAGTATAAGTAATAACTACTCAATTTATTTTCTTTTCCGGACAGGGTTTACAGAAAGTTCAAAGAGGAAGAACGCGGTGAATGGCCAGATAAGCTGGTGTTCAAGACTAACAAAGTAAGTACTACTACATGTATCTTTCTAATACCGTTATCATTCTCTTGATTATTATTTGATTAAATTATATTCTTGTATATATAGTGGTGTCTGCGACAACAAGAGGGGACAGAACTATGTGGATACTATGTTTGCGAGTACATTCACACGAAGGTCAATGAGAGAGTCAACAGTGTAAGAAATCGAGAGGTGCGTAAACATCATACACAACTTTTATTTTGCAACCATCAATTGTGTTTAGTGGAAATCATAGCTAATTTCATTTCCTTCTTTTAAAGATGTCAAACAAGCGGAACCGCCTCCTACCACACAACCGCGTAAAAGCTATTGCGGAGGAATTGGCGGGATTCTTACTTACGCATGTCATAGATGAACTCGGTGAATTCTACTTTGACGACAGACCCCCTCCACCCCCTGCAGTCGATGCTACAAGGGAACCCCCTGCAGTCGATGATACAAGGGAACCCCCTGCAGTCGATGCTACAAAGGAACAGGCTCCATTGTAATTAATTAGGTGTACTTAAATTTATATGTGACGAGAGTACTTTGTATGTGTATAATGACTACTTTATATGTGTAGTGAGTACTTTATACGCGATCTCCTCCGAAACCCTGAAAAATGAGCGAAAAGGAAAAAACCAGAAACCCTAAACCCCGAAAAATAAACGAAAAGAAAAAAACCAAAACCCCCCTGAAATTATATGCAAAAAAAGCAGGAACCTTTAGTCCCGGTTTGTATTACAAACCGGGACTAAATATCCTCATGGTCGCGCCCCTGTGCGCCCACGTGGAGACCCTTTAGTACCGGTTTTATTTTGGTACCGGTACTAAAGGGTTACCCCTTTAGTGCCGACCCTTTAGTACCGGTTGTGCAACCGGTACTAAAGGCCATCTACAACCGGTACTAGAAGTGGGTTCTCTACTAGTGGTATCTCAGCTGCAGTAAATCTTTATGGCTTTGACTGCTTCCTATTATACTCCTCAGTAAATCCTGCCCCCCCCCCTTGAGGCATGTGGTTCTCCGGTATGGGTGCTTCTGGTCTAGGAAACGATGGTGCCCAATGTAGCACAGTTTGTTCTTTATGGGGTAGGATAGAGGCTCTTTGTCACAATGCAGGCATGCAACATAGCCTTTTGTGGTACGCCCAGACATAGTGCTACACACTGGGTAGTCGTGGATGCACCAAAGCACCGCAGCTCTAAGGCTAAACATTCCCTTTTGAAATGCATCATAAGTCCGCACACCCTTCTAAAGCTCATGCAAATCATCGAGCAACGACTCAATGAAAAGATCAAAGTCCTTTCCAGGACATGATTTGCCAGGGATAAGCAAGCAAAGCATGTAGTATGATGCATCAGCGCACTCCCATGGTGCATGGTTGTACGACACGGCAAACACGGGCCACATACTGTAACTTTGGTTCATGGTTCCAAAGGGGTTGAAGCCATCAGAGGCAAGGCCGAGCCTTATGTTTCTAGGATCAGCTACAAAGTGGACCTTCCAATCTTTGTCAAAAGCCTTCCACGCTTCACCATCAGCCGGATGACTCAATACACCATCAACGGGTTTTCTCTTTAAATGGTGCCACTGCATGTTCTCCGCTGTTTTCCTCGAACTGAACAATCTCTGCAGCCTCGGCGCTACAGGAAAATGCCGCAACACTTTAAGAGCACCTTTCTGTTTATCCGGATACTTCCACCTCGATGCCTTGCACTTGGGGCAGTCGTTTCGCTTGGCATAGGTCTTCCTGTAAAGTATGCAGTTATTTGGGCACACGTGTATGCTGTCATATGAAAGACCTAGCTCCTTCATATAAGCTTTTGCTTCTCTATATGAAATGGGCATTGAGTTGCCGTTCGGAAGTAGTTTGACAAACATACTCAACCAAGCATCAAAAGCAGTGTTGCTGATCCAGTACAATGATTTGTGATGAAGTAGCTTCACAATTGTGATTTGTGATGAAGTAGCTTCACAATTGTAGAGAACATACCAACATGTTTATTTCCCGGGTAAAGCGGGCGCTTTGATAGTTCTGACAATTTCACATATGCTGTATTATGTTCACCTTCGACCGCATCTTCTGTTTCTCCATTGATTGTTCGTGTGAGGTCTTTCAGCAATGCTTCAAATTTGTCATATTCTCCATCTGCCTCACCTCCATCTGCCCCAACTTCATCATCCATACCCATAATATGATTCTCAGGACCTGCATTGGCATGCTCGTCGCCAGCATTGGCATGCACATGACCACCAGCGTCTTCATCATCTGGATCCCCAGTAATCACGACATCAGGTGCCTCTCCATGCCGTGTCCACCGGATGTATGTTTTGGACATGCCTTTGAGGAGTAAGTGTCGTTGCAACTCTCCAAAATGTATCACAAAATGATTCAGGCACGTCTTGCATGGGTAATAAACCATTGAATCATCGCCGTATCTTTCCCTCATGAAGTTTATGAACTCAGTGATTCCAGTCAGATATTCAGTGGAAAACATTCTACCATGCTTAATCCATCTCATGTCCATCTGTTGAACAATTAAACAAGCTAATCAAATCTCTGAAGGGGGGCACTCATTTTTTAAACAAGCTACTCACACTAATCACATTTCTAGAACATAGCTAACCAAGAACAAACAAATCACTAACCGTTAACAAACCAATAAATTTCTGGAAGAATAATTTGTCATTCTTAGCTATGACTAGAGGAGCGGGAGAGGGTTCATACCTTGGCTGTGGAGGGCGGACACGGAGACGGCGGCCTGCAGGGGAGCACCGGTGGGACGAGCCGTGGATAGCACCGGTGGGGCTCGCGCGGAGAAAGAGCTCCGTGGAGACGCTGCCGCCGCCTTCGCCGCGCAGAGCTCTGGATCTAGAATTGAAATGATACGGGTGACTTAGGTCTTGGCCCTGTTTTCATTCGCAAAAAAAAAGACTAAAGTCATGGCCGTAGTGGGCCTCGCATGTCAGTGTCTCTATCCCCAACGGAGGGGGCGTGATTTAATTTAATTTTGGGACCGTATTCTCCATTCGTGGGCTCTCCACGTGTTTGCTTGGCCAACACCATGTTTTATTTTGGTGTGGCTTTTTTCTTCACTTCAGTTAAGTAGCCGAATAGACGCGGAGAGAGAGAGAGAGAGAGAGGAGCCCCTTCTAGTGAGAGAAGCTCTCTACTGGTGTTCTTCTCCGCTGGCTCCGAGGTTCACCGGCCGCAAGGATCACTACCTTTCTTCCCCATTCTCTTTTCTTTCATCCGCATGCAGGGCCAGGGGTAGCAGAGTGAATCTCACCGGCGACTTGCATATGCATGCAGGGGTACGTGTGGCCGAATCGATCTGCCGACGGAGTTAGGGACGCTATCGGCCAGCAAAGCACCGGCGACGAGGTTCTTCACCGGCGGTAAGCACCCCGTTCACCCGCGATTTATCATCGGTTCGAATCTGCTGGGGTTTTTTGTCGGCCAAGGAGGGATGAGCAGTACATTAGGCATTTATGCTAGTATTTTGCAGGGTTTCATGCAGATTTTTTGATTTAGTACGTATTTGTTTCTGCAGATTTTGTTGCTTCCTTATTAGTATTACCATTGTGTAGGCAGATTTAGTTTGTAGCTAGCTAGCATATTGTTTCTGCGGTTTTGTTAAATATATTTAGTATTTCCGCATATTTCATTTAGTACTAGCTTGCTAGCTAGTTTATATATGTACCTACTTGAAATATTTTTGATAATCTGATATACTAGTATTCCTGTAGATATAATCACTAGTGCATTCATAATCAGTATATCCTTTATTTTCCATGCAATTTTTGGTGTACATACATGTTTTGAAAGTGTAATGGATATGTGTATAATTTGAATGTGTTTATACTTGGTGTTGTAATTTATCTACGTTTAGCAGGGATCTATTTTTTAAATATACTGTTATTTCTTGGTTTGGAAAACATGAATGGCTCAAACGAATGTCACTTCTGTTATCATGAACCTGACATGTGTCTCGCCGACATAATCCACCCATTGTTGTCTTTTAGAGTGAGGATGGGTTCACAATTATGTCATCAAGCAGTGGTAAACTCTTTGACACATTTTAACTATGATGATCCTGATCTTTTAATTTGTCATAAAGAATCTCTTAAATTATATGTATGTGTATTTTATAGGATTTGCCTTGTTGTTTCCATTAGCGTATAGCGACATTTGCCGTTGGTGCACATAAGGCATGGATCATCTGCCATGCTAATGAATACCACTTCTACGTGCAACGCACGCCTGGACGGCCTTACATATGTGGACCATATTGGACCGCATTTTGTTAAGCTTATGACATCCAACAAAACGATGTTCTCAGGTTTGATTATGATGTTCATCACGGTATGTTTGATGTTCAAGTGACTAACAACGAGCTGGTCAAACCTTGGGTACGAGACCCTGGTATGTGTGATTGTGCATCAACCTTTTTTCTTACACATTTACTATATATGTTTCAAACTTTGCCTTCGTTTTTTTATGATCAGAGTGTCGTCTGATCCTACCATCTTGCAAGATGACACTGCAAAAGAGCCTATTTGAGTGGCCATGTGAGGTTAGTGGTTCTGAAATGAATGCGATATCCTGGCCTTTTACAACCAGAATATGATGGACATGCAAAATGAGGAGCACATTGACATCCCTCAGTTCTTTGTGCACCGGTTGAAGGATCAGGAAGATCTGAATGAGTTGGTTAGTTAGTTATTACATGACCATTTTTTTCATTCTTCGTTTGAGAATTTATCATCTAACTGAATAATGCATTTCTGATACCATTCTTAAATTTACTTGCGTAGGAGGTCCCTTTGAAGTGCATAGATGGCTACATACTCCCAAAAGAACGGCAAGCTCGTCTATGCATGAAGAATGGTGGCAGCCTCAAACTATTGGGTTCATATCTAATAGATGACGAAGAAGATAGTTATTACTTCAAGTTCACAGATGGCTGGGGTGAATTTGCAGTTCAAGCGCAAATGTGCGTTGATGATCTCATTGTCGTCTGTGTAAAGGTGACGCGGGACTATATCAGGCTGATCGTCGAAGTGATCACTGACTAAGAGGTCGACTACGGCGCACACGAGGATGATAGTGTTGGTGATAACTTATGAGTATGTAATTTTAAGAATGCTAAGAAAATGGTGTTGCAAAATGACTAATGCATTATCTCATGCATGTATATATATAGTTCGAGACAGTTTAAGTAAAACATATATATTTGAAACGAAACGGAACAAATTTAGGGCAAACTTGCCAATGCACACTGCACACACTAGACTAGATGAACTGAAAGGAAAGCATAACAGATCTAGCTATCTGGGACAGGCCCCAGTTAACACGCTCACGCAGGAGCAACTGAACGTAGTTAAGCCCTTGCTTGGCGGGATGGAAGGAACGTCCCTTGCTTGGCAAGTTCGAGTTCCCTGCGGAGGAGAACAATGATATCGCTGTTCACCTCGATCCTTTCTTGGAGGGCGTCGATGGTCGTCACCAACTGGGCATACTTAGTCGCAGTTGGCTTCAGGTCGCTCTAGATTTCCGAGGCCTTAATTTCATCCTTCGCACGGTTCTCCTCAATTTCTTTCAACCTCCTCATGTTCATGCTACACTGCTCGAGGGTCTTGGCTAGCCGCTCGTCCCGGGCTGCCAAACGATCGGTGAGCACTTCGATGTAGAGCGCCGCAGTGCACATCACGCGCGAAGGAGATTCGCCGGCCCTGCATGAGTTACTGTTGAAATAAATCAAAAAGGACTTGGAAAGGAAGAAGAAAGGCCGAATCGAAACAAAGGTGTAACACCCAAAAATTCGTCCCTAATTTTAGTGGTGTTTTCTCACACCTGGAAAACTTTTCGGGTTTCAAATATTTCCTTCGAACCTGTTGGTCTTTGATTTGACCTTGGTCTTGCCCTCTTAGAAGATTTGCCCAGGATTTCTGATCCGTGTTATTCCTTCCTAAAATTCTTGCCCACGTTTTCCGTTGGAGACATCCGTCCTTTCCTTTTATCTCTAAAAACTCTCCTATCAAGCTCAACGAAGGAAATTCAATTTCTATAGCCAATAAAATTCTACAAATTTACCAGAGGCTCTACCATACATATACATCCCTCTCATGGGAAAATATTTCATAGTCCCATGCAATACTTCCAAGTTTATTCATATTCTCTAATATGCCATTTTCGATCCAGAAATTATTTAGACACCTTCCACTCATCCAGAAATTATGCCATTTTGGGAAGGTGCATGATTCCACCTCCTGAACATTTCACTCCATTGTCCCAACCTCATTTGAGCAATATTTGAGGTACTTCCTTTGTAATGCTCTTTTCATGCCTATTTGCAATTTCCAAAGTAACCCCTAGCTACAAAAATCATTTGACATCCATACCTTGCCAAATTGACAACCTTCCTTATATAACCACAAATCCAGAAGATCATGTCAAGATTATTTGATTGAGTGCACTTGACATACCCATGCCATTAGGGCCTTTTTGGGACACCCATTTATTTGACCAACCTCCAAATGTCCAATAGAGCTCATACTCCACAGACATTCTATTTACATCATTTCAAACCTACTGTGAATTTTGGGGATTTTTCTGAGATGCGGAAGACCCTGGTCATTTCATCGAGCACCTTCGCTATTTTTGGTTTTCTGAAAATCTTACACTGCAAAGTTTCGAATCCTTGGGTGATTCTTGTTTTGTTGTGTTGCTCTCGTCGTTACGAACCCTTCCCGGACGCGGCGGAGCTCTAGCACCTCCCCGCGGTCGCAGGCCGAGCCGCTGAGCCGCCTGCCGCCGCCGGCCGGCGCTTCCCCGTGCTCTCCGTGCGTGCTCGCGCGGAGGAGGACGTCGGCCACGTCCCCGTCGCCGGAGCAGCCTCCCCGGCTACGGTCCACCCTCCGCCGCCGTTCCTCGACACCCTAGCCCCTCCCAGCCACCGGCGGTGGCCGCCGTCCGAGCCGCCCGAGCCGCGGAAGTGCTCCCTCACACGGCGAAGAAGACGTACAGGGCTACGGGTCAACGCCGAAACGATCGATCGATCGAGTTCTTTTTCCCCCCAGGTGGCAGCCCAGCCCAGCTGGCCAGCAGCGCAGTGGGCCGCTTCGGCCCAGCACGGCCCAGCCTGGAGGCAGTAGTGGCCCGTTCTGTTTTTTCCCCGCGCAGTCTGTTTCTTTTTTTTTCGAGGTGAGCAGCAGGTAGCTATCCGTCGCTCGTCAATATCTCTTGATCCGTAGCTCCGTTTGGAGCGAATCAAATTTGTAAATTCCTAGTTTGAGGAGCTCTGTCTAGTAGTATCGGTTTTACATTTCTGTAAAATACTTGTATGCTCAGTACCCTTGTATGCCTGCTTAGGTGTATCCCGCGGTACCGGCGAACTGAGACCCCAAACCGTGACGTGCCCGTGACCCCAAGCCAAACGGTGTCGATCTTCGCAGGCAAGCTAACCCCTTGCTATGAGCCATCCCGCAATGTTGTTTGTTATTTGCTTATGGCCATGCTGAGTATTTATATTTGTCTGTGTTCGGTATATATTATGTCAGTCTGCTATTGTTATGTTCAATATGGTTCTTCGAATATTGCTCCTGCCATGTTTTATTCATCACCCATGTATGCATTAGAATGACGTGTGAATTATTTGTGCGCCTCGCACTTGCGTGGCTTTGTCGAACCCTCTAATAAACAACTATAAAACCTGCGTTCCTATGATTGTTTGCTTCTTCTCCTTCGCTGAGGTGACGAGCGGACGAATGTCGTCTTATGATCCTCGGAGTTGGGGGCATTTGCCAAAAGAGTTATTTGCTTCTTCTCCCTCCGTCAAACGTGGTTGGCATATGCCCGCCTAGACTGCAACGCTTGGGACATTTGCTTTCCATTTGGTTCTTTTTGCCAAGATTGCTGACACCACGTCGGGTTAATCCTTGAGTGGAATTGATGCTTTCTTTCTTATGAATGTTTTTCGGTTCATTGTTTGGAGGCTACCTGCCTCACCAACTTTGTAATTAATCTGCGAGGACGCTGGCTGGAGGAACCGCCACAGTCGTCTGATTGACCCACTGTGTTATATTTTGTAGTTGATCTGTGAAGGCGCTGGTCGGCGGAATCGCTGCCACAGTCTTCTGGTTGACGTTTCTTTTCTTGTCGAACGAGAAGGCGCTTGCCAGCGGAATCGCTGCCACAGTCTTCCGGTTGACGTTTCTTTTATTTTGTCGAACGAGAAGGCGCTTGCCAGCGGAGTCGCTGCCACAGTCTTCCGGTCGACGTTTCTTTCTTGTCAAACGAGAAGGCGCTTGCCAGCGGAATCACTGCCACAGTCTTCCGGTTGATGTTTATTTTCTTGTCGAACGAGAAGGCGCTTGCCAGCGGAATCGCTGCCACAGTCTTCCGGTTGACGTTTCTTTTCTTGTCGAACGAGAAGGCGCTTGCCAGCGGAATCGCTGCCACAGTCTTCTGGTTGACGTTTTATTATTGCTATGCTTGGACTTTGGACATGCAGGTTGATTTGTTTATATACTGCTGATATTATTATGTTATTGTGGTTGTTGTATTGCTTGAATTATGATGTTGCCAATGTCTTGTTGTTTGATGATACAATATTTTGATATCGTGATTGTTGTGTTGGACTAATCCCCTGTTGTTTGTACTTGTTATGATGAAACTTGATTAAATGAAACACCCTCCAAACTTCGATAGGGTCAGTCCATAGTGCCACTAATCTGAACATCGAACGCACTACCACTGTCGCTTGAATGGGCAGGCCTTGACCTACGTAATCCTATTGAGCCTCCTTTGATGCCACCCTTTTTGGCAAGTCTAGTCGGTTACCATAGTTGGTTGGGGCTAGTCTTGCGAAGGTTCCGGAGCTTGGCGTCGCTCATGGGTTGGGGACGTGCCGGATTCACTTCTGCATAAGGCATATAGTTATGTCGGTGGCTATATAGGGAGTGTCTTGATAGCGTGAACGGTCGAGTGAGTGTATCAGACCGTCTTATGGATGTGATCCTAAAGTACCGGTTGTTAATGATCCCCTTAGATGAGTGAAGTACTGCAACCTCTCGAGAGTGTCAAATCTGGATGTCTAGCCTCGTTCCAAGGTTATGGAACAACAGTTCAGTGTCGGTCACACTATTGTCTTTGTTGAGTCAGGAGGTTAAACATAAGTTCTGTTTGAAAGAAAGATGAACAACCTGATTTCACTAAATGAACAATAAGTTGATGCAGGGAATGCTACTTGAGATGTGATTGTGAACCAGGTTTAGGGATGGCGGGGTGATGCGTTGGGGAGCCTATAGTTAGGCCAGAGCCCACATCAACCGTGCGTGCCCAGAGTGAAATGATGAGGCTAGTGGGCCTAGCAGTGATCACAGGTGCTGTTGTGTATTATTTGGTACCCACTTGGTACACCAGTTTTCTCGTCACAGGTAAGCCCTTTGTATGATTGCCGGTGCACGATCCAACCCCACCTGGCTTGAACTCTCTACTGGTGATACCCCCGATGCTTGCTTATGACATGTTTGGTTATCAATGCCATGCTACTTTTATGTAATGTATCTAGAGTATACTTGACATGTTGTAGGAGTTTATTTCCAATGTATATCTTCGTGCATGATTGTTGGATTGTTTGTAGTAAGTGGCGATTCTTGCTGAGTGCATACAAATGTACTCACGGGCCTTGTGATTGTGGCCAGATTTTGGCGAGGACTCAACTTCCTCTTAGCAAGGACCAGGAGCAGAAGCGTGCTAGGATCAGTAGCCCAGCAAGATACCTGTGGAGTGGAGCCGCTCCAAGCCGTTGCCTCATTTATGTCTTCCGCTGCCAGTTAAAACTCTGAGTTGGGCCATGCTTGGCTTGATATTTTGTAAAGCCTCGATGGCCTTGTAAACCCTTTTGTAGAACTTTGTGCCTGATTGTGTAATGATTTCTGCTATGTTGCATTGTCATAACGTGCGGCCAGATATCTTGGCCTGGCGCACGGGGCGACCGCCCTTCTGACAAGCTGTGCTAGAAGGGGGTGCCACAAAAGGATCGAAAGAAAAGAGAGATCGATGCAGAAGAACAAATGTTGTAATAAATATACCCGTCCATTGCAGCAGATCCTTCCGCGGTCTTCCTCTTCTTTGCAGAAGCAGGTCCTTCCGCGGACGACATGCTCGCAGATCCTTCCACGGTCTTCCTCTTCTTTGCAGAAGCAGGTCCTTCCGCGGACGACATGCTCTGTGGCAATGAGCAGAGAGGCACGAGAAATCCGAGGAAGAAGAAGAAGACTAATCTGTGGGCGAGAAGAGAACTGGTTTTGGGGTGATGGGATCGACGAGCGGAGGAAGAAGAGAAGTAAATAGAGAGAGAGGAAGAGGAACCGGAGCGGAGTTGACAAGACGAGGAGTTAACCGACCCACGCACGCATAATTAAGCAGGAATTTTGCAGGGACGTGGGATACGAGGAATTAAAGCAACGGCCGCACGCCTCGGCTTCGCATATTCTTCAATCGTATGCACACACACGTAGCCGTCCTATGGCGGTTACACGTTGTCACGTTCTGCAGCGCGGTTACACACGTGTTGTCCATGTCAGTACACACATACGGAGTACAGTACAAGTTTTAATAAAACTGAATAGTAATAACACATTACATAGTACTCCTAACTAATTCTCCAGGTACCTTTGGGACAAGGCCCAAATTAACACACGCTCACGCAGGAGCAACGCGGGTCGGGTCCCAAATTAACAGAAATAAAAACATAACAGATTGGACAAACCACCAAATTAACAGAAACTGACTCGGGTCCCAGGAGTAAACTAAACTTAATTCGCTGGGCGCTTCCCTACTACCTTGGCCAGTACATCGATCTCCTTGTTGATGAGAGCTATTTCCTGGTCTTTCTGGTCAATCTTTTCTTCGAGGAGCGTTATCTGATTCACCGTGTCGATGTTGCGCATCCGGTCCCTATGCAGATCTGTCAGGTACTTCTTCGTCTTATCGTGCACTGTCGCCGCGTCGATGTAAGCCGCGTTCGTCTGCTCGAGATAATCGAGATTTTTCTGGAGGGCCTTGATTATCTGCTTGTCCCGGTCTGTGATCTGAGCTTCGAGGGAGTCGATGGTACGCTGATCTGCGAAATTGGAACCACCGGCCCTGCAGAAAGTAGCAGGTATGAGGATGCATGAATGAAAATCGAAAAGGAATTGAAAAATAGGTGCGATGTGTACCGAAAAGATCGTTGAAATAAACGATGAAACACAATACCCGGTTGCTAGGGCATCCCGGATCCTTTCGCGGTACTCATCTCCTTTGCAGCAGAAGAGGAGATAAGTTGAGACTAGATCGAGATGTGTAGAAGAAACTGGTGGGTTTCGGGGTGAGCGGATGGGCCGGGAGAGATGGAGGAGAATTAATAACCCACCAACCTCACGAACAGTGTTGGGGGATTCTCCGACTTAGAGTGTGGTGACAATGAGCCATTGACAGATGGGACCACGACCTGTGGGCCGAGCGTACCAGTGAATCAAAGTCGAATGGGGAAAGTGAGAGAATTGTCCAGCCAATCAGATTGAGTATCAGGCCTCTCGCGGATCGCGCAGATTTCTTCTAGAATGTTGAATCAGACGGTTGCAGTTTCCTTCTAGAAGGCTTGGGTTAGATCGGACGGTGCCCGCAGATTCCTTCTATAAGGTTTGACCATATTTGAAATGAGCATAGAAAATTCAAAAAAAATGAAAAAACCAGTCCACATGGTCTTCATATGACATATACTAACCATTCAAGTTGATAAACAAGATCATCATGTATTCAAACGAAGAAATGCACATAACCAATGTGATATCTCATACTTTGTCTTGTGAATCAAGAGTGAAGTGAGGTGTCTTTGGACTTGCAGCATGAACTTTGCCAACAAACTCACCAAAGCTTCATTTAGAAGTGACTAAGAAGGAACCATGCTTACTTTTTCATTTTCATGTTTTGAACTTGTTTAATGTTGGTCACAGTTAGGCCAACAAACCCTAACGTTTTCGTCTACCCCCTACAACGACGTCAAAAGGGGGTAGGCCAGTGGAATTTATTGCTTGGTTGTGTTAGGTAAGGACATAGGAACATGGAAAACCAACTATTATCACAAGTTCTCACAAGATTGACCCCGGTTCCCCCGAAACGAGAGTTTTGACCTCTAAGTCTAGAAACTTAGTAGAAAAAGGGTGCGGCCGGTGAAGACGGTCACACACCGGAGTAGGATCCATGACATTCACAACATACAACACACTTGTATACACATGGTATGGCACAACCTAGGTTTGGGTGGGTTTCCGACGCTCCGGGGCTCCGATTCGGCGAAACCCCTAGATCTGCTGCAAAAACACTAACGTTTTCGTCTACCCCCTTCAACGGCGTCGAAAAAGGGTAGGCTAGTGGAATTTATTGCTTTGTTGTGTTATTTAAGGACATAGGAACATGGAAAACCAACTATTATCACAAGTTCTCACAAGATTGCCCCCGGTTCCACCGAAACGAGAGTTTTGACCTATAAGTCTAGAAACTTAGTGGAGAGAGTGTGTGGTCAGTGAAGACAATCACACACCGGAGTAGGATCTTGGACATTTACAACATAAAACACACTTGTATACACATGGTATGGAACAACCTAGGTTTGGGTGGGTTTCCGAGGCTCCGGGGCTCCGATTCGGCGAAACCTAGTTTCGCTAGAAAAACCCTAACATTTTTGTCTACCCCCTTCAACGGCGTCGGAAGAGTGTAGGACAGTGGATTTTATTGCTTGGTTGTGTTAGAGGAACATGGAAAACCAACTATTATCACAAGTTCTCACAAGATTGCCCCCGGTTCCCCCGAAACGAGAGTTCTGACCTATAAGTCTAGAAACTTAGTAGAGAGAGTGCGGTCGGTGAAGACAATCACACACCGGAGTAGGATCTTGGACATTTACAACATACAACACAATTGTATACACATGGTATGGCACAACCTAGGTTTGGGTGTGTTTCCGACGCTCCGGGGCTCCGATTCGGCGAAACCCTAGATCCGCGGGAAAAACCCTAACGTTTTCGTCTACCCCTTTAACGGCGTCGAAAGGGGGTAGGCCAGTGGAATTTATTGCTTGCTTGTGTTAGGTAAGGACATAGGAACATGGAAAACCAACTATTATCACAAGTTATCACAAGATTGCCCCGGTTCCCCGAAACGGGAATTTTGACCTATAAGTCTAGAAACTTAGTAGAGAGAGAGTGCGGTCGGTGAAGACGGTTACGCACACCGGAGTAGGATCTTGGAAATTTACAACATACAACACACTTGTATACACATGGTATGGCACAACCTAGGTTTCGGTGGGGTTCCGACGCTCTGGGGCTCCGATTCGGCGAAACCCTAGTTCCGGTGGAAAAAACCCTAACGTTTTTATCTACCCCCTTCAATGGCGTCGGAAGAGTGTAGGCCAGTGGAATTTATTGCTTGGTTGTGTTAGGTAAGGACATAGGAACATGGAAAACCAACTATTATCACAAGTTCTCACAAGATTGCCCATGGTTCCCTCGAAACCGGAGTTTTCACCTATATAAGTCTAGAAACTTAGTAGAGAGAGTGCGGTCGGTGAAGACGGTCACACACCGGAGTAGGATCTTGGACATTTACAACATACAACACACTTGTATACACATGGTATGGCACAACCGAGGTTTGGGTGGGTTTCCGACGCTTCGTGTTCTGTTTCGACGAAACCCTAGATCCGCGGGAAAAAACCCTAACGTTTTCGTCTACCCCCTTCAACGACGTCAAAATGGGGTAGGACAGTGGAATTTATTGCTTGGTTGTGTTAGGTAAGGACATAGGAACATGGAAAACCAACTATTATCACAAGTTCTCACAAGATTGGCCCCGGTTCCCCTGAAACGAGAGTTTTGACCTGTAAGTCTAGAAACTTAGTAGACAAAGGGTGTGGCCGGTGAAGACGGTCACACACCGGAGTAGGATCCATGACATTCACAACATATAACACACTTGTATACACATGGTATGGCACAACCTAGGTTTGGGTGGGTTTCCGACGCTCCGGGGCTCCGATTCGGCGAAACCCTAGATCCGCTAGAAAAACCCGAACGTTTTTGTCTACCCCCTTAAACGGCGTTGAAAAAGGGTAGGCGAGTGGAATGTATTGCTTGGTTGTGTTAGGTAAGGACATAGGAACATGGAAAACCAACTATTATCATAAGTTCTCACAAGATTGCCCCCGGTTCCCCCGAATCGAGAGTTTTGACCTATAAGTCTAGAAACTTAGTGGAGAGAGTGTGTGGTCAGTGAAGACAATCACACACCGGAGTAGGATCTTGGACATTTACAACATAAAAACACTTGTATACACATGGTATGGCACAACCTAGGTTTGGGTGGGTTTCCGAGGCTCCGGGGCTCCGATTCGGCGAAACCCTAGCTTCGCTAGAAAAACCCTAACATTTTTGTCTACCCCTTCAACGGCGTCGGAAGAGTGTAGGACAGTGGAGTTTATTGCTTGGTTGTGTTAGAGGAACATGGAAAACCAACTATTATCGCAAGTTCTCACAAGATTGCCCCGGTTCCCCCGAAACGAGAGTTCTGACCTATAAGTCTAGAAACTTAGTAGAGAGAGTGCGGTCGGTGAAGACAATCACACACCGGAGTAGGATCTTGCACATTTACAACATACAACACACTTGTATACACATGGTATGGCACAACCTAGGTTTGGGTGGGTTTTCGATGCTCCGAGGCTCCGATTCGGCGAACCCTAGATCCGCGGGAAAAACCGTAACGTTTTCGTCTACCCCTTTAACGGCGTCGAAAGGGGGTAGGCCAGTGGAATTTATTGCTTTCTTGTGTTAGGTAAGGACATAGGAACATGGAAAACCAACTATTAGCACAAGTTATCACAAGATTGCCCCCGGTTCCCCCGAAACGGGAGTTTTGACCTATAAGTCTAGAAACTTAGTAGAGAGAGAGTGCGGTCGGTGAAGACGGTTACACACACCGGAGTAGGATCTTGGACATTTACAACATACAACACACTTCTATACACATGGTATGGCACAACCTAGGTTTCGGTGGGGTTCCGACGCTCCGGGGCTCTGATTCGGCGAAACCCTAGTTACGCTGGAAAAACCCAAACGTTTTTGTCTACCCCTTCAACGGCGTCAGAAGAGTGTAGGCCAGTGGAATTTATTGCTTGGTTGTGTTAGGTAAGGACATAGGAACATGGAAAACCAACTATTTTCACAAGTTCTCACAAGATTGCCCACGGTTCCCTCGAAACGGGAGTTTTCACCTATATATAAGTCTAGAAACTTAGTAAAGAGAGAGAGTGCAGTCGGTGAAGACGGTCACACACCGGAGTAGGATCTTGGACATTTACAACATACAACACACTTGCATACTGATGCATGTAAAATGCATACATGAACTTTGCACTATATCACTTATATTCTAATCATATTTGCATCATATAAGGGTTATACCACTGTTATTTAATGATTTTAGGAAATAAAATAATTGTTTCCTTTTATGTTTCAGGGACCCAAACGTCGTCATAAAATCCTGGAAAATACAGAGGCCGTTATTTTGGAAGGAAGAAGACGTAGGAGTGAAGGAATCAAGCAAACGGAGCCTGCAAGGCGAAAAGGGGGTGGCCCACGCGGCAAGGTACTGTGGCTGCGTGGGGCCCACTCATTTGGGCCTCATGGCTCCGTTGCCGTCGATCTTTTGTCCACCGACTCCGTCTTTACCTAAAAACGCCTATAAAAAAGGTCCCCCGGCGTTCTCTGGAAGGGGCGCCGCACAAACACAGAAACACCGAAACAGAGATCAGGAGCTGCAGATTGGAGGGGGAAAACTCCGGCGGGGCACTGCCGGCGTGGTCTCCATCTTCTCCATCGACTTCTCCGCCGTCTCCATGATGAAGAGGGAGTAGTCCACCTCTGGACTATGGGTTTGTGGAAGTAACTTATGTATCTCCCGTCTCTTGAGCTTCACTAATTAGTACCGTATGAGCTGCTGAACATGGTTACGGTCACCGTTGTAATACCTATGTGGTGGATCTTTTTATGAGTTAATATATGTTTGAGATTGCAATGTTTGTTTCAGTTATGAGTATAGATGCATATTATGTACCCCGTTCTTGTCTACTTGTTATGATCAAGCATGTTTATGAGAGCGTGTGTGGGGGAACGTGTGCATTAGTTGGAGTAACGGGGAGTGGTGAGTGCGGAAAGCTGACAACTTAATATCGCGATCCACTTGGATGTTTACCTTACTTTGTTACCTCACTAGGGATAAACAAAAATACCATGCTGCAAGGGTTGAGGGTGACCAACTTCTTCCTGTGACTAGATCCAGCATGTTCTTATTTTCACTTCATGTCATGAAACTTATTGCTATACTCTGAGTCATCTTAATTACCGAGGTGTTATGATTTAGTTTGCATCTTGGTGGAGTATAAGAGAGACTAATAACCAAAAGGTCTCTATGTTAGGACGTGATGCCCATATATCTAAGTAACTTGTTATCAAACCCTGTGTTGCAATCTCATATGTTAACTCTGTGTGTGTTCCATTGTCTGCCACATTATAAAGAGAGAGTGCATTTGTGAAACCATGAACCCCGGTCCATTTTAATCATAAGAAACACCTTTCCAACACCATATACCACTTTTCCATTTTCAGCCATCATTAAATCCGAAAATACTAAAATATTTTTCATCTTGCATACATCATTAAAAAACCCAAAAATATCATTTACCATTGCATCCACCACCATTGCATATTTATTTCCTGTTTGCATTGCATAACTATCTTGATGTAATTCTTACACCTTGTGCTTGACAACCACAGGTGAGGTTGAGGAGCAAAACATTTAACTTTGTTTTGTAGGTAACCAAAAGAAGGATAAGAAGATATATCTTCACTACTGATTCCCCGAGAGTTCGATATTAAACCCTCGAGTCACCCCGTGGGGAAAACACGTCTTCCACTACTACACACTCTGCACTTGGAGTCTCAACCTAACCCATTTACTTTTGACGCAGGTAACTACGCACCGGAGATCAAGACTGCTTTCTGGCACCGATGACGGGGAGATAGAAGCAACACCGCAAGATATTCCCTCGTCAACTTAGCGCGCAGCAAAGTGTTTTCTGGTGCCGTAGATCAACCTCTTCAAGGGCCATCAAGACTGTTTTCTGGCGCCGTTGCCGGGGAATCATAGCTGAGAGATTTATCCAAGGGTGTGCATCATCGCATTCATCTCACAACGAAGTCAACTTCACCAACTTGTGCTAACACCTAAGCTTGGGGAGGTTGCACCTACGTGAGCACCATCTTATCCATCTTTACTTACAAAGCAATTTATTTGTTTTGTTAGTGTCATTGCATATCATATTCATATTTATTTCAGTTTTGCATAAAAAAATACAAAAAAACTTGCTAAAATGGGAGAAAGAACTAAGTTGTGTGACTACACAAACACTCCTAATGATCAATTTATCACAGAGCTATTGCCACACCTAAGATAAATGCTGAGAGTTATGAAGTAAGTCCTAGTTTGTTGAACTTGATAACTAGGGAACAATTTGGTGGTAGTGCTATGGAGGATGCCTCTATGCATCTTCATGACTTTGTTGAAATATGTGACATGCAAAAGTTTAAAAATGTGGAAAGTGATATCCTAAAACTGAAGTTATTTCCTTTTTCACTTAGAGGAAAAGCTAAAGAGTGGTTGCATTCCTTGCCATCTGGTAGTATTAATTCTTGGGATGATCTAAAAGAAGCTTTCATTAAGAAATATTATCCCCCTGTTAAAATTTTGCAAAATAGAAACAACATCTTTCTTTTAGGCAAAATGAAAATGAACATGTTGCTATGGCTTGGGATAGGATAAAACTTATGCTTAGAACTTGTCCCTCACATGGAGTTAATGAATGGACCATATTACACTCTTTCTACAATGGTTTAAACTACATGTCTAGAAATATACTTGATTCTGCTGCTGGAGGTGCTTTTATGAGTAAGACTATAGTAGAAGCTAAAAAATATTGGAAAGCATTTTACAAAACTATAGTCAATGGCATACTGATAGGGCACCTAACCCTTCTAAGAAAGTGAATTCTATTGAGGAAACTAATGATTTGTCATCTAAAATGGATACTATTCTTGCTTTGCTTAATAAACCTAGTGTTGAAAATGTTCCTTTGCAAGAACTAGTTGGTAACAATTCTGAAAATATTGATGTCAACTTCATTAGGAACTATGGTAATAATGGGTATGGTAACAACAATTATAACTCTATAATAAACCCCCATATGTGCCAAATAAATATGCTTCTAGTGGTAATGTTTCTAGTGACTTGGAAAACACCATTAGATCTTTTATATCTACTCAAAAGAGCTTAATAAGGAATTTATCTCTAAGTTTGAAAAACAAGATGCTTGTTTGAAAGGGTAGATCAGCTTACTAAGGAAGTCTCATCATTAAAGAGCATCATTACAGCCCAAAAACATGAGGAAACAATTAAATATTGCCAAGAGGTTATCAATAAGTCTTGGGAACACATTCATGAGCAAGAGAGAGTTGCTAAAGAATCTATTGGGGTAATGAAAGAGGTAGAAGTTGAGGAAGTTAAAATGCTTAGTGAAGTCAAGGATCCTTTGCTTGACTTAGAAAATTGTAGCTTGCATGAATTAATATCTATCTTACAAAAATTTGCAAGTGATCCTTCCATCAACACTAATCAAGCTGGTTTTGGTTCTTATATTGCTAATCATGTCTTGAAAGAAAAGATTGCTAGGTACAACCAAGAGGCTATGATACCACCTAAGCTTGGGGATATGTGGATTCCTAAGGTACTAGTAACTATTGGAAAAGAGACACACCATGCTATACTTGATCTAGGATCTAGTGTCTCTGTTTTATCTAAAGAACTATATGAAGTGCTTGAATTGAAAAATCTTGAAAAATGCTCTATTGAACTTGCACTTGCTGATGACTCTATTAAACATGCTTTAGGAAAAGTAAGTGATGTTATGGTGGAGTTACATATGACTTTTGTGCCTGTGGATTTTCTAATCATGGATATGGGGAATAAAACCTCTAGTCCTATTATTCTTGGAAGACCTTTTCTTCGTACCACAGGTGCCATCATTGATTCAAAGGAAGGGAATGTGAAGTTTCAGTTTCCACACAAGAAGTGCATGGAACACTTCCAAGGAAGAGGGAACCACCAAAGTTCAAGCTCCCTCATGAGCTTCGTCCACAATAAACAACAAGTAAGAAGCCTAGCTATATGGCTATAAAGAAAGCGCTTTGCGGGAGGCAACCCGGTTATTTTTTGTGTGATTTTCTTTGTGTCCTCTTGCTGTAACAAGAGACTTTGTTTATAGTTTAGGTTCTGGAATTTTCAATAAAGTGCCAAGTTTTACCCTTTTTGGTTTGAAAAAGTTGCTTATAGCGTTCGGAGATTTTATTCCTGCACGAATCAGTGCACGGTATGATTTTTAATTCTTATTCTGTAACTCCGAATGAGCTCATATTTGAACTGTAGTTGCAACTTTTCATCCTCTGTATGCATGAATTTTTCGGAATTTTTCGAGAAAGTTTGGTAGGGTAGAAAAATACGTTTTGCTGCTGCTGTTTTTCTGGACAGATTCTGTCCCATTTTGTTTGATGCATGCTTTGAGCTTTTAAGTTGAATCTTTTTGATCCAATTGAGTTTATGAGTAGGCATACAACATTATACACTTTCTGGACATCTCATATGAATTTTTGTTCAAGGATTATATGCAGCAAGAAACTATTTGTTTATCACTATTAATGCACCCCACAGAAAAGAAATGGGAGAAACGGTGTTTTGAAGTTTTTTCACAGGGATTGGAGGAGATGCACCAAGAGCTATCCAAGGATGGTGAAGACCATAAGCTTGGGGATGTGAAGACAACCCCACTGGACCTACACACTCTCGGTTTGCACACGTCCAACTTCTGTTTTTCGATCGAAACACTTTATCGCATAAACTTGGAGCGTCTTTTGTTTGTTTTGGTTTGATTTTTGAGAGACCACCACACTATCATTTATATATGGGAGAGCTACTGGAAATATGGGTTGAAATATGTTGGATGCTTTTATAAGATTGGGAAAAGGGATGTTTGAGTTGATTTTTAATGATACATATAGTTGCATGATTCATGAGCTTGTTTATGAGTAATAGTTTGCAAATCCTTTTTGAAGAGCTATCACTTATTCATGTTTTGGTGCTGATTGTTATTTTACTTGGTTTAACATGGATTAGTTAGTTCTATGGACACTCATGCATGCATCTAGATGGTCAACTTTCTCCCTTTTGCTAGCCCAAACATTCCAACAAGTAAAACTTGTTTCCAACACCTTCAACCAAAGTTATTCCAGTGAGTCCACCATATCTACCTACTAGCTATATGCTATTCCGAGTATGTTCATCATGATATTTGTGTTATCTATACCTCTGAATGAAAATGATTATGTTATTGATTGCCATGGGAAAAGTTGGTTATATAGCTCTCACGAACTTGATGCACATTTTTACTATCATTGCATAAATAAAACATGACCCATTGTGATTAAGATTATGATGCTAGTGGCTTGATAAATGTCCGAGGTTGGGAGTTAGCCCATATGTGCTGTCACATGCAAAGCTTTCAACATGCTCCATTTAGTTGATATCATGTGCTTTTGTCTATGGATGCCTATCATGGTGAAATAAGGGGGAAATGATTTAGTTTGAATGAGTTTGTATAAATGGTTAGAGAGACGCCTGGGCCGCTAATCTAAGCCATGCATTATTCATGGTGGAAATTTACTTACATGCTATGGTGAATTATCTATGACACACCTTACAATAAAAAGCTATTCCAATGGTAAATAAAAAGGGTGTTGAGGTTTTCATTTGTTTGTTTGTCTTGTCATTTTGATATGGGCTTGTTCCATATCCTGGGACAAGAGGTACCCCAGTTGACGCTCTTGATGATACTATTATTACTTACAATGATAGATAACTTGAACTTGCTTTTCCCAAGTTGAGTAACTCATGGTGTAGGTACTTGTATTCAAGGGGCATGAGACATCCAACCTTTACTTTGTCAAGCACACTACTCATATTTGCTCTCACATTAAACTATAATCATTCAAGATGCTATGATAGGGGAATGAGAGCTTGACACCAAGTATTACCACATTGCAATCATTAACTTAAGTAGGAGAGTTTGGAGGTTAGATGAAACTTATGCATGCTTTACCTCTACTCACTTATTCATCTTTCCAAAGTGTCCACCAAACATATTCAGATTTTCATCATCACTCTATGGACCACATGTATGCAAAAGTAAGAATGTCCATATTACTTGCTACTATGTTACACTTTGTGAACTATCAATGAACATCCTTGTCTTGAATACTTGATATCACTTCATAAACTGTTTTGCATATTGCTACTCCTTTGAAGAATGAATCATTTGACTCTATGTAGCAGTAATCATCTTTGATATCCATTGTTAGTATTATATTGCAAAGTCCATGTTAGTTTTATCACCTTCATACTCGAGGACGAGCATGGTTAAGCTTGGGGATGTTGATGCATGTAAAATGCATACATGAACTTTGCACTATATCACTTATATTCCAATCATATTTGCATCATATAAGGGTTATAACTGTTATTTAATGATTTTAGGAAATAAATAATTGTTTCCTATTTTTATGGAATTAACCTGCAGGCAGAAAACCCTATTTCTTTCCTTTTATGTTTCAGGGACCCAAACGTCGTCAAAAATCCTGGAAAAATACAGGGCGTTATTTTGGAAGGAAGAAGACGTAGGAGCGAAGGAATCAAGCAAACGGAGCCGAAGGCGAAAAGGGGGTGGCCCACGCGGCCAGGTACTGTGGCCGCGTGGGGCCCACTCATTTGGGCCTCGTGGCTCCGTTGCCGTCGATCTTTCGTCCACCGACTCCGTCTTGACCTAAAAACGCCTATAAAAAAGGTCCCCGACGTTCTCTGGAAGGAGCGCCGCACAAACACAGAAACACCGAAACGGAGATCAGGAGCTGCAGATTGGAGGGGGAAAACTCCGGCGGGGCGCTGCCGGCGTGGTCTCCATCTTCTCCATCGACTTCTCCACCGTCTCCATGATGAAGAGGGAGTAGTCCACCTCTGGACTATGGGTTTGTGGAAGTAACTTATGTATCTCTCCTCTCTTGAGCTTCACTAATTAGTACCGTATGAGCTGCTGAACATGATTACGGTCACCGTTGTAATACCTATGTGGTGGATCTTTTATGAGTTAATATATGTTTGAGATTGCAATGTTTGTTTCAGTTATGAGTATAGATGCATATTATGTACCCCGTTCTTGTCTACTTGTTATGATCAAGCATGTTTATGAGAGCGTGTGTGGGGGAACGTGTGCATTAGTTGGAGTAACGGGGAGTGGTGAGTGCGGTAAGCTGACAACTTAATATCGCGATCCACTTGGGTGTTTACCTTACTTTGTTACCTCACTAGGGATAAACAAAAATACCATGCTGCAAGGGTTGAGGGTGACCAAGCTTCTTCCTGTGACTAGATCCAGCATGTTCTTATTTTCACTTCATGTCATGAAACTTATTGCTATACTCTGAGTCATCTTAATTACTGAGGTGTTATGATTTAGTTCGCATCTTGGTGGAGTATAAGAGAGACTAATAACCAAAAGGTCTCTATGTTAGGACGTGATGCCCATATATCTAAGTAACTTGTTATCAAACCCTGTGTTGCAATCTCATATGTTAACTTGTGTGTGTTCCATTGTCTGCCACTTTATAAAGAGAGAGTGCATTTGTGAAACCATGAACCCCGGTCCATTTTTAATCATAAGAAACACCTTTCCAACACCATATACCACTTTTCCATTTTCAGCCATCATTAAATCCGAAAATACAAAAATACTTTTCATCTTGCATACATCATTAAAAAACCCAAAAATATCATTTACCATTGCATCCACCACCATTGCATATTTATTTCCTGTTTGCATTGCATAACTATCTTGATATCATTCTTACACCTTGTGCTTGACAACCACAGGTGAGGTTGAGGACCAAAACATTTAACTTTGTTTTGTAGGTAACCAAAAGAAGGATAAGAAGATATATCTTCACTACTGATTCCCCGAGAGTTCGATATTAAACCCTCGAGTCACCCCGTGGGGAAAACACGTCTTCCACTACTACACACTCTGCACTTGGAGTCTCAACCTAACCCATTTACTTTTGACGCAGGTAACTACGCACCGGAGATCAAGACTGCTTTCTGGCGTCGATGACGGGGAGATAGAAGCAACACCGCAAGATATTCCCTCGTCAACTTAGCGTGCAACAAAGTGTTTTCTGGCGCCGTAGATCAACCTCTTCAAGGGCCATCAAGACTGTTTTCTGGCGCCATTGCCGGGGAATCATAGCTGAGAGATTTATCCAAGGGTGTGCATCATCGCATTCATCTCACAACGAAGTCAACTTCACCAACTTGTGCTAACACCTAAGCTTGGGGAGGTTGCACCTACGTGAGCACCATCTTATCCATCTTTACTTACAAAGCAATTTATGTGTTTTGTTTGTGTCATTGCATATCATATTCCGCTTGCATATTTATTTTCAGTTTTGTGAAACCCTAGATCCGCGGGAAAAACCCTAACGTTTTCGTCTACCCCCTTTAACGGCGTCGAAAGGGGGTAGACCAGTGGAAAATTTTGCTTGGTTGTGTTAGGTAAGGACATAAGAACATGGAAAACCAACTATTATCACAAGTTCTCTCAAGATTGGCCCCGGTTCCCTCGAAACGGGAGTTTTGACCTATAAGTCTAGAAACTTAGTAGAGAGAGAGTGCGGTCGATGAAGACGGTCACACACCGGAGTAGGATCTTGGACATTTACAACATACAACACACTTGTATACACATGGTATGGCACAACCTAGGTTTGGGTGGGTTTCCGACGCTCTGGGGGCTCCGATTCGGGGGAAACCTAGATTCGCTGGAAAAACCCTAACGTTTTCGTCTACCCCCTTCAAATGCGTCGAAAGGGGGTAGGCCAGTGGAATTTATTGCTTGGTTGTGTTAGGTAAGGACATAGGAACATGGAAAACCAACTATTATCACAAGTTCTCACAAGATTGCCCTTCGGTTCCCCCAGGATGGGAGTTTTCACTTATAAGTGTAATAGACATGATCTCTTATATAGTACTTCAGCATCCGACGGCCAGCAATGTTCCTGCCCACTGACCAGAGAACACGCGCGCGCATTGAGAGGTAGCTCTCCCGCTCTCTCTACAGCACCAAATTTGAAAGATCCCAAAATTTCGTGCCTCTCATTGAAATTGAGGTTGCTCTCCCGCTCTCTCTTCAGCACCAAATTTGAAAGATCCCAAAATTTCGTGCCTCACTAGTACAGAACGACACATCAGATACCCCTCTATGGAAACGGCAAGAGTTAGGCGATGGAAAAATGAGCTCCGCAAGTGCGCGCGCGTGCTAGTCGGTCGATGGGCCCGACACAATGGTAACGGAGGTTGAAAAGATCTCCGTTGCTCATATATAGGCAACGGAGGAAAGAATATCTCCGTTGCTGATATTGCCACATCAGAAACGGAGATCGGTCTATCTCCGTTTCCCATGTGAAGGCACATTAAGCGGTGCCGGTATTAATATCTCCCACTCCAGTACTGTATCTCACTCTCACTCTCAGTCTCACTCTCCCCAGTTCCTAACCCTAGCCGCACACGCTCTCCTCCTACTTCACCCATCGATGGTGAACCCCTCCGGCGCCGACGGAAGTCAGGATGGAGCATCTTCCTCCTCCTACCCTCCGAGGCGCAGCCCGGATCTCCCCTACAACTGGGGCGAGATCCCCGGCGACTGCGGTCGCGAGTTCATTCTGAGCCATCAAATCCCATCCGGATCCACGGCGGTGGCGGCCACCGACGCCCAGATCTCGTCCTCATCGTCCTCCTCGGACGATGAGGACGAGGATCTGGAGGTCGGTCTCCTCCTCTCTCGTGCCTCCTTTGAGCGCGAGCGCGCCGAGGGTGTCATTCGGGCATCTGCGATGCAGAGAGCTATCCGCATCTCTACCGTCGAGCACGCGATAGAAGCCGCCGAGGAGGCGTTGTTCCAAATGCGGCTCCGGGCAGCCATAGACCGCTCTCTTCTCCCTGGCCAGGGCCCTGGGCCAGATGCGGCGGCGGCAGCGGTGGCGGCGGCGGAGGAGGAGGATGACGAGGAGGAGGACGCTCCGGTGTTCGAGCAGGATGAGGTCTCCTCTGACGTCTCCTCTGGCAGTGGCTCCGGCGCCGACGCCTGGGACGCAATCCGCGACGGAAAGCGACCCCGCCTCGCCTAAGGTAAATGACCGCTCTGTTAGGTACTTATTTAGCTCGGTTTGCTCTGTTAGTTAGCTCTGTTCAGCTATGTATTTGTTATGTTAGCTACTTATTTAGCTCGGTTTGCTTTGTTTAGCTATGTATTTGCTATGTTAGCTACTTATTTAGCTCGGTTTGCTCTGTTAGTTAGCTCTGTTCAGCTATGTATTTGCTATGTTAGCTACTTATTTAGCTCGGTTTGCTTTGTTTAGCTATGTATTTGCTATATTAGCTACTTATTTAGCTCAGTTTGCTCTGTTAGTTAGCTCTGTTCAGTTATGTATTTGCTATGTTAGCTACTTATTTAGCTCGGTTTGCTTTGTTTAGCTATGTATTTGCTATGTTAGCTACTTATTTAGCTCGGTTTGCTCTGTTTGTTAGCTCTGTTCAGCTATGTATTTGCTATGTTAGCTACTTATTTAGCTCGGTTTGCTTTGTTTAGCTATGTATTTGCTATGTTAGCTACTTATTTAGCTCAGTTTGCTCTGTTAGTTAGCTCTGTTCAGCTATGTATTTGATATGTTAGCTACTTATTTAGCTCAGTTTGCTTTGTTTAGCTATGTATTTGCTATGTTAGCTACTTATTTAGCTCGGTTTGCTCTGTTAGTTAGCTCTGTTCAGCTATGTATTTGCTATGTTAGCTACTTATTTAGCTCGGTTTGCTCTGTTCAGCTATGTATTTGCTATGTTAGTTACTTATTTAGCTCAGGTTGCTCTGTTAGTTAGCTCTGTTCAGCTATGTATTTGCTATGTTAGCTACTTATTTAGCTTGGTTTGCTCTGTTAGTTAGCTCTTCAGCTATGTATTTAGCTCGGTTTTCTTTGTTTACTGCTTATTGGATCTGTTTATTAGCTTTGTTTGCTGTTTTTAACAAAGAATATTCGTTGTTTCAAGGGCTTGGTGGATGCTTGGTGACGATGATGCTGCCGTAAAGACCATGGAGCGGGGCTCCATACACGGTGCCGTCACCAGGAGCAGTACATTTTGCGCAGCAGGAAATACAGTAGATGTTCATCTGGCGGCCGTGAAGACATAGGAGCAGAGCTTCAGCCACGCGCACTGATGAACTTTTGTAAAGCAGGACGTGCAGGAATACGGTGACGACCGGGCGGCCGTCTAGTCGCATGGAGCGGGGCTCCATCGACGGCACAGCCCGTCACTGTGTTTTTTTTGTTTTCCTGTAACCCTTATTAGAAATGGTTATTAGCAAAACTCCGTGTCTGATGTTAAATACATCATAAACGGTTTATCTCCTCCGTTGCCATTGAGATCTTCACATCAGTGACAGGGTCGGGGACACGGACCCTTTCTCCGTTGCCGATGGGGTTTTTGGCTTGTTTCCGATGTGTCGTTCTGTACTAGTGCCTCTCATTGAAATTGAGGTAGCTCTCCCGCTCTCTCTCAGCTCCCCCGTGCACATTCATTCGAACCGAAACCCTCCTCATATATCCCCTCCCCTCTCCCCAAACCCTAGCCATTCCCCGGTCTCCCATCTCTCCGTCGCAGCCTTCCCCGGTCTCCCAGCTCGCTCGCCGTTGTACACCTCACCGTCTAGCTCGCCGTCCCAGTCTTCCACATCGACACGTAGCTCGCCGTCCTGGTCTCCCACTTCGCCGTCCAGATCTGAAACATCGCCGCCCAGATCTGCCACCTCGCCGTCCAGGTCGCTGTCCCGGTCTTCCACCTCGTCATCTGGCTTGCCATGCGTCGTCGCCCATAATGAGAAACAGTAAGAAAAAGATCACAAAACTCCGGAGCCAACCTTGATAATTTCGTCCGTTTCATTCTTGTTTCCTGCATATGTATTAGAATTGACCTGCTAGTCGCTTATTTTCTAGCTTCTATTAGGCATCAAAATGTTTTTGAATGATATTTCTTGCATATGTACTAGCCACACTATCAGTCTTAGGCTCACATATTAAATGATATTTCTTGCTAGGCTAGTTCGTAGCAAGTGTTTGTAGCTCTTTATTTAATACCTGTCTGTACATGCCTTTTTAGGCCCAGATGGAAAAGAAGATGGAGCCACAGACTGAGAATGGCATTGTCAAGCCTAGTCTTTCTGCTGCTGAAGTTGTAGCTGCTGTTCTGACGGAAGACAATCGCAAGCCTACGTTCCTGAAGAACATCAGTGTTACTACCAGCCGCATGAAGACTACAAAGGCTCAGCTTCAACTTCAACTTGAGACTGAGAGAGCTGGTAATCAGAAACTGTAGGCTGTACTGATTGACATCAAGGAAGCCAAGGAAATAGCGGATGCAGCTAGGCTCAAGTATGAGGAAGGCATATTAGAGATGCGGAAGGAAATATACGCAGCACCACCTCATTAGTCGAGCGCACGACGTAAAAAAACATCGCTTGATGACGTCATCATATCCGGCGACGTTGTTTTTCGTCCCCGATAAAAACCACGCACACCATACGTGTCAGTACTTAAGTGGATCCCCAGGGCGACGAACAAAAACGTCGCCAATAAAATTGACGTCAAAAACGGAAAATGCGACGTCATACCGACATTTTGACCACGACGAAAAATAACGTCCCAGATGGATGACGTGTATAAACAGCTGAAGTGATGTCAGCGTACGACGGGTAACGGTTGTCAGGTATTCCGTTTTGCCACGTGGCAGAAAAAACGTCGCGAGTTTGATGGGCCTTGAGGGAAAGCCAGCCCAGATGGTGGCGACGATTGAACGGCCGTCGCAATGGCTGGCGACGTTCACGGTGCAGTGCAAACGTCATAAGCGCGTCTGTGACTATCGATCGTTGACGTTATCGTTTCGTTGCATGAAACGTCGTGGTGGTCTCCGATGCGATGTTTTGGCCTTAGACACAACGTAATTTTAACGTTGCGGATCTCCAATAGTTTTGTAGTGTTATAATCACATTGGAAAGGGAGGTGTTTATGCCTTCTACAACAAAAAGATTCATTAAAGCAGTAGGATTCATCATAGGTAGAACACAAGTTCTTAGCAAAATAATTCAATCTACTTATTTGTTCCCATAGATGTTTCCCTTTTTGAGACAAGCGGTATTTCTCATAATAATTTTGTTGTTTCTCAGTGAACCCACTTAGCCAGTAGGATTTTGTTTCAAAGAGATAAGACATTGATAGCAAATAAATAATTAGACATAATAAAAAACAAAATAAACTAAATGCAAGAAACTAATTTTTGTGTGTTTTTGATAAAGAGACCAAACAAGACAAAATAAAAATAAACTAAGCAAAACAATAACAAAGTAAAGAGATTGGAAGTGAGAGACTCCCCTAACAGAAGGCTTGACCTCCCCGGCAACGGCGCCAGAAAACTTGCTTGATGCGTGTAAACCACACGTTCGTTGGGAGACCCCAAGAGTAAGGTTTGATGAGTGTAGCGGCAAGTCTTCCCTCCGTAAGAAACCGAGGTTATCGAACCAGTAGGAGATGAAGACACTTCTGAAGGTGTCAACGGCGCCAGAAAACTTGTTGCGTCGATGGGGTGGTTCCGGTAGTTGACTTGAAACCTGCACACAAAACAATCAAACTACTTTGCCCCAATGAAACGGTGAGGGTGTCAATCCCACCGGCTTGCTGAAAACAAAAGATTAGACGTATAGTGTGGTAAATGATATTTAATTGCAGAGAATGAAAAAGAACAATGATTGCAGTAGGTTGTATTTGAGATGTAAAAGAATGGACTGGGGGTCCACAGTTCACTAGTGGTGTCTCCATAATAAATAACTAACAAGCTGGGTAAACAAATTACAGCTGGGCAATTGACAATATTGATAAGTGCATAACATGCATGTGCAAGTTGTGGTGTCTTCTATGAGATTCATTTGGGCATTACGACAAAGTACACAGACCGCTATCCAGCATGCATCTGTGCCTAAATAATCCACCTTCAGGTTAACATCCGTACCCCTTTCGGTGTTAAGTTGCAAGCAACAAACAATTGCATTAAGTAAAGTGCATAATGTAAAAAACACATTCATCCTTAGACAAAGCATCATTAGGTTACCCCTAGTAGCAGCAGCACATCCACAACCTTAGGGGTTGATGTCACTCCCCCAGATTCAATGGAGACTGAACCCACTATCTAGCATAAATACTCCCTCTTGGAGTCACAAGCATCTACTTGGCCAGAGTATCAACAAGTAATGAAGAGCATGCAAGATCATAAAAGACATAGACATAATATTCAGTATTCAACTTGACATAGTATCAATATTCATCGGATCCCAGAAAACACAACATGTAGCATTACAATAAGATGATCTTGATCATGATAGGAAGCTCACAAGATCTAAACATGATGGCACAAGAGGAGAAGACAACCATCTAGCTACTGCTATGGACCCATAGTCCAAAGATGAACTACTCACACATCACTCCGAAGGCAGGCATGGCGATGTAGAGCCCTCCGGTGATGATTCCCCTATCCGGCAAGGTGCCGGGAAGAGCTTCAGAACCCTCCCGAGTTAGGGTTGACGGCGGCGGCGGCTCTGGAACTTTTCGTGGAAATTGACTCGGGTACTTAGGGTCTTCCGGAGGAAGGCAATTAATAGGCGAAGGGGCAACGTCGGTGGAGGCCTGTGGGCCCCTCACCACGTCACGGCGTGGTAGGAGGTGGGACCGCGCCGCCACGTGGTGAGGACGGCCCACTGCCCCCCTTCGTCTCTCCTTCGGTCTTCGTGTACGTGTCAGGAAAATAGGAACTTTGGCTTTTGTTTCGTCCAATTCCGAGAATATTTCCAGAACAACTTTTCTGAAACCAAAAACAGCAGAAAACAGGAACTGACACTGTGGCATCTTGTTAATAGGTTAGTCCCAGAAAATGCATAAAAATGATATAAAGTGTATATAAAACATGTAGCAATTAGCATAATACAAGCATAGAACATCAGAAATTATAGATACGTTGGAGACGTATCAGGCGCTTGTTTTCGAGAACGCCGTGTGACTTCTTTTATAGGCGTTTTTAGGTCAAGACAAAGTCGGTGCAGAAAAGATCGACGGCAGCGGAGCCTCGAGGGCCAAAAGGGTGGGCCCCACGCGGCCAGGTACAGAGGCCGCGTGGGCCCCCCTCTTTTGGGCTTCCGGCCTCCGTTTGCTTGCTTCCTTTGCTCCCAAGTCTTTCTCCTTCCAAAATAATGACGCATGTATTTTTCCAGGTTATTTGGACGTCGTTTGGGTCCCTGAAATTTAAAAGGAAAAATAGGGTTTTCTGCCTGCGCAGGGTTAATTCCATTAAAATAGGAAATAAATATTTTATTCCCAAAAATCATTATATAACGGTGATATAACCCTTATATGATGCAAATATGATTGGAATACGAGTGATATAGTGCAAAGTTCATGTATGCATTTTACATGCATCAAGTACCCAAAAAATTACCCCTGTAAGAGTGTCCAGAACATACCTATACCAGCTATATAACAGTGATATAACCCTTATATGATGCAAATATGATTGGAATACGAGTGATATAGTGCAAAGTTCATGTATGCATTTTACATGCATCAAGTACCCAAAAAATTACCCCTTGTAAGAGTGTCCAGAACGTACCTATACCAGCTAGTGATACCAACATAAAAAAATCCTAAGAAGGATCATGGTAGAATATTTTTTAGTACATCTATGATGAGCATCACTTATCCTATACCAAGCATCTTTCAATCTTTCTCCCCCTTGTTGCCTAAACGAACGAACTTCAACTTCAGGAGTACTCATTTTAGCAAAATTAAAGCAAAACCGAAATATAAAAATAAATGCAAGTAACTAATTTTTTTTGTATTTTTGATAAAAAGAAGCAAACAAGACAAAATAAAAATAAACTAAGCAAGACAATAACAAAGTAAAGAGATTGGAAGTGAGAGACTCCCCTTGCAGAAGGCTTGACCTCCCCGGCAACGGCGCCAGAAAAAGTGTTTGATACGTGCAAGGCACACGTTCGTTGGGAGACCCCAAGAGGAAGGTATGATGAGTGTAGCAGCAAGTTTTCCCTCAGTATGAAACCGAGGTTATCGAACCAGTAGGAGATGAAGACACTTCTGAAGGTGTCAACGGCGCCAGAAAAGTGCTTGCGTCGAAGGGGAAGTCCTGACGGTTGACTTGGAACCTGCACACAACACAACCAAAATAGTTTGCCCCAACTTAACAGTGAGGTTGTCAATCTCACCGGCTTGCTGAAAACAAAGGATTAGACGTATAGTGTGAAAAATGATATTTGTTTGCAGTGAATGTAAAAGAACAGTGTTTGCAGTAGGTTGTATTATCAGTGTAAAAGAATGGACCGGGGTCCACAGTTCACTAGTGGTGTCTCTCCATAATAAATTGAAAGTTTCCTAGATTGGATCGGTGGATGGGGTTAAGCGTACCTTGGAGATCGGCCGCGTTACATGTTATATAGGGACCCTGAAGGCCAAAACAGAATACATGGTTTGTTACAATGTTCTCGATATCAACTTGAGACGCAAGGAAAGAAGCCGTGAGGTTTATCTACACCACACGGTTATACAAGATTACAACAACTCTAACAACTACGATGCCTATCGTTTAACATCCTCCCTCAACCGAAACGACTCGAGATTGAGGTTGCTTCTGAAGGCTCGGAGTTGACTGACTTGCAGTGGTTTAGTAAATCCATCTGCCACTTGATCCCCTGTTGGGATGAACCTGATATCCAACAATTTATGTGCAACTCGCTCTCTTACAAAATGGAAGTCAATTTCAATATGCTTAGTTCTTGCATGAAAGACAGGATTAGCTGAGAGATAGGTTGCACCCAAATTATTACACCATAAACAGGCTGCTTGAGGATGATCAACACCGAGTTCATCAAGAAGAGACTCTATCCACATTACCGCAGCAGTTGCATTAGCTAGAGACTTGTATTCTGCCTCTGTGCTGGATCTCGAGACTGTGGCTTGCTTTCTAGCACTCCATGACACTAGGTTCGAACCAAAGAACACAGCAAAGCCTCCTGTAGACCTCCTATCATCTGGACAACCTGCCCAATCAGCATCTGAGAAAGCACTCACTAACGATGATGATGACTTGCTAATTTTCAGCCCTGTATCCACACTTCCCTTTAGATACCTTAGTATCCTCTTCACAGCTGTCCAGTGTACAGAAGTAGGTGAATGTAAAAACTGACATACTTTATTAACAGCAAAAGAAATATCAGGTCTTGTTAGTGTTAAATACTGCAAGGCACCAACAATACTTCTGTACCGAGTTGACTCCTCTGGATTCAGCAACTCTCCTTCGTGCAAGGATAATTTTTCAGAAGTGGACAGGGGTGTACTCGATGGTTTGCAATCCTTCATGCGTGCACGTCGAATAACATCTGAAGCATATTTTTCTTGGGTTAATAAAATGCCATTACCAAATTTCTGCACTTCTATGCCCAAGAAATAATGAAGGTCTCCGAGATCCTTAAGAGCAAAGTCACTCCTCAAATCACCAAGTAATGTTGTAGTAGCTTCATCAGAAGAGCTAGCAACAATTATGTCATCAACATAAATAAGCATGAATATAGTAATCTTTCCTTGCCTATAAAAGAACAGTGAGGTATCTCCCTTGGAAGGTTTGAAACCAAGTTCTTGCAACTTTGTACTTAACCTCGAGTACCATGCACGAGGTGCTTGCTTTAACCCATATAAAGCTTTATCCAACCTGCAAATATGATGCGGCTTGCTCTCATCCTCATATCCGGGTGGCTGCCGCATATACACTTCTTCCTCTAGAACGCCATGAAGAAACGCATTATGAACATCCAATTGGCGTAAGCTCCATCCCCAGGAAACAGCAATAGACAAAACTAGCCTAATAGTAGCAGCCTTAACTACAGGACTAAAAGTATCCTCATAATCTATGCCATAGCGTTGTTTAAAACCTTTAGCCACTAGCCTAGCTTTGTATCTATCTATGCTACCATCTACTTTTCTTTAATTTTATACACCCATTTACAATCAATTATATTCCTCCCTTGACTAGATGGTACCAAATGCCAAGTCCTATTTTTCATAAGAGCATCAAACTCTATATCCATAGCATTTTTCCAATTTTTATCCCCTAATGCTTCTCTCCAACTATCTGGTTCACCAGTAGCAGCAAAGTTACCAAATTTCTTATCATATCTAATTGTGCCATCCTTTGGAACAAAAGGTTTGAAGATACCACTTTTTGATCTTGTGTGCCTCAGCTCAGACACAGGGGGGTGCATGGCGGTGACAGACGCAGAAGATCCCGCACCACTGTTCCTGACGGGAACACTAGACAGCGACGCTGGCCCGTCCTGTGGCGCCACGTCGATGGTAGGCCAGGACGCCGACGAAGACAGACCCCGCGCCTCGCACGGGGATTGGAGAGCAGCGTGTGCTGGGTGGGCCCCGCCTCGGTCATCACGCGGAAGCTCGCGCGCGGATGCGTTTTCTTCTGGATCCACCGCAGACCGACAGGGCGACGTGTCGAACAACGATTCGCGCAGAGGCGACCCGCCCGTGCGCTGCACGGATCCTGTCGGCATCTCTCGGGATTGCCCCGATTTCCTGGATCTTCCTCGTGTTCCTCCCCAGCTGTATTCTGCTGCTGCTGCACAAAATGATAGGGAGACTCCAAATCTGCACCGTTAGGGTCAGGAAAAATAAGAGCATCTACCGTATGATCATTATTGCTATTCCCCCTTGATCAGAAGGTAGAAGGAGGATTTCAGATCGAAGACGAGCACCAGCATTAGGGTTTAAGGCATGAAACGGGAAATGTTTTCATCAAAAACAACGTCCGTGAGATATAAATCCGCCCACTAGAAATATCAAGACAACGAAAACCCTTATGCAAGGGGCTATAACCAAGGAAGGCACATTGTTTTGACCGAAATTGGAGTTTGTGTGTATTGTATGGACGAAGATTTGGCCAACACGCACACCCAAAAATTCGTAGAGCATTATAATCAGGTTTTTCCTTAAACAAACGTTCTAATGGAGTATCAAAGTCAAGGACCTTTGTTGGGGTGCGGTTTATGAGATAGGTGGCAGAAAAGAAGGCTTCATCCCAATACTTTAGAGGCATAGAGGCTTGCGCAAGGAGGGATAATCCAACTTCTACAATGTGCCTATGTTTTCGTTCCGCGGAACCATTTTGTTGGTGAGCATGTGGGCATGAGACATGGTGGGAAATACCAACTTTAGTGAAGAAGGAGTTGAGTTTCTCGTACTCACCACCCCAATCGGTTTGCATAGCAAGAATTTTCCTATTGAATTGACGTTCAACAAGATTCTGAAATTCATGAAATTTCTGAAAAACTTCAGATTTATATTTGAGAAAGTAGATCCACGTGAATTTGCTAAAATCATCAATAAAACTGATATAGTATTTCTTTCGTCCAACAGACTCTTGGGCATGGCCCCACACATCAGAAAAATAAGCTCTAAAGGAGCACTAGATTCACTAGATGACCTAGGATAGGGGAGTTGATGACTCTTGCCCTTTTGACAGGCATCACAAACATAATCATCAACAGACACACTTGCACATGGCAAATTATTCTTGCTAATAACTTTCTTGACAATGATAGACGATGGATGACCTAAACGAGCGTGCCACCTCTCCTGGCTTGGTTTGGTGACACCAAAAGCATGCTTGCTTGGACTCGACGTTGTGGACGAAAGAGGATAGAGTCCCCTTCTACATCTGCCGTGGAGAAGGGTTTTCTTTGATGCCTGATCCTTAATAAAAAGGAAGTTGGGTGAATTTCAACGAAGGCATGATTATCTTTAGCAAGACGATGTGCAGAAAGGAGACTCTTTTTAGCTTGAGGAACATGCAGAATATTTTTGATATGAAGATTTCGATCAGGGGTACTATGCAAAGAATGACCAACGTGATGGATGTCCATACCTGACCCACTGGCCGTGTGGACCTGCTCATTCCCGTAGTACTTGTCGCGGATGGTGAGCTTGTGCAGGTCGCCGGTGATGTGGTCAGTAGCCCCCGTGTCGATGTGCCACAGGTTACTGTCGGCGCCATACGAAGATGATGTCATTCCCGAGCCTGCACTCTTCTCCATTACCCCGGTGAAATCGGGGTTGAAGCGCTGCCAGCACTTCTGCACAACGTGGCCAGTCTTGCCACATAGTTGGCAGCGGGGTTTGTTGGTGTTGTACCCACCGCCGTTTCCTCCTTGACGGCCACCGCCGCCAGAGTTGTACCCGCCACGGCCTCCATTGCCGCTGCGGTCTTGCTACTAGCCACCGCCGCCTCCAGATGGGCGGCCACCTCCACCACCTCCTTGGTGGTTGCCTCCACCACGGTTGAAGTTCCCGTGGTTGAAGTTCCCATGGTTGCCACCGCCGCGGCCGCCGCGAAACGCGGCATTGGCAGAGAAGCCGCCGGCGCCATGGAGGAGTTCCAGTTGCATCTCGTGGCTGAGGAGCTGGTTGTACAGCTCCGCCATGCTCACCGGCTCGACACGCGCACACAGTGCCGAGACGATTGAGCTATAGTCGTCGTCCAGTCCGGCGAGGATGTAGGAGACGATCTCTTCATCGTCGAGTTTCTTGCCGGCGGCGGCCATCTCGTGCGCCAGGCTTCTGATCTTGGCCACGTACTCAGCAATGGTGGCGTTGCCCTTTGGCGTGGTGGCGAGGGCGATGCGGATGTTGACGGTCTGGGCGCGAGTGCGGGAGGCATACAGAACCTCCACAACGCTCCAGAGCTCGGCAGAGCTGGCTGTGGCATGAACCTGTGACAACACCTCACGAGAAAGAGTCGTCAGTAGAAAATGCAGTACTTGTTGATCTTGAGCATGCCACTGCTCGAACAGAGGATTGGGTTCACGAGTGGTTTTCCCGTCCTTGGTGACGTCGATCTCCGCAGAGGGGACGACGGACTTGCTGTCGATGAAGCAGCCGAGCTGGGCACCTCGGATCGCAGACAGCACCTGCGCCTTCCAGAGGATATGATTCCCCTTGGCGAGCTTCTCGGTCACTGGCTGGGCAAAGGAGCCAGCGAGGGCACCGGAGGAGGAGCTTGAGCCGACCATCACGGACGTGGAGAGGGTCAGCTCTGATACCATGAAAGTTTCCTAGATTGGATCGGTGGATGGGGTTAAGCGTACCTTGGAGATCGGCCACGTTACGTGTTATATAGGGACCCTGAAGGCCAAAACAGAATACAGGGTTTTTTACAATGTTCTCGATCTCAACTTGAGACGCAAGGAAAGAAGCCGTGAGGTTTATCTACACCACACGGTTATACAAGATTACAACAACTCTAACAACTACGATGCCTATCGTTTAACATAAATAACTGACATGTTGGGTAACAAATTACAGCTGAGCAATTGACAAAATAGAGAAGTGCATAACAATGCATGTACAAGACATGATGACTACTATGAGATTTATTCGGGCCTTACAACATGATACATAGACCGTTATCCAACTGCATCTATGACTAATGATCCACCTTCAGGTTAACATCCGTGTCCCCTGTTGGTATTAGGTTGCAAGCAACAGATCATTGCACTAAGTAAAGTGCATAATCTAAGCAATACAATTATCCTTAGACAAAGTATCGTTGTTTTACCCCTAGTGGCAACAGCACATCCACAACCTTAGAGGTTGCTGTCACTCCCCCAGATTAAATGGAGACTGAACCCACTATCTAGCATAAATACTCCCTCTTGGAGTTACAAACATCAACTTGGCCAGAGCATCTACTTAGTAACAGAGAGCATGCAAGATCATAAATAACATATAAGATAATTCAATAATCAACTTGACATAGTACTCAATATTCATCGGATCCCAACAAACACAACATGTAGCATTACAATAAATATGATCTTGATCATGATAGGCAGCTCACAAGATCTAAACATGATGGCACAAGAGGAGAAGACAACCATCTAGCTATTGCTATGGACCCATAGTCCAAGGATGAACTACTCACACATCACTCCGGAGGCAGACATGGTGATGTAGAGCCCTCCGGTGATGATTCCCCTCTCCGGCAGGGTGCAGGGAAGAGCTTCAAAACCCTCCCAAGCTAGGGTTGACGGCGGCGGCTCTGAAACTTTTCGTGGAATATGACTCGGGTGTCTAGGGTTTTCCCAAACAGATGAATTTATAGGCAAAGGGGCAACGTCGGTGGGCACCCGAGGGGCCCTCACCACGTGGCGGCGCGCCAGGGGGTGGGGCCGCGCCACCACATGGTGTGACTGGCTCGGTGCCCGTCTTCGTCTCTCCTTCGGACTCCGTGTACGTGACAGAAAAATAGGGCCCTGGGATTTTGTTTCGTCCAATTCCAAGAATATTTACAGAACAGCTTTTCTGGAATACAAAAACAATAGAAAACAGGAACTGGCACTGTGGCATCTTGTTAATAGGTTAGTCCCAGAAAATGCAAAAAAAAGCTATAAAATGTAAATAAAACATGTAGCAATTGGTATAATATAAGCATGGAACATCAGAAATTATGGATACGTTGGAAACGTATCATCCATATACGTCCATCATAGAGGTAGTTTTCACGCTGAAATAAATATTTCATATCACGTTATTACAATTAATAATTGTACCTAAACAAATAAAAGTAGCCAGACATAAAAGTTCACATTATTCGGACACAGATCATTGCAAATTAAAAGTCAGTCCCTCCCCATGAAGACATACATATGTTCCACCAGATCTGTGAGTAGTTGGGTGTGCGCTACTTCATCTCGAAGTTGTCGATGCATCTCAAGGAATTGCATGACATACTCTGCTTCTTGTTCAGGTAGGTGGACAAGTTCTCCAGGCTTCTCAAAGTCAGTGCGAGCAGCCCCTTCTCCCTCATCCTCCACAATCATGTTGTGCAAAATTATACAACAAGTCATCACCTGCCATAGAACCTCCGGATCCCACATCATAGCCGCTCCACGAACTATGCCCCAACGAGCTTGCAACACATCAAATGCCCTCTCCACATCTTTCCTAACTGATTCCTGCGCAGCTGCAACTGCACGTCTTTTGGGAGTAGTGGGATTACTGATAGTTTTCACAAAAGCCGCACACTGAGGATATATACCATCTGCAAGATAGTATCCCATGGTGTAGTCGTGTCCATTGACGGTGTAGTTGCATGGTGGAGCTTCCCTATCAGAGAGCCTCTTGAACAGGGGAGAGCGCTGAAACACATTGATGTCGTTGTGAGAACCGGGCATGCCAAAAAAAGCATGCCAAATCCACAAGTCTTGAGATGCCACAACTTCAAGTACAACTGTGGCCTCCTTGCTGTGCCCTTGGTACTGCCCACACAATCCCGTTGGACAGTTTTTCCATTGCCAATGCATGCAATCCACTGAACCTAGCATACCAGGAAATCCTCTTGTTTCTCCTAGGGCAAGTAGCCTTGCGGTATCCTCGGCATTAGGTTCTCGCAGATATTTTGGCCCAAGAACCTTCACGACAGCGTATGCAAAGTGCTCCATAGCCTCGATGCATGTACTCTCTCCCATCCGGACATACTGGTCTATGGCATCAACGGCTTTCCCATAGGCAAGCATTCTCAAAGCAGCTGTGCATTTCTGCATAGGGGAGAAGGATAGTTTTCGGCAACAATCATACCTCAGCTTGAAATAATCATCATACTTTGTGACTTCCTCCTGTATGTGCTCAAATAGCCTTGAGCTCATCCGGAACCGACGTCGGAAAAACCCCTCACGAAACACCGGTTTCAGACGCTTGAAGTAATCATCATAGAGATCTCGAGCACCTTTAAGCATGTCATGGGCCACGGTTATCCGCCCCTTAATTGATCCCTTGAAGTTAAGAACATGCTCCTCCTTCTTCTCCATTTCCTCTTGCATGCTCATCATCGACATGACGTCCTCTTCGTCTCCGTCGTCAAGCTTGTCTTCATCACTAGATCCGTCGACGAACTCCTTGAAAATAAAATCATCGACGGCCGAGTAATCACACTCCTCATCGGACGAAGAATTCATGCCTACATAAATGGACACTTGCTAAAAAAATCCGGCTCCGGCGTTTCAACAAACACTTTGAGAGCAAGGTGGATGTCGGCCGATGCAAAACGTACCGGAAACAAAGCGGCAACGGTGAATTCGTCCGCCAACGGGCTCCGACGGCCACAGAGGACTTGGTCGCGGACTCTGTGACTTCGGGGCGGCGACGGAGAACAGTGGTGCGGGCAAACTGGACAGAGCGAAGGTGGAAGAGGAAGAAGCAATGGTTCCGTCCGATTTGAGGGGAAAATTGGGTAGGCCTGCCTTGACAGATCTGATGTGGCGGACGCGTCCGGGCGCGTCTGGTGGCCCCAAACCCGTCCTACATATGGGCTGCCTTTGGGGTGTGCCGGACCGCCCGGACGTTTGGGCAGACAATAGGGGAGTCGGTTGGGTGGCGGTTTTTGGGCCAAATGTCATCCGGGCTGTCCGACCGGGCGTTTGGGATGACTATGAGGACCATGACTGGAGATGCTCTAATGCCCCGATTTAGAATTGCAGTGGGAAAGCACATCAAATGGTGGATATGTCTTGCTTTCGGTGTAGCCCTTGCGAGTGCATCTCCAATATGACTCACGACTTTGTCATGCGCCGCGCGTGGTGTCTAGGCTGACTATGCATGACTCGCATAACACGTCCTCCTTCTCGCACCTCGTTTGGCCTCTTGAACCCGTCTTTTTGTTGGTCTTGCCGGTGTCGACAGCATGCATGTCCATGCTGGCCTCTGCATCTTCGCCATGGGTCATGGCCGAAACCATCGGCCTTTGCCGGTGTCTACGTAGCCAGTGATAGCCTCGGCAGCGTCGTGCTACGGTGAGCGGCGGCGCCGGCGCCGGCACACAGAACAAACACAGCCAATGACAGGTGAACCCCACGAGGAAAACGTTGGGCAGCGTCCGCGGCAAGAAGGAGCGAGCCCCAAAATGGGAACGTTTTCAAAGCCGCAACCCCGAAACCGCCGGCCCATTTATTTCGGGTTTCCCATTTTTATTTCCCATCTTCTTCCCTCCACTCCGCCCGCCCCCTCCCTCCCTCCTCCTCCGCCCGCCCATGGAGCCGTCCGCCGCGGGCGGCGGCGACCCGCTGCCGGCATCCCCTCCGCCCCCTCCGCCTCCGCCGCCTCCCACGCCCAGCCGCTGGCTCGCGGGCCTCGTCTCCGGCGCCGGCCGCCTCCTCGCCTCCGTGCTCGGCCCCGACCCCGCCTCCCCGACCGGCTCCGGCTCCACCGCCTCCGCCTCCTCCTCCCCGACCTCGCACCGGCACCCCCGCGCGCGCGGAGAGGGCACCGGTACGCCGCGAATCCCCTCCTCAAATTACGCTTCGGAGTTTGTGCCGCCCGCATTGGTTTCCGTCCGAAATACCCGGGTAGATCGGCGTTTGGCTAGGTTTTCGCCGTAATCTATTAGGCATTGCTACGGATCAAACGATTTCACATTTTCCGGTCATTATTGTCCTATACACGATGTGTTCGCGCAGCCGTTCGTCCACATAGAGTGGGAAATTGGACGGGATGCTTCGCGATTCCGCATTTCAAATATGCGTATACGCAGACGTTTGATCCGCCAGCTGTTTCGGCCATGGTGTAGTGGCACGTCGTGCATTTTCAATTTCAACCTCGTTGCGGACTTGCACTGTCGTTGCAATGCTCCCTGGCAAAAGTCAATCCATGTTCAGTAATATAAAAACCGACGTCGGGTCGTGGAGTTTAGTGCATCGCCACCAAGTCAATAATTAACTGACCAATTTATCTATTACAAGTAAATTCCTGTGCTGAGCGTTCATTTGGATGCATGTATTCTTTAAGGACTTTCAGCGTTTACCAATAATTTGGTTCTGAAAGTCTGAATGGTCATACCACCGTTTCTAGGACGTCCTCATCCATCCAACAGTTTTAAAGCCTCTTAATGTCCCCAGCATTATGTTCCCAGTTTTTGACAAAATCTTAAAAAATGTGAGAATAGAATTACCTAAACTGAGTTAGCACCCAGTATTTCTCCATCATTTATTATTTCTGAAGATACACCCTCCATTTCCTCCTTTGGTGCATACTAGTTTCTCAACTTTGAACAACATATTTCTGCGCTTGCATTTTTTGTGTTTATTCCATAAGATTTTCAGGCAAATTTGTAAGTACCATTGCGTTTGATCCGTGCTAGTTCTTAACCTGTAAATGAAGTGTTTTCTAACTTCGTTCGCATTGTATTTAGCAACTCGCATGTGAATAAATTATGTGATGTGCCTACCTAGTGATTCCTTGTTTTTTTACAGATCATGATGATTCCATGCGCTTTCCATCGGAAAAAAATCAGTTAAACCAGGTATCCCACAACCTTTGTAATTGTTATCGTACCGATTACATTACCGTTATTCCGAACAAACATTTCTCACTGGGCCTGGAAGCAACTTCTCAGTCATCTAAGGATTTTCCATGGTGTCATGTTTTTTGCCTGTTTCTAGAGTGAGAAGGAAGCTGTTCCGAAGGGCTATCCCGAGGCATCCCTGGCAATTATCTCAGACATTGAGCCGAAAGATGCCATAATGCAGTTGCTCATGCAGGAAACCTACTCAAGGTATTATACAGTATCCTGCTCACTTCCATTGATGTTCTTCAGGAAAGTATTGTGTAACTTTTATTTTGCTTCCTAGTGTCATATAGCTATTCTTATTTCCAGATATACACTTAAATATTGGGCATTATTTGTACACTGTTTCACATTCTGCTGAAACAAAAACGCATTGCAGTCCTTCTTTGTCAGTTAATGGACTCCGCATTTTGTTCACTACGATACAGAAAGTTGGGCCTATGCTATAGGGTTATTTGGTTTCACCGTTGTGAATTACCATGCAATCCTGGATCCTTGTTTAGTTTGAGGAATGGAATGGGTTTGTCCATGATCACCTCGTACTTCATAAGCATAGCCTAGCATAAAGCGAGGGATTGGGTCACCCCACCAATTTTGCAGGATCGTCCCGCAATGGATGAGGTGTTTCCTCAATCCAAACAGGAAACCGCCCCAATGTTTCCAGAGTACCTATTTTCTCTTGTCTTGGCATTTGTGTAAACGATAGATCTAAGTTCACTTGTGCCTAGCTCTCACACTTGTATGTATATTGATTGATTACACATGCATAATGCATAGTTATGTAAACCATTCACAATGTTCACGGCGAGAATTAGCATATGAAATATAGTTACATACACTGTTGTATATTTCATTTTGGTAAAATGGTGATGAATATCAGGACACATTTTGGACTCTGACGTACAATTGCTGCAAGAATTTGTGTCCAAACATTATTCTTAATTTTATAATTATGCTGTTTACTTGGTCTATCTGTAGGCTTGTAAATAATCTTTTTTTCTATCAGTGCATTAGATAGCTATATGTCTGGAAGTTGCTTGCCAGTTACCACCAAGAATCCGTTATGCTATGTTAGACTGTTAGTCCAGCCTGCATCCTATGATAATAGCAACGAAAATTTGCGACTGGTGACTACTTTATCACATTAACATATACTCCGTACCTTTATTGTATACAAAATAACACTAGTTCAACTGTGATGATTTAAGCTACACTGCTGATAGAAAAATTGCGATTCTTAAATTTGATGTTAGGTCCGTGGGCACTAAATTAATAAAGATAATTCAAGAGCGGATTGTGGATCCAGACTCAGGTGGAGCTGTTGATGGTGATATTGTTCTTCCGATCAGCTGGAAGGCTGACAGACAACCAGCCCTTGGATATTCTCCGTTTAGTCCAAATGTGTGCTCACCTTCAGATACAAGTTTTCCAATCCATGGCCATGGTTTTGAAAATAGTGCAGCTGCAGACGCAGTTCCAATATTACCTCCTGCCAGTCGACGCCTTTTCAACCATAATGCTGACAACATTCAGTCTGTGAGTGCTCTTTGCTTGTACAAAATTTAACTTGTCATGTGTATGGTATGTCAAGCCCATAAGGGCATGTGCCACCCCTGTTTGTCTGAGAGTGCACTGGACTGCAGGCTTTTAAACGAAGTTACTCTGTTGTGCGGGATACTCCTGAAGATCTTCGGAGAGTCAGGGCAAAGATTGATGAAAATCGATAAACATCACAAAATTTAAGCAAGTTGACGTTGTTAGAAATCGTCCAGGTACAGATTATAATAAAGCTTCTGCCATTCTTTGAGAAGTACATTAAGCTCTGACAACTATTTGTCTTACTAACCATATATGATTATCTGCGTATGTAATATATATTTCTTCACCAGTTGCAAGTTCCCATGAAAAACTCAATTTCAATAATTGTAATGTGTTTCAAGGTGTTTCAGGAGATGCCAGTAAACTATTATCAGATATCCCCCTTCTTGGAACTTAGCACATTCTAACATTGTCTCCAAAGTTGAAAGGGCTGATGATTTATTGAACTTTCCTAACAAAATATCAGCAGTACCATCACAGCGTTCTGATTCAAATTCCTCTCTAGCAGGTGGTGACCAGAAAAACAATGAGTCCACATTCTCCAAACCATGTCCCATTACGGTACTGGAACCCTTCTGAACACATGATTTTTGTGCTGTCTTTCTTCTGTATCAGTTAAATCACAAATGTAATAATGTATGTTGACATCAAAGATAATGCCAACTTTTATCATAGGATCTGAAGAATGGCTTTCCTTTGAAGGTGAAACATTTGAATGATCTTACTCCTTTTGAGCATAAGATGATGGACTTATCACACCAAAAGCATAAGGGTCTGTTGTGATATTTGATTGCTATGTTTGCTGATTAGCGATGAGCATGATGCCTAATATCTGATTCGGTTGGTTCCTCGTGAGCAGATGCTGCATGTGATGATTCAGGTTCCGTTTCAAAGTTAATGTTCATGGAGGATATTGAGGCCACACCTAGGTATGCCAGATCACACCTCATCTATTTCATTATCGTGGTGACTGTTTTGTGTCAGTAAACCTCGTAATATTATACTTCATCTGGATCATCTATTGTTTTATGTTGGATCGAAATTTATATTTCCTGTTGCTCATGCAAAGTTATCAGCTGATATGGCACTTATTGTTAGGATAGCCGATAGAATTGCCGTTCTCTACTGTAAAGCAACTGTATAGCAATAGAGAAACACCTCGTTTATAAATAACTGCCCTTATCGATTATTTGTTGAATTGCAATTTCTAGTTACATATCGCAGTAGGCTTCAAACAGACTACTATTAGCTGTCTGGTTTGGTTTGTGTGATGTTGAGGTGACTAGAAGTTACTATGGATGCAAAACTAACATGATTTGTCCATTTCAGCTCACAAACGGGTGTGCAGCTACAAAATGGTTTGAAGACCCGGAGAAGAAAGCAATCCGACTCTCCTAGGACAACTCCCAAGATTTCAGAGCCACCTGCCATGGGCACACGAAAGCAATACAACTCTCCAAGGCTAACTCCAAAACTCTCAGATGCACCTAACGTGGTCACACGTCGCAGAATCAGCGACGCCACGGTCAAAACAGAGACCGACTCGCCAGATCAAAACTCGCCGGTGTCGGCTGACACGCAAGATTCAGACTATGTTCCCCAGAAGAAACCTGTTGGGAGGCCGAGGAAGGCGAAGTGAACGCTACCTGTGTAAGCTACCTTCCCTGTGGGAGTATCGTGTTACTAGGTGTTCAGGGTTAGGCTGCACTGACTGTAATATCATTCAGTTACATGTTAATATTGTTGTGTGGAAAAACTGCATTGGTTCAGCCTTGAACTCTGCCTCATGTTCTGCTCACATCTGAAGGCTCTCATGTGTTGCTCTATCGATTTTTGTAGCTTCGATTTGCTCTGTCAGTTGCTACTGATAGAGTTTTTTTTTTTTGAAATTGCTACTGATAGAGTTTACTGAAGAGGCAAGCTGCATCTTGCCAGTGATGATCGGATAGATATTCGAAGCGAAACGGCAGGCTGGTGGGAGGACGTTGCTGGCAGATGGCGCTCGTTGGGTGCGTAATCTCTTTGCCGCCAAGCCCCGTCCACCCGCTGCCGCCACCGTATCCCCAACACCCTATCTCCACTGACACTTCACAGCCCAGTCCCGCCGCCCCACGGCTGGTCCCTGAGCTCGCCGGCGATGGAGGCCACGGGGCGCGGGGTGTTCCCGAACAAGCCCACCCTCCCGTCCGCCCCCAAGAAGCGCCCCTCCCCGTCCCCGCAGACGCTCCTCCCGGCCACGCCCCCGCCGCAGTCCCCCTCCCCGCTCCCGCTCGACTCCTTCCTCCTCCACCTCACCGCCACCCCAGCTCCGCCCCCCGCCCCCGTCCCGCGCCGCCACCACCAGCAGCAGCAGCCCCACCACCACTCCACCCCGACCCCATCACGCTCCTTCCTCTCCCCGCCCGCGCAGGCCCTCGTCCTCGAGCTCTCCTCCACGCCGCTCCACTCCCTCCCAGCCTTCCTCTCCGCCCGCCGCGACGACCTCCTCCGCGCCGCCGACCTGCCCTCCCTGCTCAAGGCGCTCGAGCTCTCCGGCCACTGGGAGTGGGCGCTCGCGCTCCTCCGCTGGGCGCGCGCCGATGGCTCCGTCCCCGTCGACGCCGCGGCCCTCGAGATGGTCGTCCGCGCGCTCGGCCGCGAGGGCCGCCACGGCGCCGTCTGCGACCTGCTCGACGAAATGCCGCTCCCGCCCGGGTCGCCGCCCCTCGACGTCCGCGCCTACACCACCGTGCTGCACGCGCTCTCTCGCGAGGGCCGGTACGGCCGCGCGCTCCGGCTCTTCGACGAGCTCCGGCGCGAGGGGGTAGAGCCCACGCTGGTCACATACAACGTCGTCCTCGACGTGTACGGCAAGATGGGCCGCTCCTGGCCGCGGATCGTCGCGCTGCTGGAGGAGATGCGGGCCGCGGGGGTCGAGCCCGACGGGTTCACCGCCAGCACGGTGATCGCCGCCTGCGGACGGGAGGGGCTCGTCGACGAGGCGGTGGCGTTCTTCGAGGACCTCAAGGCCCGTGGCCATGCCCCGTGCGTCGTCACCTACAATGCGCTCCTGCAGGTGTTCGGCAAGGCCGGGAACTACACGGAGGCGCTGCGGGTGCTGAAGGAGATGGAAGACTCTGGCTGCAAGCCAGACGCCGTCACCTACAATGAGCTTGCTGGTTCATATGCGAGGGCTGGGTTCTGTGATGAGGCTGCCAAATGTCTCGAAACGATGGTCGGCAAGGGGATATTGCCGAATACGTTCACCTACAACACGATAATGACGGCATACGGGAATGCCGGGAAGCTGGACGAGGCGCTCGCGCTGTTTGATCGGATGAAGAAGAATGGGTTTATCCCGTATGTGAACACTTACAATCTTATCCTCGGCATGCTTGGGAAGAAATCAAGGTTCGCCGAGATGCTGGAGATGCTGGGAGAGATGTCGAGGAGCGGATGCACACCGAATCGGGTGACATGGAACACATTGTTGGCGGTCTGTGGGAAGCGGGGCATGGAGCACTATGTTACTCGGGTGCTTAAGGGTATGAGGTCTTGTGGGGTTGAGCTGTGCCGAGACACCTACAATACAGTGATAACTGCTTATGGCCGGTCTGGTTCCAGGGCCAACGCTTTCAAGATGTATGATGAAATGACCGCTGCCGGCTTCGCCCCTTGCATCACCACATACAACGCTCTGCTGAATGTGCTATCTCGGCAAGGGGATTGGACTGCTGCCCATTCCATCATAAGCAAGATGAAGAACGAGGGCTTCAAGCCAAATGATATGTCATACTCACTACTGCTCCAGTGCCACGCCAAGGGGGCCAATGCCGCAGGGATAGAGGCCATCGAGAAAGAAGTTTACCAAGGCACCATCTTCCCGATCTGGGTTATTCTGAGAACCCTCGTGATCGCCAACTTCAAGTGCCGGCGGCTGGATGGAATCGAGAGGGCATTTCAAGAGGTGAAGGCACGGGGTCACAAGCCAGACCTCGTAATCCTCAACTCCATGCTCTCGATGTACGCCAAGAACGGGATGTACAGCAAGGCGAGCGAGATGTTTGACTCGATCAAGCAGGGGGGGCTGAAGCCCGACCTGATCACGTACAACAGCCTGATGGACATGTACGCGAAGAGCAACGAGCCATGGGACGCCGAGAAGATACTGACGCGGCTCAAGAGCTCCTCCGACCAGCTGAAGCCCGACGTGGTGTCGTACAACACCGTCATAAACGGGTTCTGCAAGCAAGGGCTGATCAAGGAGGCCCAAAGGGTCGTGTCCGAGATGATCGCAGATGGCGTGGCCCCCTGCGTCGTGACCTACCACACGTTGGTAGGAGGATACGCGAGCAGAGAGATGTTTGGCGAGGCCAGAGAGGTCGTCAGCTACATGATCCAGCGCAAGCTGAGGCCCATGGAGCTGACATACAAGAGAATGGTCGACTGCTACTGCAGGGCCAAGCGCTACGAGGAGGCTCGCGACTTCCTGGCTGTGATAGCGGAAACCGACCCGAATCTGGACCAGAAACTGCTGGGCACGCTTGCGGCCCGTGTGGAGAGCGCCCATTTCGGGAGATGATTAAACTGTCCATAGAGTTCAGAGTTGTGTCCTTGTGCATTCGTTAGAGGAGGCTGGGCGTTTCCAAGTTTTGGCAGGGGATTGGTAGCATATTTACTTGTGAAGACAGTGCCGCAAAAATGTCACAGAAATTAAGTTTTCCTCTCATTTCTGTTAAGATATATGAAAATCACATTCTTCTGTACAGATGTTAGCTTAATACAGGGGAGCGTAGCAGACAGTGCTGCGAAATTTCAGGAAACAGAATAAGTTTTCCCCTCATTCTTCTCAAGTTTTAAAAGCCACATTTCACTGTACAGAGGTGTTAGCTCATATATGAAGAGTCTGAATGCCTGAATTTTGAGCTGCCCCGGATGCATCGTTTGGTTTTACTGAATTGTTTCATGGTATAACTTAGTAGACATAGTAAATAGTGTCAATTTCAAGGAAGACATGGACTCCTTGGTTTGGAGAAGACAAGACCATCTGAGTATGGTTTCAATGAAGCCGGGGACGGAATCCATTTTACTCTACGGAATCAACTGGTTTACAGCACACTGTCCAGACACTTGGCTGCACGCTTTTTTAGATAAACGAGTGACTTGGCCACGGTATGGGCGCGCGTGTATGCTACTTGGACAGCTCCTCGACCGGTACTCTTACCTACTCTGCTCCGTGATCACGCGCAGAACGCAGACCCGTCGCTCTTCCCAGCCGACGCCAACTCTCCAAAAACGACGACGTCGCCGGCGGCAGCGGCTCGTCGCTTTCTCCTTCTGCTCTGCTCTGCTGCTCGCTCTTTGTACCTTGGCGTATCTGCCTGCGACGCTACACTCTGTGGGCTGATCTGATGGCCGCCGTCTTCGTCACTTCTTTTCACCGCTGCCGTGCACGCCGGCACCTCCAAGAACCGACGTCGACTGATCTGATTCACTAGCACCGATTAGTCACTCACACGTGACGGGGAAGGATTCAGCTCCGGGCTCCGGCGGCCGTCCATCGTCGACGTCGACGAACAGTGAAGCCCTTGGATTTATTTACCAACTGTCGGCCGGTGGTCCTCTCTTGAACTCAAAACGGCCGGGTAAGGATTTATCCCCACCGCTTTTTATTACCATAGTTTATTTTTGTGACATCATTTTCCGAACGGAGGGAGTACCTCGACGCAACCCTTCAACATGGGTTAAGTTTGATTACAAGCCAGCATACCCATACAACACTAGAGGGCATGGTGCAAGAGGAGGCCACGCAGGACCTCAGGCGGAGTACTTTGTTCACCTATCATATCCCAACGAACACGACATAACTCATGAGAGACAATTCATAAATGAATTCGCCACGTGAAAGAAATCTCGCGAAATTCGTCATGCCCGTCAACAATGCACACACAAAAGTACGCAAAATTGACTGAAAGCAACGCTCTAGAACTAACTACAAAAACCAGCGTTGCTGTCAAGAGAAAACAAAAAGGCCATTTATTTTGATGAAACAATCCAGTGTAGTACTCCAACCTGCCCTCTTCTCCCCCTCTCTCCTCACACACACTGCCCCGTCCACTCCCTCTCGCCCTCGCCGCGATGGATTCGCTCTGCCTCCGGCCGTCCTCGCTCCGCTCCGCGCCCGGCTGCGCCGCCGCCCGCCGGCAAGGTGAGTCCCTCGCCCACCCTGTGCTTAGCGCCGTTCAGTAGTAGCTTTGACTAGATGCTGGTGTGTACTGTACGGACGGATGTAAGAGCAGTTAATTGGCGGGAGTCCTTACCGGATTCTGGGAGCGAAAGCGATGTCGCTGGGAAGCGATTGGGGGGGCTGGGAATCTTCTCCCGGCTATCCCTTTTCCGGAATAGGAGTAGTACCAAAAGGGGCCAGTGTTTTAATCCATGAGAAAATGGATCACTACAACATTTTTTTTGTTCGTTACTGGGAATCAGCTGGAAGTGCGCTTGGTCAGGTGTTTTGTGCTTTCATGGTAGTCTTGGTAGACCAGAGCCGATGTAATTAATGCAGTGGTGGGCACAGATGCACTTTGTGAATTAATTAAACGATGCGAAATGGTCGTGCCATTCTGGTTGTTTTGTTAGCCAACTGATGGTTTTGCTTATGTCGAGAAGAGAGGATGCATTTTTTTGGGTGTGTGTGGTCAATCTTGTCATGTGTCAGGAGGATGGGTCAATGGGGATTGGGGAAGAGATTTATGGGGAAATTATGCTGCAGGTTTCCAACTTGTGTGGTTGATATTGTCATGTTTAGTTGGAATGATCCCGCATGCTCCATGCGAAGGCCTGTGAAGTATCAAGGAGATGCTGAGGCGTCTGTAGATTCAATTGAGGAAGCGTTTCATGTCGATTATGACAGATACAAATGGATGCGCTGATGGGTTCCTGATATGTAGAATTAGCTTCATGCATAGTTCCTCGCCTATCGCAGTACTGTATGCTCAGATCATTGGCACCTGTGAAATTACTCACTGTGATCTTTAACTGGTCCTATTCAGTTAGTGAAGGGCCTAATCAGATAATATATCCACTGTTTATTTGAGCTTACGTATTGTCACGTACCTTGCATTATGGATGGATGCCTTCCATCTTTGTTTCCCTGAGTGCTTGACTTTGCTTTGAAATCTTGATTTTGCAGATCATATTCTACCATCATTTTGTTCTATCCAACGAAATGGTAAAGGGCGAGTTTCTTTGTCCATCGAAGGGTCCAAAGGCCCTACTGTTGATCATTGTAAAAAATTCTTGGATTGGAAATACTCCTACCATCGGATATCACATCAATCAAGAAATACTTCTCCAAATGCCTCGGGGCAATCACTACAGCCTGAAACAGAAGCACACGATCCTGAAAGTCTCTGGAAGCCAATATCATCTTCTCTGGATGCATTTTACAGGTTTTCTCGGCCTCATACCGTCATAGGAACAGTTAAGTCATGCTGATTTTTTTTTCATTTAGATAAATTACTTGCGTATAATGAAGCTATAGACTTGGGCTGTGGTGTGCTTTCACTCTCCCTGGATCTAAGAGACAAATTCTTGTTTAGGCAGGCACTAAGCATAGTCTCAGTTTCCCTACTAGCCGTCGAGAGCATGTCTGATATTTCTCCCTTGTTCCTCACTGGTTTGCTGGAGGTACGACTTTGAGCATTACTTATCATCTGCAGTGATGGATCTGTATAAAAAATGATGCATTTTTACTCCCATGTAGGCTGTGGTGGCTGCTTTCTTTATGAACATTTATATTGTTGGACTGAATCAGATATTCGACCTTGAAATAGACAAGGTACTGCAGATTTATTGTAATCGGATGTTTATATTTCGACGTTACAATGCTACTTTTTGTTAAGTCTGTTTTGAAATTCTGTGGGGGCTAATGTTGGTGACACACTAGGTTAACAAGCCAACTCTTCCACTAGCATCTGGGGAATACTCTCCAGCAACTGGGGTTGCAATCGTGTCAGTTTCTGCTGCTATGGTAACGTCTTTATAGATATTTGCTTCTATGCTATCTATGGTTAGGTCTTTTTATAGTTGCAGTTTTTCCTTTTCTATTATAGTTACTTGGCAGTGAAATAAAGTCTAATGCCATTGGTTTGTAGTTGTGCTAATCTTGGAAAGAGGCTCTTTGCTGTCAGTTCTGTCAGACTAATTCAGGAGCACTGCTGTTTGAATTTTAGAGCTTTGCCCTTGGATGGCTTGTTGGATCACCACCTCTGTTTTGGGCTCTTTTTATTAGCTTTGTTCTTGGAACTGCTTATTCAGTCAATGTAAGAGCTTACATCCTTATGATATTCACCACATATAACTTCAGGTTGTACTTTATATTTATATTTCTATGTGATGGTTTTGCTGCCTATTCTGCTGTAGTACAGTAGTTTTTTTAGAAATAATACTAAGTAATTAAGCAACCTACTTTTGAAAATAGTATCACAATCGTAGGGAAATGCTTATACCAGCCAGTTTTTTTTACTTTCACATGAGCCTGAAAGATGTGGACAAGTGACACGTGTGGTGTCCACCTATATGGCTATGTAACTGAGATGCAGATTTACTGGGCTATCATGGTACAGCTGAAAAGTTTTTGCTCTGCCTTCTGCGCAGCACTCAAATTGATAGGCTAAACTGGGTCTCAACACGTTTCGGGGCAGGCCTATGTGGTAAAGCTCTAAGTTGACAAATGGAAATCTGTATTTGATTGAATTGCAGAATGAAGACTGCTTGTTTAATGTGAAAATATTCTGTATATTTGTTTCTATTGCTGCATAATTATATGGAATATCACTCTGTTTGGTGCGAGCTATTGATACCCTTTGTTAACTAATTAAAGAAAGCTGACATTCACATTTTGGTACTCTACAGCTGCCATACTTTCGATGGAAGAGATTTGCTGTTGTTGCAGCACTCTGCATATTAGCAGTGCGTGCGGTGATTGTTCAACTGGCATTTTTTCTCCACATTCAGGCAAGTCTTGTGATGACCTATCCGAAAATAAGAAGCAACTTGTAGTAAAACATAATTTTCTGTCTGCAATTATAATTACATTTTATTGTGGTTTCTTCGATAAATATCACATGATAACCGCTGTGCTGATTTGTTTTTCTACCAGACATTTGTTTTCAGAAGGCCGGCAGTCTTTTCAAAGCCATTGATATTTGCGACTGCATTCATGACCTTCTTCTCAGTTGTAATAGCATTATTCAAGGTAACAATATCTAGTTCTTGTACTGCATTACTGCAGCTAAAGTGATCATAAGACATAAACCTGCTTTCATGGTTTGCTAATGGAACACTCATTTGTTGCATTGCTTATGATATAAAGTAATTGCGCTGAATGGACTTTAATATTTTGCAGGATATACCTGATATTGAGGGGGACCGCATTTTTGGAATTCAATCTTTCAGTGTTAGATTAGGTCAGAACAAGGTTAGTGAAATAAATAGTAAACAGTGTTGTTTTGTTAAGAGACTTTTGGATTTGCTGATTTAAACTTGTACGCAGGTTTTCTGGATTTGTGTTGGTCTACTTGAGATGGCCTATGGGGTTGCAATACTGATGGGAGCAACTTCTTCCAGTTTGTGGAGCAAATCCATAACCGTATGGATCACATCTCATATATCTCACAGCAATGTTCATTATTAGATTAATAATTGTTTAAGCTATTCATCTTTGCCAACCTAAACAATATGAAGATTGGCATCAGTTTTTAATTGATTGCCACCATGCTAATATCCCTAGCGAGTTATAGGACTCTCTTGCGATCGAGATATTATGATGGATATGGATTAATTACTTGGTTTAGGCCAAATTATAAGGCTTCACCTTCTATAGGTTGTTGTAGAAATGGTTCTTTGAAGTTCCCTTATCAAAGGCTTACGAACATGTGTTTTGCAGGTCGCAGGCCATGCAATCCTCGCCTCCATCTTATGGAGTTGCGCCCGATCAGTCGACTTGACAAGCAAAGCTGCAATAACGTCCTTCTACATGTTTATCTGGAGGGTAAGAGCCGACATCAACACCCATTCCCCATCTTACTTGAACTCTTTGTAGGGGGGCAAGCGTACCGCCCAAACCAATTCAATTAGCTTACCTTTTGCATCTTGTGTATCCTGGAATGATTTGCAACCTGTTTACTCACATTCACTCCCCACATGGATCTGCAGCTGTTCTACGCGGAGTACCTGCTCATTCCTCTGGTGAGGTGAGGACGAACAACTCCACGGAGGAACTTCAGTGCCCGGAGCAATCCGTTTGAAAACTGAATGGCCACGGACGGCACCCAATAAAATTCCCTGAGCTCGCCCCTGGTACCTCCTTGACATTCATCCCTGATGAGACCATTCTCTGAAGATGGACGATCTCCCAACTCCCCAACGTACCCGGGCTGGCCAGGTGAGTGAGCTGTAGTAGATGATAGAAACACAACTCTTGCAGTCGGAGCACCAAGTACGTGCAGGAAAATAAAGCTCCCAAATTTCATTTCATTCTCTTGTAAATGCCTTGTGGCCTTACATCCCACCTGCACCGTTTGACTTCCCGGTGCCACTGTTCTGTTTGGACTGATACGATCTGTCGAAACCACGTTGGTTCGTTTGAGAAATGCATGAATCTCGCTATGGTTCTTCGTCTCCGGCACTCTTTGGCGTCAATTCTGATATTTTGGACCTTCCATACAAACTCCTGATACAGATTTTTAGTTGTGCCCATGCGTGCGTGCAGCGTGTGTATGCAAGATTGTCCTGTAGCGTGTAACTCGATGGCTATCTTGGGCGCATGGCCCTACAGGATCTTCGCCATATCGTCGAGGCTTGATCCTGCATGCACAGAGCCCATCGGTCGAGCTGATGGAGCATGTGCATGCCAGCGAGTGGCATGCATGCATGTCCCAGCTGCTCTCGTCGCCGGCAATGCTGAAGTCACCATTGATCAGCATGGCCCGGGTCTCGGCCGTTGGCCGGCCGGCCCCTCCCTCTGATCTCCATGCTGCTGCTCCTGCGATCGAGGACATGCGGCCGGCAATGCACCATGCTGGCAGAGCTAGCTGCAGGAAAGTCTCCAATGAAAACCAACTTTTAGTGAAAACTGATGAAAATACTGCAAATCATGTTTAAAAGTTCTAAAAAATCTTAACAAAAATGCATTACGTTGGACAGGTAGAGTTACATAGACATGCAAATTTACAAGTTAACCCAAAATTGTTTAGGAAAATATCCATGCGGCCGGCAATGCGCCATGCTGGCAGCGCTAGCTGCAGGAAAATATCCGATGGAGACCAACTAACTGAAACTGATGAAAACCATGAAACATTATTATGTTTAAAAGGTCTACAAAATCCTTAACAAAAGAATGGATTATGTTGCGAAGGTAGAGTTCTATAGACATGCAAATTTACAAGTTGAAACTCAAAACTGTTTAGGAGCTATGAGAAAGTTACTATATTTATTGCTGAATTTGTTAGTTACTATTCAGCTATAAACATTGTTTAGGAGCTAGTATGATTTTTTTATTATAAAAAAACATGATCTGTTCGTGATTTTCTCTGGTTTCCACTAGAAATCGCTTCCCACATGATACTTTCTTGCTAGCTGCCGTGAGGTTTCCATCTCGAAGAGGTTACGCCGCATACGGTGCCTGCTTGCGTGGCTCAGTATGGATTCTCGAATGGTAGATACTACTCCTGTTAGCGTATGAAATCCGACTGATCATTGCCAAATTGCCTTTTACAGAGAGAAATCAGGCTACTTGCCAAATTGCCCATGCGCATGCAGGCGCGCAGTTAACCCAGGACGGGCCCGGTGGGCTCCAACGGGTCGCCATCAAACGAGGAAAGGAAGGACGGGACATCCCTGGCCCGGTGGGCCGCTATGGGGGCGCAGTTAAGGGAAAAGTCCTTCCGCGAGAACACCTTAATTGCCAACCTGCTATTCCTGCCTCTCCTCTCCGCCGGATCCATGGCGGTACGGATAAGGTAGGAGATGGATTACAAATTCAATACTACCAACTACGTAACCGGAATATATCTCTAACATCCCCCGCAGTCGCAGCGGGAGCGTCGTGAACAACATGAACGACGTGGACGGTCAGATTGAAGATAAACCGAAGTAGACCCAGAAGACTGACACCCCCCCGCAGTCGTAGCGGGAGCGTCGTGGTCGATGTCGCGGCGCGGATGCTTGAACTGGAGAGGAAGCTGATGAGAGCTCAGGCGAGGTGGTGGCCCTTGTGCCGATGTCGAGGGAGCCAAGAGCGTGAGGCGGTACCGAGCTCGAGGTAGCCGTGGCGAGGAGATGCCGTGGTCGACGTCGTGGTCGGAGATGCCGGTGTCGATGTAGCCGCACATGAAGCCGCGAGCGCGAAGAAGGCGCCATGGTGATGATGACGGAGACGCGTCGAGGATGTCGATGCCGAGGTCGATGCAGTCCGAACCGTCGAGGATGATGTGCAACCATAGTTGTGCCAGAACTAGGCGCACGCCGGGGGCGTAGGCATACTACGGTTTTGCCAGAACCGAGTATGCAAGAAGAATCATCGTGGACGCGGTCGAGGCAATCGTAGGAGTCGATGCCGATGAAGACGAGGTGCCGATCCGAGCTTGCCAGGCACGGGGACGCGTCGGGGAGGAAGGCACGCAACGGTGTTGCCAGCACCGAGCATGCGTAGAGCGGGACCAGTACGGTGTCGTGCCATGTCGGTGATAGACTAGCAGAGAAGACTCGAGGACGTAACGAGGCGCAGAGCGGCAAAGACGGGGAAGAGCCGATGCAGCCCGCGGTCGTCGGAGTAGACACATAGGTGGTGATGCCACGAGGCAGCGTTGCCAGGTGGTGGCGATGACATAGGCGACGAAGTTGTACTGGACGAGGACGAAGGTGTAGGTGGCGAAACCAGCGGCGGCGGAGGCCGTGCAGGTTACGTGAGGAGGCGCGACGGCGGTACACGAACTTGGCGATGAAGAGCCAACAGCTTGACAGACGGCGGCGACCCGCGTCGTGGGAGTGACACGGTGGTAGCCTGAGATGTCGGTGCGCGGGGACGGCGAGGTAGACCGCATTTAGCAGCACTACAGTCCGAGGGGACAATGTAGCTGCAGTGCGCGAGTCGGTGTAACGGCTTGAGGCCACCGGCGACGTACACACCAGAGAAGGCGCGCTCGAGGCCGGAGGGTGGACCAAGGCGGTGGCGCGCGGCCCGAAGGGGTGGCGCTGCGGCAGCCATTGCTTGATCGGTGATAGGCGCGTGCTCGGGGACGTGCTTGGCGGCGATGTGCGCAGATCGGTTGATCAGACCGACGGAGGTGCAGGACGCGCCATGGCATGGACGACGACGCGCAGATCTGAGTTGATGGCGACGTTGTCGGTGAAGTCCCGGGCGATGACGACAAAGACGAACCGGCGAAGAAGACTGCGCGGACGAGAACACCCTGTCGCGACACACGTAGGGGCGCCCTGTGTGCGGCGCGTGCGGCCGTGCCGAGCGGTTGATGAAGATGGCCGGTCATGTCGATGCCGTTGTCGGAGTAGATGCGCAGGTTGACGACGGCAGTGGGCGACTCAATCCGATCTAAGATCGGTAAAACAAAAAAGAAAACCGATCAAGTGATCGGAGAAGAGACTTACAGGGCAGCCGATCACGGATCGGCGGACGAACCCTGCGTACGGGTTGCGCAGCCCCCAGCGGAGATCATGGAGATTGACCTCCCCGGGGGCAGCGCGGCGGAAGCGTGTCGACGGCGCCTAGCACGGCGCCATGGGGCGGCGGCGCGGGTTTGGGAGAGTCGGTGGCGGCGCTAGGGTATAGGCGGCGGCGGCTCTAGGTTAGGGATCGAAGTAGGCTGATACCATGTAGAATTATGAGATATACGGAATATGATGGATGTATTATTGAGCCTCGTGGGCGAGTATATATTGGGGTACAAACTTGGAGGGCAAGAAGCCTCTCCTAGAGATAAGGTAGGAGATGGATTACAAATCCTTTACTACCAAATACGTAACCGGAATATATCTCTAACACTGACAGCCACCACCACTATGCCAGTCGGCAGTCATCGGTGATCGATTGGTCACATGCCATCTCGGCCAAACCACGTAGTACCTGGACAGTGGCTAGCCAGATCGATCCGCCATGAACAAGAGCGCCTCAAGATGAACACGCACGATTGGCATGCATGCATGATGCTGATACGTACGCTAGCCACTAGTAGAGAACAGACCAATAGTCCGGTCTTATTGGGTCTTTAGTACCGGTTGCACAACCGGTACTAAAGGGTTGAGACTAAAGGGGTACTCCTTTAGTACCGGTTGTATTTCCAACCGGTGCTAAAGGCCCTCTACGTGGGCGAACGTGTGCGCGCACAGCTGAGGACCTTTAGTATCGGTTGGTAACACCAACATGTACTAAAGGTTCCTGCTTTTTTGTCCCCCGCTTATTTTTTTCAGGGGGTTTTGGTTTTTGGTTTTTTTCTTTTCGATTATTTTTCGGGGTTTAGGGTTTCTGTTTTTTTCCTTTTCGCTCATTTTTCAGGTTTTCTGAGGAGATCACGTATAAAGTACTCACTAAACATATAAAGTATTCATTATACACATATAAAGTACTCTCGTTACATATAATTAAAGTACTCGTAATAACAATGGAGATCACCGCTAGCTATTACATGCGTGGAGGTGGAGGGACTCTCTCGACAAAGTGGAATTCACCGAGTTCATCTAGGACATGCGTAAGAATGAATCCTGCCAATTCCTCCGCAATAGCTTTTACGAGGTTGTGTGGTAGGAGCTGGCCTCGCTTCCTTGACATCTTTAAAAGAAGAAGATCAAATCAGTTATGATCGAAACTAAACACAATTGATGGTAGCAAAATAAAGTTGTGTATGATGTTTACGTACCTCACGATTTCTTACACTATTGACTCTCTCATTGACCCTCATGTGAATATACTCGCAAACGTAGTATCCACATAGTTCCGTCCCCTGTGGTTGTCGCAGACACCACTATACAAGAATATAATTTAATCAAATAATAATCAAGATAATGAGGCTGGTATTAGAAAGATACACAGACCTAGATACGTAGTAGTATTTACTAAGTTAGACTTGAACTCCAGCTTCTCTTTCCATTGACCGCGTTCTTCCTTGATGAACTTTCTCCAAACCCTGCCTAGAAAAGAAAATGAATTGAGGACTTATTTCTTATACTTTTGATATACGGAAATGAACGAAAGAGGCCGATATAGTGCGATTGAAATTACCTCTTGAGCATTAGACGCACGCTTTTGTATTCATCTTTATCTTTCCTTAATGAGTCCCAGACTTCAACTTCTCCATCCTCGAGTTTAATGATTAGCAGAATGAAGTGGTACATGCGCACATTTATATACGCAGCTATTCAGAACTCATCAATTACACTTAATATCTGGAAAGCAAAATAGAATGTGTACAAGACGGTAACACTCACCCGAAGTTGTAAGGAAAAAGTATTTCCTTTTTGGTACTTTGTCGCTTAAGAAGCGCACAACGTCCTCTATGTCCTCGGGATGGTCAGTTAGGAATGAATGCCGCTACCACCATGGGTAGCTACACACCCTAGTTTGACCGACTCGAATACATCATGGAAAAAGAGAAAATACTCAAGGGGGCGGGGGGATCTCACCATTAGAGTTGATAGGATTATCCAAAAGTATTTTGAATTTTTTTCAAATCATATCCCGGTTTTTATGATTATTTTTAAAAGTCAACGAAAAAAGTCAACCCTAAAAAATGACTACCAAAAAATATTTTTTCCAAAATTCTGAAACCAGTTTTGTACACCAAAAAACCGTTCTCTACTAGAATATCAAGCTAAAACAATTTTATATGGCTTACATCGCCGTATAATGCTATGGTGTGTAGCTACCCATGGTGGTAGTAAAACGCCTCTCTGGTCAGTTATGGTCCGGACATGAACTTTATCCGGATCAATGAACCCAATGTCCCAGATTCCTCCCATTCTGCATTCACGAATCTTCATTCTGCATAATATAGCGTACAAAAGAATGTTGTGGGGATAATTACAAGCAATGAACGAGAGCTTTAACTATAAATAATTAAATTACATGAATAAATTACTTACAGACAATAGCAGCTGAAGATAGATTTGTCGAGAGCACGTTGATTGTACATCTGAAAAAGTTCTTCAAACTCAACCTGCACAGCATATTCTCGGAAGTAGTGTTGTTCCTTAACCGCCGCCATGAGATAGAATCTCCCTTCTTTTGCGGCGGTCATGTACCAGGTATGCAATTTATATAACTGTGTTGTTAGAGCACTCGGATTTTCGACCAGAGGCAGCCCGAGTTCAAAATCATATCGTGCGGTAACCTCCATCATGGGGTAACCTGTGTCGCCAACGACAACTTCTCCATGCTCGATTTCCCGAGGTTCAGAAGGCAAAATGAGTGGGGCGATCGATTGTGCTTCTTGTTCTCCAAGCTGGGCAACTCTTTTCCCGCACACTTTATCTTGCCCCATCTGCGAGGAAAGTACCTTGTCAATACCTCGCTCATAGTCTGAAATGGGCGGCGATGGAGGGTCATATAGGTTGTCAACGGTGCGATCTTTTACCTCATTTGGTATAGTCTTCAGAACTTCCTTTATGGGGTCAAGTGTTGCCTCCAGTCTTTCCTTTTTTTTCTTCAAAAAAAAGGCTCTCGACTCTTCACGTGGGCTCACATCTAATTACTCCTGAGTCATCTCACAAGCTAACTTCTCAGGAGTCTTGACTTCCTTGGGTTTTTTCCATGTTTCTTGACAAGGGACGACGTGAACAGCTTCCGCTTTGTCAAGTTACTAGTGGGCGCATCAGTCGGCTGACGGGACGGCGCGGGCGATGGACTCGCGGTGGGCTCCCAATCCGCGGGGAGGCGGGTGGACTTTGATGTGGTGAATTTCTAGCCGGAGGAGTCGGTGGCCTTGGCGCCGAGTCTGGAAACTTGATGTATTTCTTCTTCCATAGAACGATACCAAGCTCGACTTCTCCCAATGTGTTCTCGCCTTCAGCTCCAGGAATGTCAAGATTTATTGACTTGAATCCCGACAGAACTTTCGTGACCCTGACACGAGCAAATCCAGCCGGAATCTCACCAAAATGGAAGGTTGCTCCAAGTTGATGTGGTAAAGCATAGCCAGTCGCCACCGGATAACTAATGTTCTTCATTGGCGCATAAAAAAAACTCACAATTTGTCTTCTCTGTGATATCATCCACGGGGTAGTGAGCCGCCGATGGTTCAGCAACTGGTTCATCAACTGCAGGATCTTGTAGCTGCGTGGAACCCACGCTGGTTTTCCGCTGAGATGGGCAGGCAGCGCCTGCAGGATCTTCTACTCGGATTTGAGATTCCCTTTGCTGGGTAATTGAGGCCAGTTGCTCCTGCACAGTCTGCACTATGCGTTCTAATGCAGTAACCCTCTCCGCCTCCCTCTTCTTACTTCTGCAATGTTTTCTATAAGTTGCAACGTCCTCCGGAAACCCTTGAAGATAACCAACCCGCCTCCTCTGCCTCGACATCGTCCCCAGTGTTCTTTATTCCTGAGGGCGAGTGAAAGCTCGTCGTCCTCTCTATCGGGAACATATTTTCCCTCCTTGACTAGTGCTATTGCGTCTTTTAGTTTTTGGACGACTCTTGTAATTCTTTTCTGCCATTTTCCCTTTGCAACAATCAGCCCTGTGTCTGGGTCCAACACTACCCCATGCGCGAACAACCAGAACTTGGACCTGTCGGGCCAGTCATCTGTCTGTGGAGTGATCCCTTTTTTACGCAGGTTGTTTTCATAGGCTTCCCACTTAGGCAAGACAGTCTTGTAGCCACCTGAGACCAAACGATGGAAATATTTCTTCTTCTTAGCATTCAACTTATTTCGGGTCGATCGGGCCACAGCGACGTCCGATTTCTTATACGCCAAAAATTCAGAATCGCAACCAAGGTAACTATTGAACCAACATCATAATGATACCAAGCCTCTTGACTAATGACATATTTTCTAATCTTTTTAATCTTGACGCGCATTGCATCCATCTTCATCTTGTAAGCAGCGATGACGTCGGCAAGCTCGACCCCGTGAGCATCAACGATGTCGGCAATCTTCTCTTCTAGGCATTGGAGATGAAGATCTTCACTTATCTTCAATTTTGCTTTCAAATCGTTGTTTTCTTTTTTAAAAACTCGACAATAGGGTCGGCTGGAATTTCCGGTTCAACTACCTCCTAAATAAAAATATATCTATGTCAAGTTAGTCGTCATGATTGTTATAAACACGAAACAAAATTAATAGTTATAAAAATATACCACATCCGAATCATAGACCGGACGATGGCCGACGGGGACGGATATCAAAACCATGACACTATACATATAAAAAACATAAGAAAATTATACAAGAAATAATTTTGCATTTAAATCATATAACTAACATTTTTTAAAATAAAAGATTAAAAAAGAGGCTCACCGAGGTGGTGTCGGTGACGGAGCGGCGCGGGCGATCGACGGCGGTGAGGAAGGGGACGGAACGACACTATATAAAACCACAAATTATACTTTAATTTGAGCTCAAAATGCGTATAAAACAAATGATCCGGCGCCGGGATTTCATCTTCTGTTCCCATCGGCTACGGCCTTTAGAAACGTTCCCGCCGGTTCCCCCGGATCAAGGGCTCCAGCCTTGAGGAACGTCCTGTAGCCTCGGCTGAGCCGGCTGAGCCTTCTGGTTTCGCCGGCGCGTCGTTTTCGATTCACCGCCGTGACATGCGGCGGGGCGTATGGCCGGAAGCCTCTTTGGCTTGCGCCGCCCCTTTCTTCGGTGACAGCGACGCTGCTGCCCAAGATGCAGCCGGTTGTAAAGGCAGATCGGGCAGCTCGGGGTCGTCGTCGTCGTTGTCGTCGCCGTCCTCGCCGTCACGCTCGTCGTCCGTTGAGAACAACTCCGGCGTTGGCTCTCGTCGACCGCTACGACGCGCCTCGTACATTCTTGTTCACCTCGGCGTGCCAGTAGGGCGCCGAGATGGAGTACTTGGGGTCGACCTTTTGCTCGTACGGCATCTCCGTCCACTTGCGCCGGAGGAACTCGACGCGGTCCTGCCTGCTGAGCCGCGGCGCCACCGGAATGTTGGCGGCGCTCCTCACCCACCCGTCTGGAAGGGTGGCGTCGTCGTCCACCGGCAGCTGGTGGCGGCTGCTCAGCCACGCGGTCTCCAGCGAGAGCACGTAGGGAGGCGCGTTGGCGGCCTCCTCGCGCCACATGCCTCGCTGGAACGCCTTGGCCATCTCCGCCTCCTCGTTGCGACGCCGGACTTCCTCCAGCTGCTCGTGGCGTTGCTCACCGCAACACCCGTCGCGGCTGCCCGCCATGGCGGCCTATGTTCTTGAGGGAGAGGGAGGGAGAGGGACAAGAGATGGTCTGAGGAGAAGGGGCTGGGCTACGTCGGGTTTTAAAGGCGGCCGGAGGAGCGGGGTTGGGTGGCTTGAATTAATGCGGCCACCGCTTCCCCTGGCCATACATTGATGCCGACGAAACGTTTGCAGGGCGCCGCCGCGGCCAGCCGCTGCGATACCAGCACGCGTCGGTTCCGTCTGCCCCATTGGAAGCGGCGCGGCGTTATTGCGACGCGTCGCTTCGCTCTGCGCCCGCTAGGGGAACGAGCGCGGTGTTATTGCGACGCGTGATGACAGGCGTGGCGCCGTCTCGTCGCCTCGACATTAAACGCGGCGGAACGGCCTCCTGCGCAGCCTTCATTAACACGGGACGGGCGCGTCGTGTGTATGACGGGCGGGCCAGCACTGTCAGGGCCATGCCCGAGTCGATGTCCGGCACTGGCGAAGCTTTGGGGGTGCCGCTGGTGGGCGTTTTTGGTGTTCGGCCCCTCAAAGAGCCTTTGGGAGGTCCTTTAGAGGTCCCCGGTGAAAATGCTCTAACACCAACCGGTACTAAAGGGTCGCGCCGTGGGGCCCCAGCTGGCACACGAACCAAACCGGTGCTAATTCCCCTTTAGTACCGCACCAAAGCCTTTTCTAATAGTGAGCGTGGGCGCGGCGGAGGGCTAGCTCCGGCAGCGGCAGTTAATAGCTCCGGCCCGCCGGCCGGCCGACCGACCGAGGAATTGAAGCGGCGAACTGTTCACCGGCCGATCGATCGAATTAATCCGGCCACAAATCAATCAGTCAATCTGAACGAGAGCGATCGCGACGTAACGTCGATCAATCTCGCTGCCTCCGGTCCCGACCGATCGATCCAAAAAGGACCATCCATGCATGCATGGACCATGGTGTATATCAACGGTTTTTATTGGGCTAGTCCTCTCGGTGTCCCATGTTGGTTTTTATGCGCGCTCTTGTGTGAGTGTGACCATGATCTCGATCGGTCGGTAACTATTTCTAGTGGTTGAACAGTTTTTGAACAACTAGATCAGTCAATCACGTTAGATTAATTTGGCACACGGTACACCGAACCGTCACAATGTCGTGAGTGTAGGGATGCGAAAACGGGACCCACTTGTCCCACTTATAATTCATTTTGTACATTCCTAGTGCAAAATTTTGAAACAAAATTTTGTACTAGACATGTATAAAATATAGTAAAAATGGGACAAGTGGGTCCCGTTCTTGCATCCTTGCGTGAGTGGATGATGATAGGGTGCGTCGTCGCGCACACTGTTTACAAATCTTGTTTGATGAGGCCATGAGTGTACTTCACTCACGGTTTCCATCATAGGTTTTCGAAGGATAAAGTTTCCATAGTCTTCTCAATACTCTAGCAGCTGCCCTTTGACGGTCTTCTTTCTGTCCCTTTGATCCCTCCCTCTAAGTGACGGTACTACTTCTGCCAGTAGCAAGCGTCGGCTTTTGGTTTCTTTGAAGGCGTTGGTGCGAGGTCCTTGGACGACACCGCAGTGGTGAACATTGCTGCTGGACGCGACCTTCCTCCGACTACGGATGTGCTCGACTAGACGCTTCTGACAACTTCTCTTGTCCTCGTCGAACTCCGTGAACACGCGGAACCTTAGCCAAAAACCAAGCATGAAATTTAGATTACACCTCAGCAAATGACGTTGAATATCTACTACATAATTCATATGCAAAAGTCTAGCTAGTTATTGCAAATATCCCACTGATACTGGTACTACTACTTCTAGCATATTGGGCAAAAATATATACAATATATGGGTTTGGGGGGGTGGGGTGGGGTGCAAAACACACAAAATATTCAAATTTAGTTGTCCCAAAGAATAAATTCTTAACACATGTGCTAATCATGGGGTGGGGGGGGGGGGGGGGGGGGGCGGTGGCCCCCTGTCTTACAGAAAGCTCTGCCACTGCCTGGTTCTATCGTCGTCTTGGCCATCGCCCCTCAAGTCCTAGAGGGCAAGATTTCCTTCTCCAGCGTTTGTGTCGCACCCTCAGACCATACATGCAACCAGACTCACCCTCGCCTTAGCCAAGACTCCACATTTTATAAGTCCTCGATTACAAGTGTCCCTGGTTCCACCTCGATGCATCTCCACATATTCGATGCTTGTGTTTTGGTGCAAGATTGTTCATCCTTGTGGTGGCCTTGCCACCTCACTCAGTCCACTCATGCCTCCCTCGCCACAACCACTCTCATGTTCTCCTCACTTCCGTTCCGTAGCGGATTCATCAGGTGTAAGGGTAGGGCTGGCCCCACCCTGTTGTTTTGTTGTCTAGCCCATATATGTACCAACCATAAAATAAAAAATCGTAAAAAGACCAAGCCGTATATATAGTATGCAAAACTCTCTGCCTCCGCCTCCATATACCAATAATAGCGAAGAAATCGCGCCGTCAGAAAAAAAAATGAGTATCAAGATTTGCAAAAATCTTGGTGGCCTGAGCTACACATGTGTGCATTAATTAACGAACTCGAGGAGCATGCATGCATGGATGGCACATATAGCACCGTACACCGTACGTACTACGTAGCCTAGGCTTCTTGTGAAGTTAAGGTTCATGTGTATCCCGGCAGGATCTGTCGGAGGCTCCACACTTTTCACATGCAGTTAATATATATAGGCGTGTGTATACTGTATAGTCATTTGCATCATTGCATGCATGGACTACCGCAGAATTACTCCCGCATGCAGTCTCACTAGCTCGATGCCAGTAAAAATGGCCAAGATTTGAGAGTGAGGCAATATGCCAGATTCGAAAAGATTGTGGAGTAATGCGAGTTGGGACCTCTTAGCTTAATTAGGCATCCAGTAACTATAATTATGGAGCTAGTCACATCCCTGTTGATTAACTTTGTTGATTAACTGTAGGAGATAAAAGACCCTGGTACTACACACATGCATACACCAAGGTAAGTAAAATCAAGAATGTGAAAACAAGAACACACAAAAAAACATTATTTCCTCACTGAAACAGAAAAGGCATGCTTGCTTGCTTTGCAGTTACTACAGGAGCACTGTAGCTGCAGGGGGTGTGAGAGGAAAAAAGAAAGTCTTTGCATTGCTTAGCCAAGCAAGAAAGCAAGCACAGGCTTTCCTCTTCACTCTCACTTTGCAGCTCATGACAACACTAGCTTGATACTTTGGACTATACCCTTGATCTTTTGGCTCTCCTGTTTTCTTTTACCTACACAGAAATTAGTTAAAACGACACAATGCTACCACGCTTGCTTGCCGCTAGCCCCATGCATGATCGATGACCGTGGCATCTACTACATGAAGTCCACCTCGAACAGATGCATGTTGTTGTTGTTGCCGCCGCCATTGTCGTGATGGTCGTCGTTGTGCTGGTCGGAGGCCTCGCCGTTGGCCGGAAGCACGCTGGAACTCACGGACGACCACGAGAGGATGTTGTTGTTGCTGTTGTTGTGGAGGAGGGAGGTGATGAAGTCCTGCTGCTCCTGATGGCGGCGGTGGTGGTCGGCCTGGGCTTGGAGATGCATGCCGCTGAGTTGGTAGTCCTCCTTGTTCGCCGGGGACGGTGTGCCGCCGAGGGTGAGCGCCGTCGGCCTCGCCACCTTGCTCTGGTCCAGGCAGCTGATCGCGCTCGTGTTCGACGATATGGTCGACTTGGCCGCGCTGAAATCTGCACGTACGGTACGAACGGGAATGAGTTATCCATGATTGATTGATAGACGTAGGTAGGTAGGATGCGAGTGGACAGTGCGCGCTTACTGTTGTTGTCGGCGGTGTAGGAGCTGGAGACGGCGCCGGAGTTGGGTTTCTTGGGAGGTGGCGGCACCGAGTCCCCGTTGCTACTGGCCGCGGGCTTCCTCCGGCGACGGTTGTGCTCGGCCAGGCGCTTCCGGCAGCTCCGCTTGGCCTCGTCGAACTCCGTGAGCACGTGGAACCTGGTAGGCAAAACCCAAGCGTATACACGAAATTCAGATTCCACCTCATCACCAAATAACGTTTGAATGATCGATGACGAACATCCATAAACTACTGTAATTTGCATGCAAAAGTCTGCTGGTTGCTGCAGCCACATTAGCCCACTAGCTAGTACTGTTACTACTGCGAGCACATTGGTCAATGGGAGGATAAAGAGATTCAGAGATATGGTCAGGGCAAAAGCCTGGCGCCGGCCGGTTCACGCACCCACCCAGCATCTCCTTCTCCCTCCTCCCAGCAGCAGGCAGCAGCCTGCACTCTGCGTCCCAAAGCAAAGCAAAGCACGCTGCCTTTTCCTCCGAGCTCTCTGGTCGCCTGATCCCTGTCGCCGTCGATCCCCAGAAGACCAAAGAAAGAAAGCGCCATGGAGGGGAAAAGAGCTCAGCTCATGCATGTCCAGATGCTCATACTACGTACTATGCGTGCATGCATGCCCTAGCCTTCTCCATTTTTGCTGTCCTTTTGCTCGACATGACTGGTCGTCGTCTCTGAGCTCTGAGGCTTTTGCACAGAGGGACTTTCCATCCATGGCGATCCCGCCGCAACGGACAAGGGACGTGAACAAAAAACAGGGCGCAAAGGACCCTACCCCCTATTCTTGATCGTACCCTACGACCTAGCTATGGAATGGAATAGCTAGCTACGCTAGGGTTCTGCTGCAAGAAGAACAGTATGTAGTGTGGGTGTGGGGTAGTACCTGCTGCACTGCTGGCAGAAGCGCTGCTGCTTGCCGCCGGCGGCGACGAGGGAGGCCTTGGCGTGGTACTCGCAGACCTTGTGGCGGCGGTGGTAGTGCTTGGCGCCCGAGAGGTCGGCCTTGCAGCCCTCGGCCTGGCACCGGGGCGGCTGGTGGTGCGCGCCGCCGAAGCCCAGCCCGAAGACGCCGCCGAGGCGGGACCGCATCAGCAGGCGGTCCACGGCCATCATGTCGCCCGGCGAGAAGTAGGTGCGACGGCCCAGGTTGAGCCCGATCCTGCCCGCGTCCGCCCCCTCGCGCTTCACCATACCCAGCGCAGGGTACACGTCGCCGCCTTGCATGGACATGGACATGGGCAGGGGCGGCATCTGGAGCTGCATGCCGTGGGGCATGGGCGGCGGCGCCATCAGCCGCCCGCACCGCTGGGCAGGGGCAGGGCCAGCATCTGGTGGTGGTGGTGCGGAGACGCCTCCTGCTGGAACTGCCCGAACGCGGCTGCCGCGAAGTCGAAGTTGTCGTACATCATCCCGCCGCCTCGCTGGCCTCCGCCCCCGTTGGCGGGCACCATGCCTGCGTGCTCGAACCCGGCGTAGGGCGGCGGCTGCTGCTGCATTGCCGCGAACGGGTAGTCCTCGCCGGTCCCCGCGTTCATCCTGCCGCTCATCATGGCCGGGAGAGGATCGGAGCACGGGAGGAGGTGTGTGGGTGTGGCTGGCTGGCTGGATGAGTATGGCGGAGCTGCTGGGTCACTGGCTGTGGTGAAGTGGGAGTGTGGCGGACGCAGGGGCGGCTAAAAAGGCAGCGAGGACCCTTGGTCATAAGTGTTGGCGCGTAGCTTGTCCGGGAGTGGCATGTGTCGCTGGACGAAGCCCTGATCGCCACAGAGATGGCCGGCTATGGGGTGGGGGCGGAGGCCTTGCTGTTCCGGCGAAAGAAGTCGCCGTGGTTGTTTTGGAGAGAGAAGCATATACCATCCCCTACATGGCATGCATGCGTCCACTCCACACTTGTGAGTGTACGTACCACCAAGTGCTACTAATATTGCGTGGGTATTTGGGTATTTTTCATTTGTGTTTGTTTACAAAAATGAAGCAGTATCAAATATGCTTGAAATGTTGCGTGATTGTTTTTGTTTGCATTCAGTTTTGTTTGATAAAACGTTTACAGTGTTCATGGAACAGTTAATTGGGGAAGATGGAGGGGGGAGGACTAAAGAAAGACTACTTCTCCTTGTGATCTGATCTGATCTATTCCCCCTTTCAAAAAAAATATCTCTTCTGTTCCCTGTGTGCACAAATGACACATGCAGATAGGGCTGGCTGGCTGGCGGGGGGCATGCATTTGGTGTAGTAGTGTTCACAAGTCACCCTCCTGTAGGGCAGAGCTAGGCCTTCATTGGGTTGATCTCATGCTTTCCCACACATGCTAGGGGTCCGGTTCTTCTCTGTTGACAATTTGACACACACAAGGAGTGGCACAAGCTCCATGCAAAATGAAAATACAATTTTAACAAAAATGACCTTCGAGTTTTTTGCCGGGAGATGTGTATAGTAATGTAAGTTTTGAGCTTCGGACAATAATTAGATAGCAATTTAAGTTTCATTACATTATAGTAGTATGACTTAGTTAAGGTCATCCCAATAAACTTGCTTTGAGACAAACTGGCACGACGTTGCTGCAATAGACGTAACGAGGGGTAATTCGCGGGGATCGTAAACATTTATTCGTTATAAGCGCAAATTAGATTATTGTCAAGGATTATTCAATCTGATATAAAATTGTCTACGCCATATATAGGTTATGTTAGGTGCAAATGCAAAGCACGGTACGCGAATTCATGCCTACATAAAGTTCTAGAAATAAAATGCAATAATGTGTCAAGCAAGCACTGTGATAGTCCTTTTGCATCGTTCATATAATTGGCAAGCAATGTTGAATTTCTCGTGGGTGTGGTACAAGTTGTAACACAACAGCCCTAACAACAAACATGCACTACACCTCATATAATTGCAATTGATGCCAATTACTTGATTATAGGTAATGAGTGGCGATTGATTACTCCATGAAGAGAAAATACCTAATATCTAGACTTCCACCTCTGGTCGCAGAAAAAAAAAACTGCAATAGACTTTGATGCACGTGGTGAGTAACACAAATGATTTAAGTGAAAGGTTTCTTTTGTTCAATTGGAGGCATGTGCGTTTGCTGGTTAGTGTAGTGACAGCCAAAGAATGTTTTTTCACTAACCAACAATAATTCTAGCATCCCCCGCAGTACGGTACGGATTGTTGCCGAGTCGGACTGCAGCCGACTTAGGGTTTACCGCCATATATATATATATATATAAATATATATAAATATATATATATATAACTCTTGTAATCTGCCATTTTGGAATAAGTCGCAAGTTGTAAATCTCCACGTTTGTAACCATATCCGATCATAGTAAAGTTTTGCTGGCTAGCATCCGTGATTTTTTCTCTTCTATGTATTGATCTTGTCTTTGTTCTTCTTTTTATTGCCTATTGTTTATAACAACTCTAGCTACCTCATATGACTGCTTTTGTGCTAAGTAAAGGACTCTAGCTTCCGTATAGAACCTAATCAGCAACTTCCCTAGCATGCGAATGCAGTTTTAGCTCACTTTCACTTGACTCGTGCACATGTGTAATTCCAGCAGAAGAATTTGCACAATTCATTTGTTGCAAAAGGCTAGCTTGCTGTTCCACATACATCCACACACATGATCCACATATAGGGCGCGTTTGGTAGCCTGCAGGAGGTCTGGCTTGGCCCGCCAGCTGCAAAAGCCCAGCGTTTGGATGCCTGCATGAGCTCCTGAGCCAGGCCAGCGCGCTTCTCAAAGCAGCGTCGGCCAGGCCCGCTAGGCACGGTCGACTGGAGCCAGGCCCTGGCGAGCGCAACGTGCTGCGGCAGCTGCACGCGTGGAGAAGAGCGGGAGACGCCACCAGTCCACTCTCTCTCCCCTCACTCACTCCTAACACCGCCCAGCCACCCTCTCACGTCCCATCACCGAAGAAACCGAGGCGACCGATGGCCGGTGCTGCTCCTCCTCCGCTGGCTATGGATCCCGCCGGCCTAGTCCGGCCCCGACCCTCGGCGACGGCCGCTAGCGTCGATCTGACGGGGACGGGCGCGGCAGCGGCCATTAAACCCGCCCGTCCTCCTTTCATTCGCCCCTCCCCGGTGGCGAGCACACTGTCGCCACGCGGGCGGCATCTCCGGCTAGTTCTTCCCCGGTGGCCGCGGCGCAGGAGGGGACATACATGCAGAGGAGGAGGGCGATTCTCGCGGCGGAGGCGGCCGCGACGAAGGCGACAGCAATGAAGCAGCCTCTACCGCATGGGTACGGTATGCACCTCCACCGCCGTTTCCCCTTGGCACTGGATCTGGGATCTTCCCCGGCGCCTCCGCTTTTATTGCTTCGTCTCCGACTCCGGCGGCTTCAACTCCGGCATCCACCACAGCACCATCGGCCCCGGCACCATCGACCATGGCTACGCTGAATACTAGGAAGAGGAAGGGCAAGGACCCGATGCTGGGTCCTGTGGTAAGCAACTAATCCCCAATCCATGCTTAGGGTTTTCTCATGTTAGTGATTCCCCAATCCATTAATCCCCAAACCATGCTTAGGGTTTTCTCATGCTAGTGATTCCGTAAGCAACTAATCCCCAATCCATGCTTAGGGTTTGTCTCATGCTAGTGATTCCCCAATCCATTGTTGTCATCTTGGCATACATTGTTTTTCTATCATTGCTCACTTGTTCATCTTGGCACTGTCTTTCTTGATTCGCAGACCTGGGAGGTCCGCTGTGCGAACACGCCCACTCCTCCAGAGGAACATCCGGACCTCATCTACCATAATGTGCTAGTTCGGAAGCCCATAGTGGAAGGGCTGGTGGAGGCTATGGATGAGATGGAGCGCATGAACGACGAAGGCAGGAGTTCTGTTGGCCGTCCTCCTCGTCTGGGGAATGATCCACAGTATGAAGGCCCTCGGCGCTTCTATGTTTAGATCAACAGCTACGACAGGAAGGCCATAGTCGTCCCTCAAGAGCTGAAGCCCCTTCTGGTCGATGTGAAGAAGATCATCATGAATCCGTGCAGGTCCCATCCTCACCAGAAGGCCTGTGTGCCCATCTTCTGGTCGAAGTGCTGCCAGTACTCCGTCCAGCTCCAGTGGTTCCAGCAGGATCTCGTGCTCTTCAAGGGCTGGTGGGGGTTCGCCAAGGAGAAGGGCCTCTGGATTGGGGACGTCGTGGTGTTCAAGTACCGCGATGGGGGCTTCGACGTCAAGGTCTTCAAGCACCACACTTCCACCGAGGAGGTCTTCCAGTGTGAGGACCATCGAAGGGCTTGATCTCCATATGTCCAGTTCAAGTTGAAGATGTAGTGTGAAGGGAAGTTTTTTAAACCCTTCTCTTTTGGGCCAGGGGTGTGTACCCCTGGGTCTTGTTTAACTAATCAGGTGGCATGGGATGCACCTGATACAAACTTAATTATCCTCAGTCTGTAGTGAGGTCAGTCTTTAGTGAACCTCATATTTTGGGCCAGGGGTGTGTATCCCTGGCTGTTGTCAACCTATCAGGTGGCATGGTATGCACCTGATACAAACTTGCCATATGCATTATGTATGTATGTGTTAATTAGGCCCTTGTGATGTGTTCCTGTGTGATCATGTTTCATTCTTTGTGCTGGTAACCTCACCAAATTTGAATGTGGTGAGGGGATCTATATTTTGTGTCACACATGCAAATATTGGTGTCAACCAAACACCATGTGTTTGCATTAACAGAGACATAAATGGAAAAAAAAAACAGGCAACCAATCGGGCTGCATCTGCGTTGCCTGCAGTGCGATGCAGCCCACCAAACAGCCTGCGGAAACAGGTCAGGAGGCTGCATCGCCCAGAACAGGCCCTGTGAGGGCAGGCCCAACGGAGGCCTGAAACTGGTGCAGGCTACCAAACGCGCCCATATAGATGAAGGTGAGCAGTAGTAGTACCCAGTACGTGATGGCCTGATTTGATCCCTGCAGCTGCTATGCCATGCATGGCCTTGTGCACAGGCGTAGCTTAGTGGAGGCCAACATGGGCCATGGCCCCCCCAACTAAATCAAAATTTGCATAGTAGTACTATGTATTTAGCATTTTTACCATACAAAACAATTTTTTTTTCAAAATGGCCCCCTCAGCTGTCATCTAATTTCTTTTGGCCCCTCCTTCAATGATGCTGAAGCTCTGCCACTGGCCTTGTGTACATGAAAACTCAACGCAGGGTGGTTTCATAGCACACAGAGCCTTAACCGTTCTTTCTCTTTTCAGAAAACTGACAAGCTCTGGACCGGATCGGTATACACTTCCCCTGCCGTTTTTTACCGTATACTGCACATCCAGGGGCCTGGTGTACAGTACCCTTCTGCCTCCATGTTTTCTCAGTGCACTCTTGGTGCTCATGATGAGTTGGCTGGCGGTCAAAAAATAACACAGGTAGGGATACAGTACCCCGGCTGGCCCTACGCACAGACGCATTCCCAAGGTACGCAGTACACTGTAAAATACAGTGGCGGCTAGCCGCGGCGTGGTGGAATCGCTGGAGCAGGGGGGCGCGCGCCAAGGCCGTTCATCGTCAAGGTTTCCGCCGCGGCGCGGCGGACGTTCAAGGCGGCGTCTCTCATAGGGCAAATCGATCCCTGTCTGTGGCAAGGTGGAGGATGGTGGTCTTCGTCCTCGACGCCGGCGTGGTCGCCGATCTCGGTTCTTGGTTTCTTCCCCTACGTATTGCTCTTCCTTTGTTTTAATTCTGTGTACTTTGTACGCGGTTTGCGGATGAATATACGGGGTTGTTGGATGTGTCAAAAAAAAAAAAACGTTAGTACTAGCAGGTAGTAGTACGTTGTGATTAATTACCATGCAGGGTAATCTGCTGTACTCGAAAATTGTGATAAGAAAGAGGTATACATAGTTTTTTGGCCCCTCAACTTGCAAATTTGATCCCTCAACTTTAATTCAACGCGAATTGATCATGTAAACTCTCATAACCGGATAATTTCTTTAGATAATTCAACTTACATAACAAGTTGTGTACACTAGATAATAGCAAATAATTAAATTTCAAGAGCCTAACAGATCAAATTGTACAGATGCAGAAGTTGTAGAATTCATAATATTTTTGATTGTTGGTAGTTAGTTTGGGATTATTCATAATATTAAGTGCTTACATTTCAATATCAAGTACCTAGAATGCATGTTGTTTGGGATTATTATTGAACATAATGTAGCTTGTAAGACACACTTGACCAAGAAAAAAAGGTACAAAATAAAACAAACGGTTTACTCTATGATCTACAAGTTCCTATATATTTGCTTACGTAATGATACACTGGAAACCGTTATAAGATATTTGTTAAAGTATACTCAACATATAAGTCTTTCAAGTATTAAATATAACTAAGTCTTAAGTAAACTGCAAAAAATAAGAAGGCATGCAATTATTTTAAGTTTTTAACTTATATCTAAACATTAAAAATAGTAATAAACCTTTTTCAATTCAACAAGTAAGTCCATTTTAATGTACATCTATTATATACTAAAAGCAAAATGAGTTCGTTAACAGAGCCGCCACGTTAAGCCACATCATCCAAATTATTTGAATGGTTAGATCTATAATTAATGGCTCAGATTTAACCAGAGAGTAAGAGTTACGTAACAGATTGACACGCCTATGGATAAGATTTAATCGTTACAGTTTTTAACTAGGTGGACCAACTAGCATGATATAACCTGCGACGTTATATTCTAAAAAAAACATGTTCCCAACTAACACGTGGTTAGACAACTTCAAAACACACAAAAAATAGTTTTGAAAAAGCTGATCCTACTTTAGCTAGCTTCCCATAGCCGTATCAATACATGATTCTGCTCCTTTCTTTTTCCACGCGAAGAAAAAAACCCGACCGGCCGATTCAGAAAAGGCTGATCGTAACTCTCTTCTTTTTTGAGGACCGAACCTCTCCCGTCTACAGTACCCAGAGAGGGGATTTATGAGCGAACCTAGGGTTTCCACCTCGCCGGCGCCGGATCGGCGGCTGCCTCGCCCTCCGCCGGCCGCTCCGGCGGCGGGAGGACGAGGGACCCCGATCCGCGCCGTGTACATAGTGTAGGCGATCTTAGGGCTTCCAGCCAGCGGCGTCACGGCGGCGGAGGCGCGGCTGTTTTTGCAGGTGGTGGACTTCCCCGTCGATGGCGGCGCTCCCAGGAGCTCTGGCGTCAGTCTGCTACCCTCATCGAGCTGGCGGTTCTGCGGAGCTGCTGGTCTCGATTTCCCCTGGCCGGAGTCCGTGGCAGGACGGCGGATTTGGCCGCAGTTGATGGTTTCGTGCAAGGAGCTGCTGCGGTTCGGCAGTTCGACGACGATGGCGTTCTCCGGCGTAGGTCATTCGGGGCCGACGATTGGTAACTTCCCGCTTGCTCGGGGACTACTCTTGTTCCAAGGCGATGAGGAGAGTAGGAGCGGCGGCGTGTCATGGACGGCGCCATGGATGCCGGAGTGGTTGAGTTACAGGAGGGGTTGGACTGTAATTTCTTTTTTCTTTGAGGACCTTCCTGTAATTGTGCTGAACTAGTTTCGGGCTTTCGGCTCCTTGTACTTCGCAAAAAAAAAAAACTCTCTTCTTTTTTGAAATAGAAAACAGTCGTATCATACCTTGAACGTGGTGCAGTCAAATGCGTGATTAGATTAAAAAGTTAATCATAAGATATCTATAACTTTTAGAAACATTGAGTCTGGTGTGGATGTGCTTACGGAAATACTAGCATGGTACCACCATATATATACACATACTTACACCGCGACCTATTATGAGGATCATTCAAAAATCAAAATAACACAATTATAAATATTTACATGTTGTTGACACCTAATTAAATTGCAATCGTCATTAATTATAGACATATGGTGCAAAGCCTCAGATTTGATTAAAAAAGTAAAACAACCTACCGGAACCATCGGTTTCATGCACCACTGTCTGATAAACGTTAATTCTTAGATGAACACAAAGATTTAGAAGTAGACGAGTATAATTGTACCAAACGACAGACCCTCCTAAAGTGTACAAACTTAATAATATAACATAAAATCAGCACATAAAAAAGACTTCACGAGTATACTTCCATGTGACATAAAACATAATATAAAGTATAGTTTGAAGGATCAAGCTCAGCTATGAACAGTAAAGAAATGAGTTGTTCATGCCACCAATGTTATCTCATTTTCTATCATAAATGATCTTTTACCATTTTTGTTGAAATAATTTCAATGCCATTATAAATTTTTCCTCTTAGAAAATCTATATAGATCTAGATTTTTTTGTACTTTGGAGAACAATAAATCTAAAAAAGTATTTATATCAATCCAAATCAACCGGATATAAATAGTTTTTTAGTATAACCGTCTAAAAAAACTCTATGAGTTCCTATGGGTTTCCTCTGTTGTGATTAAGTACACTAGCGATTTTTTTTACATTATTTGGTATCTTATTCATAGAGTTTAACAGGAGAGTTCATTGGGATATGATACATGTATAGTGATAAATGAAGTTGCCAAAACAATGTTGTTCCATGACACGATAAATATACAAGTGATCGAGAGCGTATGATTATTGGGTTGGAGAGTGGCTTTAGTAGGGATATAATGAAATCATGTGAATAAAGTAATCGACCTTAAGTATTGGATAGTATGAGGATGCCGCAAGGAGCAGTATAACCTGTTGGCTAGAGTTTGTGGAGCAAATAAAATATTATTTGCGAGATGACTTGAAGTAAATAGGTGCGACGGTTTAAAAATCTAAAACTATGTACCATCCAAGTATATTTTTTTAAACAGAAGTATGTTGCATGAAACTATGTGTGATGAAATTCTATGTACTCATTGCTCCATGATATTCAATAAGTGTCAGCACGAGAGTACATGGAAGAATAGGGGATGGCAATCCTAGAATTCCGTCTGTCTTCTGGATTTGGAAAAAGTGCCGATTTTCAAGAACACAAATCTTATGATATGGTAGGAATCTCTTATGATAATCATCGGCGTCTTAAGCTTATGCTAATGCCTGAAATTTGGATAGGCCCTTACATAAGGACTATATAACCCCCAATTTTTATGAAATACAAGATGCTCATTGAATGATAACAAATTTATGCTCACTTATATAACACAATTCCATACTTTATACAACACAACTCCATATTTTATTTAAGTAAAGGCATATTTTTACATTTTGTTCCTAGATGAAACGGAATACCTATTTCTAGTTAATTCCTATTATACAAAAGCAGTCCAGATAGATTGAGCAAAAGAAAGGGTTTAATAATGAACAAAAAAATAGGATGACTCGGGAAAAGGGCAAAAATATATTTTTAAAATAGCAGTACCTACGTTAAAAATAAAAGATGCTCTGAAATGTGTGACACCGTGTTTTTGGATGTAAGAATATCTCATCTCCCATAAATTTAAAGGTTCCACGATGGTGATAGTGTATCTATCACAATGTTTACGACAATAATAAAATGCTATGATTAATATTTTTGTCCTTCCAATGTCTATGAAACCAGAACTCTTGGACATATCCAATATGCATAAGACGATGCCCTCGCATTTGCGAGGGCCACCTTGCTAGTTACGGTAAAAAAAGGATGTACATGTTTTTTTAATATTTAGTTAACTGTGCTAACTAACTATTGGGAAGTGTAAATATAAGAGTTTGATATAATTATATTGGTTTATATTATACATGAAAAATATTCACAGCCAAAGGATGATATTTTTACATTTTGTTAAGTTTAGTTTATTTGTTCTGAAACAGTCCAGATGATAGGCACATCTCCTCATAACAAGTACCTCAATCTTCAAGCACCCTCTACGGTTATTGTATGACATCCTAATTTGGTATATAAAATGATTTTTGAGAGTTTTCTAGGTCCAAAAAATCACACACTTTGAGTAAATGTGAATTATTATCCCAAAATTTATTGAAATTCATTAAATGTGTGAAAGTAGTTAGAAAGCAAGAATGATAAAAACATCTCGGAATTGTATATCTAGTATGGTCTACTTTGTGTGAAAATTGGGACGTGTGCCATTTTTGCACTACCTTATTTGCACTTGCTTCACAAAAAAAAAACCATTTTGGTATAGCAAACAGAAATACATATTTCATAACAAAAAATTGGAGCTCTTTTGAAAATATTGTTTGGAATGGAAGTATGCACCCGTGTGTTACATATGGGCATGTTATCATGAATTATGCCATGGAACTAGCCATAACCATGGTTATTAAGCTTGAAACACATGCATTCTCATACAATGAATTTATTTTTTGTCATCTTTCCTAGCAACCAGCACAAACAAAAGGAGTCCATTCGAGAAGGTTGCATGTTTTAACGTTTTTCTGTTTTTTTAGAATGAAGTCAAAATGGTCAACATGTCTATTCACATCAAGGACCTCTTTAGAGACCTCTGTAAATATCACAGAAAATCTTAATTGGGTACGTTTAAATGATTTTGGTGATTTTTTTATAACCAAACTATAACACATTTATAGCTCCAACTTGAATTACTTTTCGTAAATTGGCTAAAATTGATTTAAATGCGCGAACGTAGCTAGAAAGCTATAAAATTCAAAACAAATACATAAATTATTTAATGTTTATTTCTAAATTCCAAATTTTACTTCCCCTAGTTTTTAGACTTAAGGAATTTGTGTTGACTTGGCGAACTCCTGTGCAAATACCGTGTAAGACCCTCATTAAACTACTTAACTTAAGTCCGCTGGTAGGGCACGACCGGGTTTGAATGTCCAAGGTTCGATTTTTCTGGAAGTGAAGGTGGAGGGGAAAACATCATGCACAATCTATGCTAAGACTACTCTTGGAAATTTAAATACAGAAATTAATCACATAAATATATCCTTAAAAGAACATATTGTTATTTTACGACAAATGCACATATCTATTCATTACCTCACTTTTTGAGCTATATATTTTCATAACACGATGTTCAAGTACACATCTTTTATTTAAAAGAAAAAACGATATGGCATCTGGTGTAACCAAACACAGTGTGTTCGGACACAAGACGAAGCACATCTCGAATGTAGGTGAAACGAATCGACCAATCTGGCCGGCACCGGGCTGTCGTTTTTCCCTGCATGCAGCACGACATATGCGAACGTGCATGCGTCACGTACGTACACGCGCACAAGGAATATAATGATCGCGGCCGTGCATTGGTTACATTGATTTGATGGATCGATGGATAAATTGGCTATTCATGTCGATCAATGGATCTATCGTACGAGCACGAATCCTCCACGCGATACGACGACGATCGATCGATATGATGCATTGATGCTTGAGCTTCCAATTGCATCCAAGTGGCGAAGCTAGCTGCCGTTTTGACTTTGCGTTGCGCCTTGCGCGTGCATGTTACCCGCTTTGAGTGAGACACGGGTACGTAGGGCCCTTGGTAGCACACCATACACATGGACAGAGATGGACTCAGAGCATCTCTACCGGGGGCCTCTAAAGGATCCCCCAAAGGCCCTTTGGGGGACCGGACACCAAAAACGTCCACCAGCGACCCCCTCCAAAGTCTCGCCCCGATCGATTTTGTGTCCGGCACCCCCAATAGGGCCTCCAAGTTTGGAGGCCCTCCTGAGGGTGCCGGACATCGCCTCGGGCATGGCCCTGAAAGCACTGGCCCGCCCGTCATACACACGACGCGCCGCGCCCAATTCCCCTTCCTCTAAATTGCCGTCCCCGGTGCCAAAATTCGCAATCTTCTCTCCATTACCCAAACCCTCGCGCCGCCGCCGCGACCTCCTCGCCTTCCGCCACCATGCCACCCAAGCCCGTCGGCCTCGCGAAACCCAAGGGACGCAAGCCGTCGGCGTCGTCGTAGCCGAAGAAGAAGCCGATGAAGCCGGAGCAGCAGGAGCTTTCGTTGCCGGCGGCCATGAGCCAGTCCCAGCTCCGCGCCGCCGCTTCCCTGCTACGGCAACAACGACGAGTCAAGGCGAAGGACAAGACGGCTGATCTGTCGTCGCCGAACGACTATGCCGCCGAGATGTTGATCGCCATGAGCCAAAGCACCTCTAGCCCAGCAGCATCCGTCGGCGGGTTTGTCGGGTCGCCATCTGTCCCGGCCTTCTTCGACAGCACCTCCGGCTACCCGTCGCAGGTGTCGCGGTTTTCTCCCGAAGAGCCGACCATCGATCAGAACGCCGCGCCGCTGTTCATCGAACCGCCAGCGTTGCGGCGGACACCTGCGACGAGCCAAGACGCAACTGCTTCCCGTGGCCTTTTCTTCGGCGACCAACTTCGCCATGTGAGTGCTATTTATAATCCTGATCTCCCTCATTTATTGTGTTTCCCGGCCGATTGTTTGTTGGGCGCAGTTATTGCGAGCGGCCGGATGCAAATTGTTGTTTTGTGCATTAATTGCCGACGATGCAAATTGTGGTTTTTGCTGGGTAGGACGCTGGTGCCTCGTTCATGGCTTCAGTCATCGACGACGGTACAACCTACGCCGTCAGGGCCTACGCCGCCAGTGCCTACGCCGAGGCAGAATAGTTCGGCCAGGGCGATGAAGAGGCAACACTTCGTGCGCGACTGAGGACGTCTTGTTGTCCCAGGCGTGGATGAATGTGAGCATGTGCGGCGAGAAGGGCGCCAACCAAAGGAAGAAGGCCTACTGGATACGCATTCAGAAGGACTACACCGAAAGAAGGTCGTATCCTCCTCATGAAGATTTGCCTAACCGCAATGCCAAATCGGTTGAGAGCCGTTGGGGCGTCATCTCAGCTCTCACTACCAAGTTTCACCATTGCAATGAGCAAATCTTGCAAAGAGACGAGAGTGGCAAGAACGATGCCGCCAAGGTTAGCCGATCATCTTAACTTGTAACCCATCATGTTTACATGCATACTTGACTTGGCCATTGTTTGTGTAGCTCAAGGACGACAAGTACTTGTACCTTGACTTGGAGTCGGATGGCAAGAAGCCATACATGTTCATGCACGTTTGGGAGGTGGTTAAAGGTTGCCCGAAAGTGGAAGAGCCATATAAAAGATGATCGCACCGCCGAGGGAGATGAAAGAAACCTGCCGGCTGCTAGCGCCGAGCGTCCCGAGATGGGATTGAAGGCGTGCAAGGCGGCCGCCAGGGCTGGCAAGAAGCCAAGGGCCTCGGGCGCCGCAGGCAGCATCCAAGAGTCGGTGAAGCTATACATTGTCGAGGTGGCCGCGTCGACTGACGAGAAGAAGAAGCTACAAGCCAAGTCCGACGAGAAGTGGACGCTCTACTTCAAGATGCAAGAGACCAAGCTCAAGAACCAAGAGAAGAAGGAGGAGCGTCTCTTCATGGCCACGAACACGACCGGCATGAGCCCCAACCAGAAGGCCTACTTCGTGTCCGAACGGAGGCGCATCCAGGCTGAGAAGGCGGCGGCCGAAGCGGCAGAGCTCGAGGGATCCGACGAGGACGGCGAGGAAGAAGCCGAAGGAGGCCGCCGCGTGATCGGCATGAAGCATTGCGCCAGGGAGGCGCCCTTTTGATGGCCGGCCTTGGAGACTTGTTCTCCGGCGCGGTCGATCCTTTTTTGATGGCCGGCGTTGGAGATTGTTCTCCGGCGCGGTCGAAACTATGACAAGTCTATGACTTGTTCTCCCGCGCGGCAAAACTATTTGATTGCCGGCATCATTTGAGACATTTTTATTAATGCATGCACCGCCGTCCTGTTCCTCATTTGTGCTGTTCATCGGCAGCGACCACGGCATGCCCGCAAGGTGTTCGACAGTTCGTTCTAATTTCGGGCCGTTTGGAGGTGGGCCTTTGGAGAGTGCCGCTGTGGGCGGCCTCTAGATGTTGACCGGACACATGTCCGGCACCCCCAAAGGAGGCCCAATTGGGGGGTGCCGGACACCGATTTAGAGGCCCCGGTGGAGATGCTCTCATGTACTCACAACCGCCCCTGTTTTTGTGAAGGTGCTAGACCTACAAGGCTACAACCATATGGTGTCACTTCACTCAGAAACTCCAACTCTCCTTGGATGCGTGTTTTCTCTTTACTGAAACTAGTTCGCTTAAAATACAAATAACATGCTACCTGTGATTCACAATATCGCTGACAGTTGCTCTCGCTAGATTACTTACATATCGATTGATAGACGCGACCATTTTTTTCTCGTCAGACAAAGTAGAATATTAATATCTGTCCAAGATCAAGAACGGTGTGAACTAAACGTGCATGACCCAAAAAAAATTTACCCCTTAAAGCTGGTTTGACATCCATCATTTCATTTGGCGGAAATGAAATAAAACGAAATGACATTGACATTGATGTCATCATTTCATTTCATTTGGCAGAAATAAAATGACAAGGTTAGGTTGGTGATATGAATTAACTTACATATCAAGCCATTCACGGAAGATCCAATTAAAATGATGTTTCTAGTTTCATGACTGCGAAACACGTTGGGTATGGAATCTTAATTGGATTTCATGATTCATGCACAAAATGATAGCTGCCAAACAAGATCTTGCACATCCATGCCGGAGAAATATGTGAAACAGAAGGAGTAAGAAAGGCTGTGATGTCATGTCACTAACATCACAGTTTGCATTTGTAAAATCGCCGCCACTGCGATGGTCGTGTTTCCTTCTCTCGATCACCTTCTTCTCCTTGTGGTAATTTTTTCTAACCTCTCTTTCTCTCTTTCCAGCGACTCAATCAGTGGGTTTTGTATGCAAGAAACAAATGCTACAAATAAGGACAAGAAAACAAAGCTCCCATGCATCGATAGACACACTGAGTACGTCATTATTAACTCGGTCCACATGCGCAATGCATGCGTGTTGCAAGATCGATCGAGCTACCGAAGCCATTTACACTTACACACAACACATTGAATTCAGTGTGGGGGCTGCAGGATCCTGTTCCCAGAGATTTGGCCACAGAGGTACTTATGGAGTCGGTACTTGCTTGCCCTAGCAAAGCTCGCTACTGTTCATGGATCGATCCATGGATAGATACAAACGCTGAGATCAATCGATGGCTCGATCTATTATGCATGGCCGGCCGAGAGATTGATGCGGCCAGTAAACATTGATGATTTCACTTTTGACAATGTGGAACAAAATTATGGTGACTATCTTGAATGATCCGATTGATGATAAATAATGGGATGAGTAATTGCATACTAACTTGAATGATCCGATTCATTGTCGAATGACATCCACATAGCCTTGCAAGAGCTAGATGTAGATGGTCCTAGCAGTACGTGATATACATGGATCGTGTGCGTATTTATACGAGCGATATTATACATGTCGACCGTACATACGTATGGATCTATATATTGATATAGATCGATCGACCGCACGATCTAGCTGCAAGCATCACATGATGTAGCGCCGTAACGTGGGTTTTTTTTTCGAGAATAACGTAACGCGGTTTCATGCATGAAGCTTGAGTATTGAATTGATGCTCTAGCCAATTATCCCAAAAGTCCGAACTGATGGAAATGACTAGGCATTATATTTTAACACCCCCCCTCATATTTTTATTAGTAGTGCGTCAGCCGGGGTTTGAACTTCAGACCTCCTGTCTCTGATACCATATTGAATTGATGCACTAGCCAATTATCCAAAAGTCCGAACTGATGGAAGGGGTTAGGCTTTATATTTTAATACTCCTCCTCACGTATAGGCTGGACAATCTTTAAGGCCTTAGACGTGGAGTAGCAGGGAGGGCGTAACTATTTTTATATTAAATAGCGCGTTAGGCTTGAACTTGAGACCTCCTGTCTCTGATACCATAATGAATTGATGCACTAGCCAATTATCTCATAAGTCCGAACTGATGGAAAGGGCTAGGCTTTATATTTTAACATTGAGATCGAAAGATATAAGTTAGCTGGAACATGAGAGTCGTTGGAACCGAGGCAGATTATGCTTCAAGGGCAGATGTGCCTACTCAGTTCTTCTCACTGATTTTCAATAAACACAAGATAGCTAACATGTGCCATTGATACAACGCGGTAACGGTACTCCCTCCAGTGCAAATTAGTTGACTTAATTTTGTCTAAATATGGATGTATCTAAAATTATTTATTATCTAGATACATCCGTTATTACATAGATGCATGTGTTCAGTTGATTTAGAACGAAGAGAGTACTTAGTACTTTCCCCACGGATTAAAACTATTTTACAGTGCATATGCCTCATGCATGCATACACACGACAAGCAGTGAGAACGGTGGAGCTCGGCCTTTTTACATCACACTCGATCGATCGATCGACATGCATGCACGCCATGGAAAAAATAACATGCTATTTCCCCGCTAATAGCACGATATAACGTATTTGAGAGGTTACGCTATATTTAGCCTAAAGTTACCGCTACGCCGCTATTTGTCTTTTATAACGTCAAACCACACTGAACGTGGTAATGTTATAGCTATACACCAAAATGCCTAGAAATAACGTTAGGTGTTGATTATAGCGGGCAATCCGGTGGTTCTTCTAGTTATTCTGAAGACGATGTTAAGGATCCTGATTAAAGTTTAAAATTGTTTATCTTTTAGTTTATTACTTTTTCATGATTTAAGCCTCATATTTGTATTTGTGCTATGGATTTAGGCTTGGCATTTGAATATACTTACCTAGTTATACATGTGTTGCTATAGGACAAATTTTTATTGTTGAAATTCTTAATTTTTGGGCTAGTTCTTATATTTTTTTCATCATGCTATTTTACATGTAACTTCGCTGTATCACGCTATATCTTGTATAGATTTTGAAGGAGGGCCACACTATTTTTGATAGCACGCTATTATTTTCCTTGCAACCACACACGGCCTTCAAGTCATGTACGGACGTACGTACACGTCGGGAGAACTCTCTGCAGGCACTTTGATTGGATTGAGCCATGCATGCAGCAGCAACAAGAACAACAATTATACCCGGCCGGCCAAAATTTCCTAGTTTTACTGCAAGCGGTCCTGATGCCTGAGCTTGACGACAATGGCGACATGGAACAAAATGCAAGCGTCAACCCATCCACAGAGACTAGATAAGTAAATACAAACTCCTACAAAGATTTATTTGACATGCACATGATCAATATACTCATGCAGACTGGCAGAGGCCGGCCGGCTAGCCATAGGGTGGCGATGAACCTGCAGCTAGCAGGCGTCGATCCAAAACTGTTCGGCCGTAAGAATTTCTAGGGGCTAATGATGCCTCAATTCGCAAGAACTGAATGTATTCCCCTGGTTTGTAAATTGGTCCCAGCACGTACTACTGCATCCACCAGAGTTATATGCAGGGCTTGATCGATGCTCTTGCCAGAAGATCTTGGCACTCATCTCCCAGTAATTAGGAGATCTTCTAGTATTAAGAGCATGCATACATGGGGCTGGGAAATATTTACTCACCGCAGTGGTGTGTTAAGGGCATCTATATATTGGCAGTTTTTTTCTTCCTCTTCTTCTGAATCTCATACCTCTTCAAAAAAAAAAAAAAACCAGAAGTATCTCAGCTCTCTTGGCGTGATCTAAAATAAAATGGACAATCCAAATTCTGTTTCAGTGGTAACTTCGCCGAGAGGGGCACTCAGCGAAAGCCCGCTCCGTCGCGGTGCCAGTGGGGCCGATTATCAGGTGCCACATGGCCATACATTTCGACGAGACATGATGTTTGTCGAGTGTCTTTTTGTGTATTTGCCGACAAAGTTGGATTTGCCGAGTGCTTTATTGGGCTCGTCTCGACGAAGGTGTTATTTGCCGGGTGGCCCCTGGTTTGCCGAGTGTTGGATTCCTGCGCCTCAACGTGAGGTCTCTTTGCTGGGTGGCCCGTGATTTCGCACTCGACGAAGGCCAGACCACTCGACAGAGAGTCATTTTCCAGTAGTGAACCCTAGAAACTACTACTCCTACCCCGTAATATAACACACATTTCATTTTTCTGAGTTCATCCCCCTTTCAGATAGAGATGTGCAACAAAAAGCGTTCAATTTAAGGGTATTGCTACAGCTTAATAACCACAAATTTCTACCAGATGACACATGTTACCCCACATAGACCTATCGGGTTGGGTCATGTTTACAAAATTGTGAGGGATAACTAAATTATTTAAAGCCTGACATTCTTGTAACAATTTGTGGGTAAAAATATGGCAAAGAGTGTAATACTTATCCCCAAACAGATTTTGCAACTATATCTTGTCGATAAGACTTGGTATGTATGTGATTTACGTGAAAGAGTTCATAATCATGCACGCGGTTACACAACTTGCGTCCTGTAGTTAAGATATATAATGGCGATCTGACAAGGCGGGGTAAGCTGGATTAATGTTGTTTTCGACATGAATTAATAAAGACGCTGCCATTTCAGTGGATAACAGGATAAGGTCATCTGGTCATGTGTTAAAATGCACTGTGTGCAGCGTCATCATGTCTAGCTTGAATCAAGATTTATACACACAGCGTAACGGGATCATTGTCTGCCTCTCGCCCTTTCTTTCTTTTTGAGATGACATGAGATGCACTCTCTCGAGTCTCGCCGTTGGTTCCAACGTTTTACTGTTTTCTACGACCCATAACCATCAGTGGGATCTAGCCGAGCTTCAGTGCCCAGTTTGGGCCTTTTGAGGAAACGGCCCATCACTTGCACAGACGGTAGTAAAAAAACGTGAAGCCAAACGGCCCATCAGCTGACTCGTGGTGACGTGACTGACGTCTAGCTTTGCTCCCCCTTCTTCCCCGTCTCCGTCACGGCGGCCGCCCCATCCCCGTCCTCCTCCTCGTCTCCGGCGCGTCGGCCGCACCATCCCGACCTTCCAAACTGCAGCCGTAGCCCGTCTGCCCCTTCCTACCCAGCGGCAGTGTCGTTTCTGGCATCCAACCACTCTAGCGAGCTCTTCGCCTGAAGCTCCCTGCTAGGCGGCGGCTGGAGCTTGCTCAGTTGCTTCGGAATTCGGAGCCACTATCCGTGCAGATTCCGTTGCTCGCAAGCATGAGAAAGTGTGTATGCATCCGTTCCGGTCCTGCAGCCACGACGAGGTAATTCGCTGCCACCCACCGAGGGGCTTCCTCTGTTTGGTTGATGGCAGCGTTCTGGAATCAGTAACGCCTTTCAGGAAATTTCGTTTGGTTTTGGCCCTTGCACCATGAGGTGGCTCGATGCTGCATCTCGAGGTCAAAGTGTGTTGATCTGCAGCTTCGTTAACAGTAGCTTCAGTTCTGGTTCACTGACAGTACTTTGAGAGCGATAGATTCACCATAAAGAACAGCCTGGTCAGGTCTCAGTCGCGCGTGAGGGAGGCTTAGTACTTTTGAGGAGTAGCCTCATTTTCCCGTGTTGTTAGTCTGTAACGTAATACTAGGTGACATGTATTTTGGCATGGTATCGAATCTGATACACTAAATAATACCATTCCAAAGTTTTTTGTTCAGTGTCCATGCCTGATAAGCTATTCAGTCATACTTTTAGTTAGTTCTAAGCATTGTTGAGCAGGAATGATGTAGGTGATGTTTTTTTCATATGACTTATTGAGCAACTCATCCAACTCTTGGATTAGGATCCAGCATCTTTAGAGCGTCTACTTAGACAATTGCAGACTCATTGTAACAACACTGAAGCTCCCCTTTCAAACAATGCTATGTAGCTGATTTGCCGCTCTATTATGTGCTTGGTCTGAAGTGCGGTCGACAGAAGCTACTTCCACGTGCACCGAACATGGTATTGGCATATTTCATTAGAATCTAATTTCACTGTACAAAGGAAATGAATGCCACTTAATACTTCCATTTGTTATGCTATGCTAGTGTGTTTTAAAACTGAAATCTATGCATTTAATTCTTTTCTTGACGGCATACAACTTTTGTCTATGCTTCAATACTGTATTAGAAGGTGCGCTTTGAATTCACATGTTACCAGTAGCAGTGAGCATATATAAAGATTTTCAACATGTTTTTTGATTATAAATCAGTGCATATAACTTTCCGTTAGAAGCTTTGAGTTATCTGCTGAATGATAGATGACACAAAATTTAATATAGCTTGGATGATTTATTCTAAATAAAGTAGGCAGACGGTTCACAAAGCACGGTCCCCTTACTCTCTTCTATCGGCTCTGCCACATTTTCTCTTAAATTTGATATTGGGTAAGAGTATAATGGTACTTGGCCTGGATGATTTATTCTAAATAAAGTAGGCAGACGGTTCCCAAAGCACGCCCCCCTTACTCTCTTCTATTGGCTCTGCCACATTTTCTCTTAAATTTTATATTGGGTAGAAGAGTATAATGGTACTTAATTTGAATGGTGGTTTAGAATAAGACAACCGGCTAAAGGCCATTTCACTATTAAGTATGTTTTTCTTGATGCAAGATGGATTTATTTGTTTCCCGGTTATATTATATATCGATAACTTTAGATATACTTCCACTTTTGGGGAATTGAATAGTTAGTTCGGAGCAGCATATATTAGGTAAAATGTTCCAATTGTTCAGTTTTGTTGCAATGCCATCTTGTATTTGCAGTCTTCAATGGTTACACTGGTATGTGACACAAATTGAAGCTAGCCGAGAGTTGGAAGCCATGAGGAGTTCCACAAATCATCGGTATGTTCTTTTTTCAGCATGAGCTTGGCAGAAAAAAAGCCTATTGATGGTTTGACCCTGAGGAAGTGATTTCCTTGTTTCAAAGAGAACTTCGGTAAGAGATACAAATGCAAGAATGTTGTGTATGCCATCAAAATTCAAAAGGGCCCATAAGACGAGTTACTTGATCTGATACATCAGTCATCACAGATATTCATAAGAATTAAACAGAAAAAAAAAAAATGATTATTGTTGTTGGGAAAGGTCAAAGGGGACATACATACATTCCAACAGTGTTTAGCAGTATTTTGGAACATGCACAAAAACACACAGAAAGATAAGTACAATACCTATTAGTACACCGCTCTACGAAGACGAGGAGAGTCCGCCAGCATCTTCATCCACAGTAGTTCTAGCAGAAGCAGCAGCACCATAATAGTTCACAAGCAGCAGGAGCGTCATTATCCACTACTACTAGCTTGAAGAACCAGGTGCCGGTATCTCATGGCAATGATCCTTCACCATCTTCCGGCGGATTGAGTATGCAACAACATGATTATTGTTCTCCTTGATGCCACGTTGCAATTCTACCCAACCTGAAGTTGTATGTGCCCCGGTTGAGTTCGAGGCGGTCAGACTCGGAAGGTTCTTAACCCCTGAAAGAGACTCCATGTGAATGAAAGACCAAACCATCTTATCGAGCTTTGGGGCAGTTCCAGCATCAAAGGTGATGTTGGTAAGGATATCATCTTCGATGACGAGATTAATAAGATTATTGAACTGCCCATTCTTGAAGGTGAGAGCGCCTTCTGCAAATGAGTGGTAGCGGAGTCTGAGACAGCGGAGGCCTGGAGGATGCCAAGGATGCCGAGAGCATCCTCAGTCAGAAGAGTGTCACGCAGAGTTATCTTGGCAAGCTTATGGAGTTCTCTGATCCGGCGAGGCAAGCATCCTCTGACACCACAGATGCGTAGGCTCTCTAGAAGCCTTGGAGGTGTCAGTAAAACAGCATCAATCGTGTCCCAGTTGCCTGGTGGTTCCATTCGAATTGACAATGACCGAAGGCATCTGTGCAATTTGTCAATCTGAAGGAACAAATCTTTCATGTCAGCTTTTTACCACTCAGAACTACACCCAGCTTCCTCAGTTGCTTCAGTTTGTCACCTATGTTCGCCAATTCTCTGCTACTATCAAAAACTTTGACATGGGACAGTATCTCAAGTTTTTCCATACTTGCAATACCGTGAGGCATGCACACAGTTGAGAATTGTTCCTTGGACTTGACATGAGTGTCTTCATCTGGACAGTAAATGTTACCTGCAAGCATATGCTTTAGTGCTGGCAGAACCACACTGATAACCTGCACCTTGGTTCCCCTTATGTCTAATGTCTCCAAGTACTCGAGCTGATCTATTTGCTTAGGCAGTTTAGCAACATTCGTGCCCCGGAGGTTTAGAAACCTTAGCTGGTGAATCTTGCAGATGTTCTTGAGGTGACGCTTCTTGAAGTCTTTGCAGCCTTCGAGATCTAACACTCTCAGAAGTCGCAACCTTGAAGTGGTGGGTAGTGAGCTCAAGAACTCCAACATGCTTTTCCTTTGGTGGGCAATCATGCTCTTCATCACACTGTTTGGTTCTATCATATTCTCCGGTTCCATGAAGTTATCCAGTTGGCGGATATGGATTCCGTTGCGGATGGAGAAGTGGAGAGCCAAGTCAGGTGGCAGCTGGCTGGAGTCCAAGAAGTCATCAACAGTCGTGGTCTCCTTGATCATTCCAATAACTAAAGCATTCAGGCCACAACTCTTTATCTTCCCTGCACCACCAACCTCACGAGAAAGGATAAGCTTCTGAGTTAAGAGCGCGTTGAAGCAGTGCTTGGCTTCATCCAGTGCACTCAACTGGCCTACTTTAGTGATCAGGCCTTCAGCAATCCATCGCCTCATTAAACTCGCCCTTCTTACCGCGTAGCTTCCTCGAGTGAAGACGGCTGAGTACCACAAGCAGTTCTTGTATTGGTTAGGCAGCCCTTGGTAGCAGAAGGTGATCATTCGGTTCTGCTTCTCAATACCAGAACACTCGGCTTTCTGACAGGTTAGAGATCTTCCTCTGTTCTGCTAGGATTATGGTACAGGGCTTGGAGGAACAGCTTGGTGCAATATTCATCCATGTCGCATTTATTCAGGACATCCTTTATGCCTTGGAGACGCGAATCATCGCTGTAATTGCTGGGAACCAGCAAGGTCGCCTTCTTGAAGTAAAAATCAACATGAGAAAAGAGTTGAGTTTTCGTCGGAGAGCAGTTGCTGGCTGACTGGCTGTCCTTTGCAGAGAAGAGTACCACGCTGCCGGCAGAGCAGCGAACGACTCTAGTGCTCCTCTGATCTGATGCCACAACTCCGGATATTCTATGCTTGAGAGAACAAGTAGCAACTTCTTACCTCTGAAATAAGCCTGAAGCTTGGCCTTAAGTTGCTCGTCATCCAGTGTTTCCTCACCGTTCCTGTTGACTCGACATAGCCTTCGGAGTGGAGCTGGCGAAGCATGTCCAGCAATATCTCGAAGAGGCTCGGAGGACGCCGGATGGTGATGCTGAGCTTGCAGTCAAACAGCGCGTTGTGGAGGGTCGCCGTTTGTAATGACCATACACCTTGGCTGCAAGGGTAGCTCCCTCAAGCCGACGATCGCTACGACTCTCAGCGGCGGCGGCTGAAAGTCCTTGTCTGGTTCCCTCTCCAGCCAGCAGATCAGCTCCTCCGTGGCCTTCTTTGACATGTCACTGCCAGGCCCGGAAAGCACCGCTCGTCGGGAAGCATCCCTGCTGTGTGCATGTGGTGCTAGCCACTCAACTTCTTGGTGCTGGCCACGCCGGCGTCGTCCTTCTTGAGAGGGACAGCAACACCATACCTTTGCTGCCTCTCGCCGACCTCGCGTGCCCGGACCTTGAGCTCTCGGATCCGAGTGGCCACACGCCGGCGAACGACTATTACCCACGGAAGCCGAGACACCCGTCGCAGGCGGCCTAGAAAGCCCCTGTCACGGGGCCGTGCACGCCCAAGCTGCGCGTAGCGCTCGACGCACTTGCCGGAGTCGTAGGCGAGCTCCATGACCTGCTTCATCCAGGCACGGACCTGGTGGTCGCTGGCCCGTTCCTTGGTCCCCGCGAGGTGGCGGAGCAGGCCGTTGATGCTCTCCATCTCGTCCCTGATGAACTGCATGTCGCCACGGACGCCGCCAGCCGCTGGGCCTCCTTGCGGATGACACCCAACAACGATTGCACGGTGCCCAAGGCGAGCTCAGCCATCTCTGGATCTCGACACCAGCTCGCCGGGCTACTCTTGTGCAGTGGGAGCAAACAGGTTGACCATTGACGCAGAAGCTAGCTATGGTAATGGTACTTGATGAGACAGTACGCACCTGTGCAAACGATTACGCGTTTAGAGTAGAAAACAGCTACGCCCACTTGCCACCAAAAGTGTTGACCAACACTGTTAACAAATGCTAGCGTTTTGGGACACGCAATTAACAAAACTGAGTGTGACTGATTTTCACCAAGCAAACACTGCATGACGACCGGCAAAATGCCATTGGGATGCCCTCCGCTTTCAATGTTGCATTCACGCTACTAAATCCAACATCTAGCATCTTGGTTTTACTTCCATTGTTGTTAATTTTGTCTCTTGTTAATTCTGTTATTATGGTTTTACTTCATTCGTCACATGTACTCCCTCTGTTCACAAAAGAACGTCTCAGTTTTGTTCTAACTTAGGCCAAAGTTGAGACATCCTTTTGTGAACGGAGGGAGTAGTACATAACAGTAATCTTCTTTGTTGATTGGCACTATGACAGGTTATGGATTAGATATTTTTTTAGATAAAGGCACCCGGCCTCTGCATATAAATGCACACAACCGCAATCCAAGTGTAAAAAAAGAGAGTGTATAGCACTAGACGAATTACAATCATGAAGTGAATAAAGTAAAACGCAGCACTGAAGATGAACGCAAACACCTATGGCGGACCAATCCGGCGATCAAGCGATCATCCATGCCGGATAAAAATATCCCTCGCCACCCTCTCTTCCAAACGTGCACATGCCTCCGTACAGAGGTCTCGATGACCCTCCTGTTGTAAGGTGGACCTCGAACAGAGAATACTTGTGCATCGGTTTCTTGGTCTCAGTTATGGATTAGATATATAAACTTTGTCTAGTCGTGTGTGTGTGTGTGTGTGTGTGTGTTTTACTGACTTCCACAATTTGAATTTGGTCTCGGTTTCTTGGTCCCAGTTATGGATTACAACATACTTTCAAGTCTTTATTCCCAGTCTGCAAACATGGCCTAGCTAATGCATGGAATGTTCTCACTATCTGCCTTTCATGTCTTCCACAATTTGAATTTGGTCTCGGTTTCTTTGTAGAAGAACTCTTATAGTATTGTATATTGTGACGAATGAAGTAAATTTTCAAGGAGGACCAACTCGTGTCGGAAAATGATATTGTATCACTTCGGTAATCAGTGGAAAAATTTGCAAGCCATGAAGAAATCAGTATCTCAAGTGTTGAAAACCACACTTCAACTTCAGCTTGTTCCTTGTAAACCTGTAGATCAGCTAGAAGATCCTGCTATCAAATGCTTGCCAAATTCCATGACACTAACAAATTCTTCTCATATTCTAGATCATTGTTTGAGCAAATACTTACGAGGTTACCCCACTGAACTTTTTCCTGCAGTGTACTGGCACGAAGGCTGGAGATGGTGTATTAGTCATGGACCTTCATGATGGCACGATATCCTCTAAAATTGGCGGCAGCTGAACCAGCTTATCAAAATAACTTGCAAGACACAGTGCCATCTTTCAGATACTGACCTCTAGCATATATGCATTTGGCTGCTGTAGTACAATATTTCCTGTACGCTCCATCTGTTTTTGTTCATTCAAATGTTCTTCGGTGATGCATGTTACGAGATGAAGAATACATTCATATCTCGATCTTTCGTTGGTAAATGATGATTATATTATGTTGATGATTTTATATGTTTTCTTTCTTCAATGTCTTCATGTATGTCTAAAGAAAATATTTAAAGAGGCTCTTGTAGTAAATAGTTGACTAATTTTCCCGAGCATAAACCAACAGTAGCAGTTGCTAAAGCATGAATATGCTGAAAATATTTTGAGGCTTGCCTTCAATTGTTTTTTAAGACATTTGTAAAAAGTTCTTACAAAAAATTTAGAGGCAATAATGCCTCAAATTGTTTTTTGATGCATTTTTAGAAGTGCATAGGATTATTTTTAAGTTACTTTTGAAAAGTACTTCTGTGCAGTGAGAGTAACAAACAGAATGATCGTCAACGGATAAGCTAGTTATGGTTAATTAGACTAAATTTGATGACAGTGCCCACCCTTATCTTTACACTACTTGCACAAATAATTAGGCATTTAGACTAGAAAACAACTAAGACCACTTGCCACAAAAGACTTGACCAACACTGCAACAAATGTATCGTCTTGTGACACGCAACTAACAAAACTAAGTGTGACTGATATCCACCAAGTAAACATGTCATGATGCAAATTCCAATTTAAATGCCCTTAGCTTTCAGTTTTGCATTCACACTAGCTAAATCCAACATCATCTTGGTTTTAATTCCGCTGTAGCTAATTTCATTTCTCGTTGATTCTAATTTTTTTTTCATTCACTTGTTTCAACTCAGTGAAAGGATTGACCCCTGAAAAATATACTCCCTCTGTACAATAATGTAAGACGTTTTTAGCAAGAATTTCAATACTGATTTAGAGAGATAGAAAGACATAAAGCAAATCAAGGGTGTGTGATATATATTTGCCTTTTTCTATTTGGCGAGGGGAAGTGTTTTGTGGCGGCGTGTGCATCTTGTATAGCAGCGTGTGAACACTTTGTGTCTGCATCGTCTTGATACAACGTTCTGAGTTTAACAAAAGCGCCATCTTTAAAAATAATTTTTATTTTGTCAAACTATGCATATGTTAGAAGCATCTACGGTTCATTCAGGTGGTGCCAAGAAGATTACACTGTGCCTAACATTAAAGCTGCTTTGAACAAGCCTATGTTTGAATTAACTATATACGTGTACCACTAGAGAGAGATGCAATAAGTTTAAACATAGATATAGTGCCTTGTATTTCAAGCCTCTCTACCACGTTCGTACTACCTCCGTTCCAATAAGCAAGGCGTGAAATTTTGCAATATATGAGAAATCAAGTTTCTTCATTTGTCAATTTTAGCGTTGGATTTATTTACGTGCAAATGTTTCATTTCGTATCCACGGTTCACAGTTGTTCCAACCAAACAACTTTCAGATTTTCCATAGTTGCCAGGATTCTACAGCTCAACCAAACACACCCTAGTAGTTACTGTTCGACTGTAGAATAGATTCAGAAATCACATATGAACGTGCAATTATGCTGATTCCTTTCTTTTTCGACAAATTCGATGCCAAAATAAGGGGGTCCAAGAGAACTTCATTATTGCTTAAGGATTAGTCATTTCAAATCTGATCAAGTCGCATGCAACTTTTAAATATTGTAGGGTAGGATTTGCCGAAAACTCCCACACATTGTGGGGTTTGAGGAAGGGGTATTTCTAATAGACTTCCTTGCTTGTGTACATAGAGGCTGATTCAAACACAAGGCCGTCTATATTTTACCCGACTCGATTATCAAGAAGTGTGACTTCAGTTTAGCAAAGTCCAATTTGCACATATTCATTGCTAAAACTGAAGATATGCTTTTTCAGAAATAATAGGAAGGAATAATAGGAAGACAAAAAAAAAGATTACACTGTGCCTAACATTAAAGCTGCTTTGAACAAGCCTATGTTTGAATTAACTATATACGTGTACCACTATAGAGAGAGATGCAATAAGTTTAAACATAGATATGTGCCTTGTATTTCAAGCCTCTCTACAACGTTGTATCTTCGTATTAACCTCATGAGGATCACCATAAAAAAATTCGTCCTAGATTAGATCAAATTTGTGTGTGGAAATTTTGCAATATGAGAAATCAAGTTTCTTCATTTGTCAATTTTAGCGTTGGATTTATTTATGTGCAAATGTTTCATTTCGTATCCAAAGTTCACAGTTGTTCCAACCAAACAACTTTCAGATTTTCCACGGTTGCCAGCTCACGGCTGATTCTTCACAGCCGATTTTTAGGAATCTACAGCTCAACCAAACACACCCTCGTAGTTACGGTTCGACCGTAGAATAGATTCAAAAATCACATATGTACGTGCAATTATGCTAGTTCCTTTCTTTTTCGACAAATCCGATGCCAAAATAAGGGGGTCAAGATAACTTTATTATCGCTTAATTAAGGATTAGTCATTTCAAATCTGATCAAGTCGCATGCAACTTTTAAATATTGTAGGGTAGGATTTGCCGAATACTCCCACATATTGTGGGGTTTGAGGAAGGGGTATTTCTAGATAGACTTCCTTGCTTGTGTACAAAGAGGCTGATTCAAACACAAGGCCGTCTATATTTTACCCGACTCGATTATCAAGAAGTGTGACTTAAGTTTAGCAAAGTCCAATTTGCACATATTCATTGCTAAAACTGAAGATATGCTTTTTCAGAATTTGACTTGGACATGAGAAAGTCGCAAGTAGATTTACGTTCGATAAAGATCTCCCATGCTTAGAAATAGACACTAAGAAGAAGATTGTCAAAGAGTCTAAATCGATGGTGGCAATTCCAAAGTCCAAACTGCTCTGTCCAAGACAGAGCACAGTCAAAGAGCAGAGAGCACAAGGAAGATGCCTGCGTGCTGCGGCCATCCAATTATCCAAAACTATACAGAAATCTTCATCTATACACATGGTCAGGCTGGTCGCAGGGGCGGAGCACATGCCATGAACAACTGGTGGTGCGTTGGCAGAAAGTCTCCGGCCGCTCAGCACGACGGCACGGCAGCTAAATTCCTGTCACTGCGCCAGCAGAGCGGCGGCAGCCTCCAGAACGGCCGCTTCTGCTTCGCCGGCGACGCTCCAGCGGCCGCGGTGGCGGCGAGCCTGTCGGAGCTGAGCATGTCCCACATCACCTGCACGTCGTTGTACCCGCAGGTCTGCACATCCTGGTGCAGGTTCAGGGCGCCGCACTCTGCATCCATCATGCATCACGTTAACCAAATTGACAAACAAATGCAGTTAAGCACACTTGGAGTAATCCTGATTTGCTGAGAAAATAAAAACGATTGGATAATGGTATCATCATTCATCGTAACCACCATATAAGGGCTGCAGATTAGGTGGTCCGTCCAAGAGCATCTGTAATCGTCCACCTCGGCTCGCGAATGGGCGGTTGGTAGCACGAAGATATCATGGCCCTGGCTGATTCTTGGTGTGGAGCGTGAGAAGAGATAACGTCATGGCATGGACCATTAGCTAACTACCCATCTCTGATCGATCCGTTTGTTTGTTTCCTACCAGTTGTAGCACGCGCGATGATTCTATTCTATCAGAGAACGGGAAATGGCCCTGCAGAATCTTGAGACTAACTAACTAACATGCACTAGTTGATTGAGGAATTGAATTCGGAACGAGCTGGAAGCCTGCAGGGTTTGTACTAACTGCATTGTTCTGCAAAATCTTGGATGTGGGGAGCGTTCATCCAGTCCTCCAGAAAGAAGTGTACCCATCTTCATCCAGTCCACGCCAGTTGATGCTTCTCGCTTCGCGGCAAGAATCATGCAGCGATGCATCTATGCTAAGGCTGTGAGACACTCGATCGGACAGTGGGGTGGTGGCTTACCGGCCTTGCGGACGCGCGCGCGGGCGGCGGCGACGGCGAGCCTGCATGCGCGGCGCACGGGCGCGACCACCCTCGCGCACCACCACGCCATGACGCGCGTGCCCATCTGCTGGCGCTGCCTCTGCCGCTGCCGCCTTGCCGGTGACGGCTGCGTGGCGTCGGCGTCGGCGCCGGCGCCGGCGAAAGGCTCCGCCGGACGGCGGGTCCTGCCGCCCAGCCTCGCCATGGGTGGCAACCGACGCCGCGGCCTCTCTTCTCCACCCCGGACAGGCTCCCACAGTCCACACCCCTTTCCGTTCTATATAAGCAGCGTGGGAGCGGGGTCCCCGGCGTTACGCGCACGAGTCCCAAGGTCTCCTCCCCCACAAACGTTTTATCCAACGTGAAGCAAACACACATGCATTCACGTGCAAATTCAGCGAAAAAACGGGTGTAACATTTTGGATTAGTTCTCTAGCAACTCGTACTGCCACGGATGACATAGGTAACATAAATTTCAACTTGAAAATTCAGACTAACGTGCTAAAATTCGTCTCATCTCAGTCACCATCTATTTTTCTAATGGCTGCATTGTGTGATTGTGATTTGACAGGATCTGCTTCCTGGTTGTTGAGCGTAGGTTCAGAGCGACGGATGGATGGATGGATGTGCTGTGTCGCTCGTGGGACACGAACTGAACTTCACGTGCTCTCCCCTACCCAAATTCATTTCGTAACCCGGGTCACTTCACCCCTGCAGATGCCGTGGGGAAGCGGTTACTTGACAGCAAGTGGGTGGAGGGTTTACCTAGCTATTCCCTTCTTCTTCGCTCGGCTCGTCGTGGACGTCCCCGGAAGTGACCGCTCGGAGGAGCGATGGCGTCGAGCCGCGACGTCATCGCTCCCTCCGAGACAACTCGGGCTTGGTGTCAAAGTTCCAAACCCACACACGCACACAAAAACTTCCGGTAAATTCTTTTGAAATAACGTTGTAAAATTTCAGCGAGGTCTGGCCGGCCTTTTTTTAATCTCTGGTCATTGTCGATTCTGCTGGATAACTTGTGCTCCGATGGTTTGGGACCTGTGGGGTGACCGCAACGTCGGACATCGTCACGTTTCAGATCTCACTCACTGCCTGTGACACCCACCGTGATCGGCTAAGATCACATGACGTGATCTCACAGCTCATACATGAGCAGAGCAGTAGTGAAAGAAGATAAAACACTGGTTGCCTTCAGTCACTCAATGATAAACATGCAGTTACCTGAGACGTGTCCAGGTGTAAGGCGTCGTCAAGCCCTGGGTCCAGGCATTCTGTTTGCCGGCTGGTGAAACATCACGAATCCTCAGGAATAGTTCACTGTTATCTGTCTCGTCCAGGACAGTAGGATGCAGCAAAGTGCCCATATGTGGTGATGAAGACCTATCCTTGTGGAAGGACATCACTAGTGACCAGGCGAAGGAGGAGAATGTAGGAGCCCACTTCGAAGCTTGACCATGGATGGATGACAGCCACTCTTGACGATGATGATGCGTCCTGGATTACAGTGCAAATGCATTATTATCAGTTTTATCACGATTATAGTAATCAGTCAAGGGGACAAGCAGACCCCGCAGCGATGATCTCAACATGATTAGAGAGTTGCCACAGGAACACCCGACAGTCGGTTTTAGCATGTATTTGCGCATGTGAAGCCCAAGCCTGTTCCATGACAGACCATAACATGCGTTGATGACACTATAATGTTGATGCTAACTAAAGCCTATCAGGACGTGAGAGTTAATACAGACAATGTTCTTAGTAACATAAATGCAAGCCTGTATGCTGATGACAGGTGCAAAGAGTAATTTGAATAATACAACATCGATCTCTTAGCCATAAGGTCCTGACAAAGGATTAGAGATCATGGTATGTAATACCCCAGCCCTCTGTAGGGCCCAAGGCACCGTACATGAGTGCAAAGGTAATAGAACTTCGACTAAGCAGCAGCTGAACATTCTCCCACATCTATTTTCTAAGAAGCAGAGGCCTGGGGAGTGCGCAACTCAAAACAGAAATTGTCCAGGTGCTTGTGCTCCAACTACGACCCCGTTCCATCAAGAACAGTGCACGCCGTTCATGACACCTGAAAGGTTACAGAAGGCGAGTGAGATAAACATCTCAGCAAGTGACCAAAAAGAGCTGTCTACAGGCGCATCCGGAAGCAGAGTTTTTTTCCCCTTTATGTGCTTGCACATGAGGTCAAGCCTCTGAATAGCAAAACTGCTCCAAAACAGAACCAATTCCTGACTGACAAGATTGAATGGTTGGTGCTATGGATGTTGGCGGACATCAGCTGAGCGTCCAGGTCCGTCCGCTAGTCACTCAAATTCAGAGCACTACTTGAACAATTCAGGCACGTCCGCTGAGCGTCCAGGCTTCCGTGCATGCGGGCGGACTGTCCGTCAACATCCATAGTTGGTGCTAACTGAAGTCTATAAGGATATGAGCGTGTTCATACAGGTAGAGAAACTTAATGATACAAAGGCAATCTAGTGTGCTGATGACAGCAGCAGCAAAGAGTAACATACTCAGAAATCAGAGCAAGGGCGTTGCCGCAGGTGGCAGCTGAGATCTTCAGCAGGAGAAGAGGTTGGGCACCGATGATAATGCGCATTGAGGGATGATGCTTGAGAAAAGTTGCTGGCGATGGAGAGTTAGCTAACTGGTAGAGTTGCTTTATGGTTGTAAAGATGTAAGAAGTTCTGGAGTGCATCTGGACTGTAATCGGATAGTGGTTTATCCCGGGTGCTGGTTTTCCTAGGGTTTCGTTTCTCTTAGGTTGTTGAAAAAGGACTGTAATAAGTAGAGGAGAGCTAAGACAAGGCCTGGAAGTTGCAGGTTAGATGAGCTATAATGGGGGGATCTGGATGGTTGTGAGTGTGCTGGGCGTAAAACCTGAACCTTGTTTAAAATCGGGGGTGAGAAGCTCCTTCACTCGAAAAAAGTACTCAGAAATCAGTCAAGCAGACAAACCCTGCAGCGTGCAGCAATGATATCTAAATGATTTAAAAATGACATCGCTAAATATATCTCTTGAAGAAAACTACGGCAAGCCTAAAAAAGCTAACATGAACCAATTTTGTAACAGAAAGTAGACATCTGAGAAGCAGAGCGGTGGAGGCGGGACAAACATTGTGCATCTTGTGTCACGGACGTTATTATGTAGTAATCATGTGCTTCTCATGCGGCCAGGAGTCACTTGGCTTAACCGTGACAAAGGCTTGGTGGCAAAGATCAATCCTGGCGTGAGGTACTAGAACCTGATAGATGAAAAGCACAACCTCTTAATGAACTCATTAAACCTCTAAACAAGAGAAGACACACTCCTACTGTCATAATTTACTAATTAACTTCACAATTTGTTATCTTTTTGCACGTGCCACCAAACTCAGTAAATCAATACGCTAGGGTCATCTACACAAAGTAATCTACAGCTTTAATGTTAACACAAACAGTGACTTGGCTAACCATCTTCATGAGTTGAATCACACTCCAAGGTTACGACATATGAATACTGCACAAGAAAAAAATTGGTGCACAGTAGGAAAGGTCGGATTCTGATTGCCAAGACTATTGATTGTCAACCAATTCTCACGCTCTTAAGCTTTCTGGAGTTTCCCACAACTTCCATGCTCACGTTCTCACAATAAACTGACCCTCAAACACTTGAAAAACGAATTTATCAACAGACTACCCTGCAGCCTGCACTGAGCAGCAAGGAATGGTGTTTCACAAATCAAGAAATTTCTAGCAGGATACACCAATCCTAATCAACCCCTTGAACCTGCACTAAACAGGAGGACCTCTTGGCATGGGCATTACCGTAGGCGGCTAATATTTAGAGATCACCAGCTATGCCACGATCTCCATGCACTAATTTATCTTCTTCCTGCCTCCTTTCGGAGCTGCGACAGCAGTAGCAGGCACGGCGAGAATGTATGAGGGAAGAAGCCTCACATCCAGCCCTTTTGCACAATCACCAAATGGGAGCGGTTAGTGGTAGAAATGGCTGGAGTCACACGGTGATAAATGGGTAGTAGGATTAGGGATTGATTTTTTAGCCCAATAGTGGCCCAAGAGCCTGAGTTGAATCTAAAAAAATCCCCAAGGTGTGACATGATAAGTACTAGAAGGTAAGGGCGCGCTTTGCCGCGCCGGATTTAATTGTTTTTGTCTAATGTATTTCCTTGTCTCTTGTTGTGGTTTTGAATAAGGCGTTTTATCATATTTTTCCATGTTTAGTTTGATAGATAAACAAAATATGTTATATCTCTTCATTATAACAATTTTGTGAGTGCTATGAGGATATTCGGCACAAAGTTTATGACAAAAACAAAAAATATTTCAAACTATTATCATTTATTTTCTGATACTAATGTTAAAACTACCCTTACTATTATTTGAAGGATTAACAATTTAACTGAAATATTAATGTATTTATAGAAAAACTAATCTCCACAGTAGAAAGCTAATCTATTATGCAGTCCCAGCTACCATGTTTAATTATAACCAATCTCGTCAATCCATGTGTAGGAGATTTTTTTTGTGAAACTCCATTGATGTATTAATTTTTTCTGCACCTGGAGAAACGTAAAGGTGCATTGTGTGGTTTTGTACTTCGCTTCGCGTACTCTCACCACTTGGTTAAGAGTTGAATTTAGGTCACACCACCAGCGTATGAACAAATTTGTTTAGCTAACAGTGACGTGAGGAGCGGTGAACGGTATAATGGCGCGGTGCGACGACAGTGCAGCTGCCGAAGCTACTCAGGCACAAATAAAGTTTCTCGCGGCAATGGTCATACACGTACATATAGTATAATATTTATATGAATAGATCTGTTGAAATAAGAAAGTTATGGGGAAAGTCGAGATGCATCTAGTTGTCGAAGGAAATTTCAAACTGTTAAACGAGTGCGAAACATTTGATAAAATTTGTCTAAAAAGATTCACACTTCGTTCTAAAATTAATAAGTTACAACTGACGAAATTCGAAACTGAGCACGGGAATGGAAACTACTCGTCGACATACATATATTTCGTTTATATCTTTTCTCAAATCAAAATATGGCTGTGTATATGGATGGGATTAGATAGAGTTGATTTTGTGGTGCATGTGTTGTACTAACATATATTAAAACATGACAAAGTAATTACATGCATGGGCCTATCAAAAAGCCTAAAGGATAAAGCAAGGTCCATCTAAGATTCAAAATGCATGATGAGGTGGAGTCACCACAATTCAGGAATTCTTGTGGGATTGTATGTTGTAGAGATTTGACATAGTTAAATAAATTGTATCGAATATGATCGATACTATATAAAAAAAGAAGAACATTCCACCAATAAATACTAAATAATTCACCAAAATATAGACAAAGCTGATATCTTACACCGTTTACATGCTATATTAATTTGTGCATTGGATCTAAATTGCATAAAATAAAATATAAACAAAAATAAATTGTATAAATACCACCAAAATTATATATCTGATTGGATGAATGCCATTCTCTTAACCTATAGTTTGTCATGTTCGCCACACGGTTCAACACCACAAGTTATTTTATTATGTACCCTCGTGGTCATGATTTTGTACACTCTAATGATTGCAACTGAGGCTAGGCAAACATAGGTCTTTCTATGTGTATGCATTCAACAATCTACAAAATACCCACATGCATTTTATTACATAATCTGACTCGTTCTCTAAATACAAGTGAGATATAGGCAAATATACGTAGAAAAAGTTCAAATATAAATACCCACATCATATTAATTTCATCAAGTAATAGGTGGCATCTAACAAAGAGGCGTATGACTCATCATTCTACCCCCATTCACCATCGATTTGTCGTTCACGGTTTCAACCGCAACTGCCACCACCACTGAGTCGAGCACTACTAACAACAATGGGGACATCGGCGGTCGATGCGAGAGGGGATATGGGTGTTCATGTGCAACTATTGTGAGGATTGTAGGAAACCTTTAAGCTCAGTGGCGTTGGGTGGCCACAGAAGGGAGCGCATGTGGCGTGCAAGTTAACGATGGACTACGGCTCAGGGAGTGGCATCAGGGATGGAGGTACTCTGTAGTCCCGGAGCCAGAGATGTGTGCGGAGAGTCCGGCTGCGCGTTCGGTTAATATGGTTAATTCGGTTCGGTTAATATGGTTATACGGTAAATACGGTTTCGATACTTCGGTAAATACGGTTTTGTACGAAAATACGGTTAGGTTTCGGTAATAACCATTTCATTTCGGTTCGGTTTCGGTAATAACCAAACTAACCAAAGTTGACGCGAATTTTGGAATAACACCTAAAATGTAGGATCATATATTTCATTTTATATATTTTATACAGCAGATTAGATGTGTTCCTTGAGTGAAAAACAAAAAGGCAATGAAATTTCGGCAAAAAATAAAATTGGTGCGAACCCTGGGGTCGAACTCACGACCTACAGTCGAGTAAACTGAATAATCCACGTCAAAACCAGTGGGATGGGCTTGGTTTTGTTTACTATAAGCATCGCACACGTTACATATCATAGTTTGTGAAAATTGGGCTGGGCATTCTGTACTCAGCTCAGCACTTCGGTTTATTTCACTTTAACCATATCTTTTCGGTTTAAACCGAATTAACCGAGTTCCTTTCGGTTAGGTGTTTTGCTAACTGTAACCTAACCACTAACCATAAAAAACTGAAATTTGGTTACGGTTAGGTTTTTTTCGGTTCGGTTTTCAGTTCCGGTTCGGTTATGTGCAGCCGGAGCGGAGAGGCCAACAAACTTTGCGTAGGGACGACTATTTTCGCTAGAATACGTCTCGAGGGACGCGAAGGGTGAGAAATGGTGTTGTGTGGCACAGGCCGCGCGACGCTACGTTGGATGCTCCGCATAAAAAATCGAAAAGACATGTTTAGGTTTCAATTTATTGAAATAAAACATAAAAACTACATGTATGTATTGTATACACTCTAGAATATGTTTTGTATTTTGGTCTACCCAAAAGGTGTAATTTTGAGGGGCAATGGAGCTACTTTCCTTTTTACAGCCACAGTTTTGTTTTTTTAGATGGAAATCTCTTTTTATTTCACCAAAAATTTAGTAGATAAGTACAAACATATGTATATATCCAATAGTTTTTTTTCAACTGGATTTAAAACTATGAACTACAAATAAATAAATAATGTGAGCTAAGTGGGGTCTACCATGATGTTGACATGTGATTTAGCAGATAAGCACGAACATATGTATATGTCCAATAGAATTTTTTTCAACTGAATTTAAAACTATGTACTATAAATAAATAAATAAATAAATAATGTGAGCTAAGTGGGGTCTAACATGATGTTGACATGTGAAAGAAGGAGAGAGCTCCAATTCTAGTGGGATTGTATTATGTAGAGATATAGATCATTTTACATTGTCCCAACAACATTAATGGAGATGCATAGCAAAAGTTAAGATTTACCAAATTTAGTTCACTTCTTGAAAGGTGTATAAACAATGTACTGTGGGTTAAAAAATTGCCTCTGATTTGATCAGAGCTGTTGAAACAGAAACATACCTGAGTAACATTGATATGAAGTTAGTTTTCGTATGCAATGCTAAAACTAGCATGACACAGCATTCCTGAACAGAAAATAGATAAGAAAATTAAATAATCAGCTAATGACGCAGTGAACATAGTAACCTTCGATCAAAACACTTATAAATGAGGAACACATACCTCTGACAAATCAATATTTGTCTACCCAATGACAAGATGGATATCCAGGATATGTAAAACGCGGATCTGATTCCACCATATGCACTTGGTAAGCATTGCAGCTTTGTGTGAGCTGTGTGTTTCGACAGGTATCGCACAATGTTTTTTCACATATCACACCACATCAATAGACTGAGTACAATCAATATCTCGGAGAGTAATCTTGCCAAGAAGCAGATCACTTGCATGCATGGTGCACAATGGGAGGCATTTCTTGTTCAGACTCTCATGAATGGCACTTAGTCCTTGGACCCACTTTTTTTCATTCAAAGGATCTACGTTGAGGCGATTCTGTAATAGACGTATTCTGTAAAGGACAGTGTCTGTTCCAGCACAAAAATGTGCCAGGCACGGTTGGGAGGTATCATCAACTGCTAGTCTGACTAAAATCATTGTCAAGGCTCCATCCACAGGTTTTGGATCGGAAAGACTCTTATCACCCATCATCTTGATCTCCCGCTCTGCTGGGAAGTATACTTCGGCCGCTCCATCTTCATTCATCACCTTCAAATCTTTTGTATAATGGCTAATTGCTTGTCTCTTAGTGCACTCATGCTTCTCTGCCAGTGTCAAGAAGCAGGAGAACCTCAAGTGATAGCTCACAACAATCTTGACCATTTTGAAATTCCGACAGCAGCAGAAGAAATCTAGCCACCTCCTCCCAACACCAGCATACCATTTGATGATATCTGCATCATCCAAACATAGAAGCAGCTTTATTGGCCGTGGACGTCCCATGGAATTTGTGAATCCAGCCAACTTCACCGCTTTTCTTACAAGCTCTACTGGTGCATTGACCCTCATCTTCAACTCCGTCAAGTCCTCAACAGTCCTCTTCTCGTATTCTCTCTCGTCCTCCTCGTCTGCTAGCCTCTCCTCGTCCTCAGTCATGTCATAGCCCCTCCTCGGCATCAAGAACCTGTCGACTGCTTCCTGTAATTGATCATATGAGTCCACCAATGCTGGTGGCAACTGATCCCTCACCCTACTTAATGACAAGAAGTCGCCAGATGTGAACAACCGGTGCCAGTAACGGCAATGGTCCTGCGACTTGAAGTATTCGACCACTGTCTCCTTTGCCCAACCCTTGAACTCCTGTCGCACTTCATCTTCAATACGGAAATCAAACTCGTACTCCTGCCCCGCCTCACCTTCTTGAACAAGTGGTTCAGTATCTTCAACCCAAGCTTCTTCCTCCGAGTCTCACGAGCATTCTTCAGCTCCTGCGCCTCTGCGGCCTTCCTCTTCAGATACATCTTCTTCGCCCTTTTCGCCTTCTCTGACATGGGAGGGTGTAAGACTGACGGCGGCACAGCTTGGAACTCCATCCCCATGAACTCCATCTTCTCTGACACTGCACTGTGGACTGAGCTCCCAAACCTGTCAACCTTCACCTCCAAGTCCTTCTCCAACACTCTGAGGATCCTATCTCTGACCTCAAGCGTGAGCATCTTCGACCCGGTCGTGACAACCATCATCTCGTCGAGATACCGGACAGCGTACACTCTCACAGGCGTATGAAGGACGCTCTCGTCCTTAACTCTGGGGTTCTTCTTGTGCACCTCTTCGCGGATGGCCATCACCTCTCTATCCACAGGATCGAGGAAAATGTTCAGCAGAGTGCCGGTGAGCTCCGACTCCTGCGGGAGCCCGCGGCTGAGCTCGGAGCCGCCGAGCTCGAAGGCTACCGCGTCGGACAGGAACAGCTCGCGCAGGTAGTCCAGGAACCCGGGATCGTCGACCTTGCAAGAGATGGCGTCGAGCAGGTGGCGGACGTGGCGGGGGGCGAAGGCTGGCGCGGGATGGCGACGCGGAAGAACCAGGTGGCGTTGGTGACGGAGCGGAGGTAGCGGATGGCGGCGTGGCGGGCGCGGTAGGCGAAGGTGGCGGCGCGCGGGGCGAAGACGGCGTCGAGGGCGGAGGCGGCGGAGAGCATGGCGAGGCGGAGCGGGAGGGTAGGGAGCGGGAGCGGGCGGCCCTTGATGCGGGAGGGGAGGATGAGGCGGAGGTGGGAGGAGGGAGAGGGCGGCGTTGCGGCGGCGGTGGTAGTGGGGAGAGGAGGGGGGAGGGGTGGGGGAGGGGCGGAGGGGTGGGAGCGGCGGCGCAGGAGGAGGGCGGAGGCGAGGAGGAGGGAGGGGTGGGAGAGGAGCGGGAGGAGGGAGTGGAAGCGGCGGGTGGCGGCCGAGTAGTGGTCGCGGCGGAGGAGTGCCTCGAGCTCCGCGGCGGAGAGCGGCGCCGGCGCGGCGGAGGTCGCGGTGGCGGAGAGAGAGCGAGGTGCGGGGAGGAAGACGGGGCGGTGCGCCCGCGCGAGGCGGCGGAGCATGTGCGGCGGCTGCGGCTGCCGGCGGCGGCGCAGAGTTGGGCCGCGGAAGGGCCGAGACGAGAGCCCGCCAGTCTTTTGCCCTCAGAAATCCGAAATCACTTTCTCAAAAAACAAAAATCATAGCGAAAATGAACCCAAGGAACAATCGCAAAGAGTGAACCATACAGTACGACCATAAATTTCACACGCAGGAATAACCAGTTAGGCGCACAAATTTTGAACTACTCCTAGAAGACAACTGCAAGGGACATTTATTTGACAAACTCTTTTAGTAACCTAGGAGTATTCGAGTAAACTGCAAGAAACAACCACATGTGAGAAATATGGACAAATACCAAATAAAATGCATCAAAGAGGTGTTTTTTTAATGAAGCCTTGATAATATTTCCCTAGTTATGGTGTTTTTTTTGTGATTATCTTTACCAATTCCCATAGACTAGGGCTTTTGCCTAACTTAAAGTCATACACGTAACCTTATCGTTTCATAGAACATTCCATATTAAAATATTTAAACAAATAGTGAGGTTTCAAGTGAAGAAAGTGTTGCAATCTCACAACTCAGTCCTAAGAGTCCCTTTGGTTTGTAGGAAAAAACACATTTCCAGATTGCACTAGCTATTCGAGGAATAACATTTCAGCATTGTTCGAGGGGAGCTACCAAAGCAGCGCATAATTTATCTAGATTGAGATCTGATTCAGATTGTAATTTTATTTGGATGGAGATCCTGTCCAATCAGTTCTAGATGATGTACATGAAAGCATTCTGTTATTAAGTAATGAATAAAGTGCTTGATGAAAAAAAAATAGCCCATCTGGTTTGTAGTAAAAATATATTAACAAAAAATTATAAATGATAAGTCGTGACATGTTAAATCACGCGGACACAAAAATACATGATTATATCATATAAGTTGTTTGCTTGCGCCATAACAAAAAGCACACATGAACTTTCCAAAGAAAACCGCATCATAAATACCGATGAGATCAAAACCAACGGTAGACACTTAAATGAGAATCCCCACCTAGCAGATGGAGGATCGCAGATCGTGACACCAAAGTTCAACTATGTCGAAGAACAAGAAGCAACTGAGACAAGGTCATCTTATCAAGATCACGTAACCCAAGATTAAATGTTCCACCAACATAGCCAAAAGGCCACAAATACGTGAGATATGGACACGCCAACGATGCCACCTGAAATGCAACATAGTGTCAGTCAACGAAGCACAGCGTTTCGGAGGACGGGTTTCATGGAGCATTTTTGAAAAAATAAAATAAAAAATATTTCTAATTTTCAAACTTCTAGGTGTAGAAAATGGTTATTCCTATCGGTGGTCACAAAAATTATACAAAATATTATTTATTTTGAGCTGTAAAAAATGATATATTTCTAGATATGGGGCACCGAACAATGCAATTTTTTAAAAAATAAATCAGTTTGTCATTTTTTTGAAGAATGGAATGCAATTGCAAAACCATATAATACGTCATTGCGATCATTTTGTACTTTTCTAAGATCTTTTGAAACTTTAAAATATCGATTTCAGTTTTTTTTATATAGAAATATGACCCTATGGAGGCCGTCCTCTAAAGCAACTTTTCGTGAATCAACGCGGCTTAAGAACTTCATTTAGCCTCTTCCTCGTTAACATGTTTCACAGTAGCGGATTGATGATCTCCGATTCAAAATAAATTTCACAGAACTGATAGTTCAAATTTGGAGTTACTCCTAGTACTACCTCCGGTCTATTTTTTTTGCATGGGTCCACTTAAATTGTCACGGGAGAACTGCAAGCATCTCATGACAATTTTTTTTAGGGTAAACATCACTTTATTTTATTTATCAATTTAAATCATTACATCCGATGTTTATGTACCTCGCATATCTAGATCGATGGGCCCACTTAATCCGGCCGTATTTAGATTGCTGCGGCCCGTCCGTCTTGGTTCCGAGCTCTGAACTTTTGATTCCTCGACCTGACACGAAGCACAGTGAGGCAACTGACGCGCCCGCGCTTCCCGCTACGCCCGTCGCCGCCGGATCCACCGCCACCTTCGCATCACACCGCCACTGTCACACCACTCCGGTGAGCCTGTTTTCGTCGGCCGATGCCGTCCGCGCCGCCCCTCTCGTGGCGCCTGGCCCTCCCGCTCGTCGCCTTCGTCTCCGTCCCCTTCCTCCTCCCGCTCACCCTCCCGTTCCTCCTCCTCCGCCCATCCGACTCCTCCCCTCACCCTCTCTCCTCCCACCGCCTCATCTGGCTCCCGTCCATTCACATCGGGGTTCCATCACCGCCGCCTCCGCCGCCGCGACCAACGACACAAACGCCACTGGCGCCGGCACAAACGACGCCATCCCTTTCTCCACCACCGCCACCGCCGGCAACAAAAGCGGTGTCTCCACCACCGCAGCCCAAGGCCGCCATAGAAGCAACACCCGAGCGGTGCGACATTTTCGACGGGACTTGGGTCCGGGCTGACAACGACGACGACGACGTGCGGCCGCTGTACGAGCCGGGCACGTGCCCGTACGTGGACGAGGCGTACGCGTGCGCGTCCAACGGGCGCCCCGACGCCGGGTACACGCGGTGGCGCTGGACGCCGCGCGCGTGCCGCCTCCCCAGGTTCAACGCGACGGACCTTCTGTCGAGGCTGCGGGGGCGCCGCCTGATGCTCGTCGGCGACTCCATGAACCGGAACCAGTTCGAGTCCATGCTCTGCATCCTCCGCGCGGCGCTCCCCGACAAGTCCAGGGTGTTCGAGACCCACGGGTACCGCATCTCCAAGGGCCGCGGCTACTTCGTCTTCAAGTTCCCGGTAACATAAAATCCATGTCGCGCGCGATCAGATCGACCAAGCAAGTAAGCACCATTGATGGATCGATCGAAGGTTGATCAACTGATGGAGGGTGAATCATTGCAGGATTATGACTGCACGGTGGAGTTCGTGCGATCGCATTTCCTGGCGCGGGAAGGGGTGCGGCTGAACCGGCAGGGGAACTCGAACCCGATCCTGCAGATCGACCGCGTGGACAAGACGGCCGGCCGGTGGAAGAAGGCCGATGTCCTCGTCTTCAACACCGGCCACTGGTGGACGCACGGCAAGACGGCCAGGGGTACACCGTACACCACTCCTGTCCATTGATTTGCTCGAGGGCATATTCAGGTGATTGATAAAACAGATGAATAATGTATGTGTGGCTGCAGGAAGAACTACTACAAGGAAGGCGACAAGCTGCACCCGCAGTTCGACTCGACGGAGGCCTACCGGCGAGCCCTCAGGACATGGGCGCGGTGGGTCGACAAGAACATGGACCCCAAGAAGAGCGTTGTCTTCTACAGGGGATACTCCACCGCGCACTTCAGGTTGTCTGATTGATTGATCGATGACAGATAATTGTACATGGTACACTGATTCAGCTCGAGCTGTGCCTCACGAGTACTTCTTGCATTGGATCGATGCAGGGGAGGGGAGTGGGACTCGGGCGGATCCTGCAGCGGGGAGACGGAGCCGGCGTTCAGGGGCGCCGTCGTGGACAGCTACCCGGAAAAGATGAGGATCGCGGAGGAGGTGATCGCGGGGATGCGGTTCCCCGTGCGGCTGCTGAACGTGACGAGGCTGACCAGCTTCCGTAAGGACGGCCACCCGTCGGTGTACGGCATGCCGCCGGAGAGGAGGAGGAAGGTGTCGAGGAGGAAGCAGGACTGCAGCCACTGGTGCCTCCCCGGCGTGCCCGACGCATGGAACGAGCTCATCTACGCGTCCCTCGTCTTGGAACCCAACCCCAGCTCGTGGGAACGCAGATGATACTACTGTACATGGGAGCTTCAGCTTGTCATTGTTTACACGTATTCGCATGGGTCTTGAGCTTGATGGCCTGATGGGTGCCAATGTGGAACTTTTTGATTAGTTGGTGTTGTGTGTGTCCAATTAGACATAGCATGTATTCACATGTCATTTCTGTAATTATCTAAGGGCACTCCAAGAGAGCTGACAAAAATTTGGCTACCAAAACTGATTTTGGCTAGAGGACAGAGAGGGTTTGGGAAGCCAAAATATTTTCCGCTTTTCCAGCAAATAAAAAAAACATGATATCCATATCAGTTTTTACATGTGGGGTTGGGGCTAGTCACCAATGTGACACTACGACATTTGTGCGAGAAATTCAGCCGTGGCGCGAATCGGCTCGCGCATAGCGGTGACTTGAGAGTTGGGAAAATTATCATTCTCGTGAAATTCATCAACCTGATTTTCTTCAAACAAAATTAACAGTGGTAGCTAGCAATCAGCAAAATTCTCAAACAAAATTCAGAGCTGCAAGCACTAGCAAGCAGCAGCTAGCAATCAACAGACATTTTTTCAAAGTAGCAACCAGTTATTATGGGTCATCTTTTCGATATGCTCCTAGTACAATTATAAGCTGTGTTCTCTGCGGTTTTCCATTCTAGCTATTCTGGGTCATTTTATTCCCAAATACCATACTCCCATTGAACAAGCCAACAAACAGAGGAAGACACCGGTAAGTGTTATTTGCTCCCGGGTACCAGTGAACCCTCCAATTTAAAAAAAGGAAAAATTATATTTATGAGTTTCAAAAAATTATGGAAAAAATCACGTGTGTAGGTAATGGTGTATATCATAAACGTGTAAAATTTTATTTTGAAATAATTTATATTATGGGCTATACAAAAATGACAAAATAAGGTAAAACTTAGAGATTTGAAAATAGGCATATTTAGAACCACAATTTGTCATTTTTGTATAGCTAAAAATACAATGTATTTGGAGTTGATATTTACACGTTCATGGAATATACTATTGCCTACTACCGGGATTTTTTTATAGAATTTTTTGAAAGTCATAAATATGATTTTTAATTTTTTTAATTAGAGGGTTCACCGGTGCCCGGGAGCAAAAAAGTCTCTACCGGGAAGACACGTGAAACTTTGTTTACACAACCAAAAGGAATACGTATTCTTTTAAAAAAAAGGAATACGTATTAACGTCTTTACGCAACCGTTTTCTGGACGCGTACTCCTAGATCCCTGGTGAAGAACAGGCTAGAGGAAGAGCCCCCCACACTCGTGAGTCGTGACTTCGTGAGAGACCACCGGCGCGCTCTCCCCAAAAACTCATCTCGCCGGCGGCGGAACGCGATGTCGACGGTCCGGCGGTTCGGAGTGGCGGCGGCGGCCGCCGCGTTCATCGCCCTCGCGGCCTTCGGGTCCGCCTCGGCGTCCAAGCCTGCGTCCTTCGTCAAATCCACCGTCAAGGCCCACGACGTCGTCATCTTCTCCAAGTCCTACTGCCCGTAAGCCCCCGTCCCGTCTCCTCCCAGCTCTCGATTCGCGATTTTCCTCTGCGAGTTTGCGCTGTAGTTGCTCCGGTGCTGCTGCCGGGTCGCGCTGATCTGATCGTGGCGCTGTAGATCGTATGGGAGCCTTGCTTTGTGATTTAGCCTGTAGGGTTGGTCAATTAAAAATTTCTGGTAGGGCTGTGATTGTAGGATGGAGGTAATCTGTGTCTGGGGAGAAACCGAGATCCCAAGTGCTCGTCTGCTTCACGATCTCAAGTGTAGAGCGGTCGATTTTCGTTTTTGTATATATTGTACTAAAATCAGAATTGGAATCATATCAACCGTGGAACGAGATCGCAAGTGCTCGTATGCTTCACGATCTTTCGAATGGCCCAGAATTGAACCGTACTAAGTTACAGCTAATCGTTACTGAACTGAACACTGGGGAGGTACTGTGGCCATCTGGCCTTGCTTGATGTTGGTGATCGAAGTGTGTATTTGCTCACAATTCTTGATACACGTGATAAGACAAGTGGCTGTTACTTTTACTCTGCTTGTTTGATCTGACAAAAAATATTCTGCTTGTTCTGGTAGTCAATCAAATCAGGGTTTTGTTTCATGTCATAGACATTAGATGATGTAGTAGAATCTGGCTCTCTACTTCCCTATTAGAATGCTCAATCTGGTCAGCATGATGGATTTGTCACTTAAATCTTATAGTCTGATTAGCTCACCAGAATTATGCAAGTACAGTGAAAGAAAGCTTAACTCAAATGTCAGTGTGAAGTTGAATATTTGAGTACTGATATGATCAGATAATATATGAAACGGGAAAACATTGATGTATGTCACATATGAATATCGAATTCTCTTTTTTGAGCCAGAATAATGAACTATGATGGTGATGCCCACAGTTGTAAAACCCAACCACTGAAAGCTTGCACAGTTCATTTATCTCGTACTGTCAAAAGAAATTCTATGTTTAAGTACTCGATTTTTGCAGGTATTGTAGAAGGGCGAAGGCTGTGTTCAAGGAGCTGGAACTGAAGAAGGACCCATATGTCGTCGAGCTCGATCAACGAGGTTTGTTTTACATCCATGTTCTTATTGTATTTATTAGTTTGCCATATGGTACCATGTTATTTGTTATCTATCTGTACAGGATGTTGTCTTCGGTATATAGTGTTATATCCTCTACTTCGAAAAAACAGTTGGTTATATATTTTGTGTTCTCGTCGTTCTAGTAATCTCGAGGTACATGTCTTGAGCATAAAGCCATGTTGTACCCTTAGTGGGAGTTCCATCTTCTATTGAACTAACCACGTGTTATCTATGGAGTATATTTATTAGAATGTTATCACATATTAAAACAAGGTTCAGATTACACTTTGATAGCATGTGATGGATTTTTTTTTCCTTTTTGCACTTATGGTGCAAGTGAACTAGGACCCTCTTCTCCTCTTAATGAAAAGATCCACAAGAGCTTTTTGTGCATTCTCTAGAAAAACACATTTTAGCAACGAGGTCATCAGATAGTAGGTCAAACCTCTCAAAAAAATATAGCAGGTTAAAGGAGGAGGGTTGTGATAGGCTTGGCGATCCAACGTAAAAACTAGTCAGTCCCATGGATATGAAATCCATTTGGGCGAGAGTAGTACTAGGGTGGGTGACCTCCTGGGAAGTCCTCGTGAAAGGTTTCATATCTAAGGGTTGTGATAGGCTTGGCGAGCCAACGTAAAAACTAGCCAATCCTATGGGTATGAAACCCATTTGGGCAAGAGTAGTACCAGGATGGGTGACCTCCTGGGAAGTTCTCGTGAAAGGGTTTTATATCTAGCCTACCCAACTTGTTTGGGACAAAAGGCTTTGTTAAGATAAAAGGTTAAAAGAATTAGCTACCTAAGACAAAAGACATTTATAAAGTGATGAAAGAAGGAAGGCTTTACGGTTTTATGCGTCAATTTCCAACAAATGTCTGTTCTCATATACTACACAGCAAGGCCAAATTATCATTGACTTCAGATTAAACCAGTCTCGACCACCGTTCCATTTGGTTCGTGTATTGTTCTTAGACCTGGGGCCTGACAAGGTTACTCTATTGCCGATAATATTATTTAATTTCTATGATAAAACATTTACTCTGGTTGTGCTGCAGAGGATGGTGGGGACATTCAGGATGCGTTAGCTGACATGGTTGGCAGACGTACGGTCCCTCAAGTGTTTGTCCGTGGAAAGCACTTGGGAGGCTCTGATGGTATGTAGTGTTTGGTACACAGATCAGTTACAACAATGATTTCAAAGAACTCACTTTACACCCTGACTCGTACTTATATTGACAAAAATACAGATACAGTTGACGCGTACGAAAGCGGGAAGCTGGCTAAACTTCTGAACATTGCTGTCAAGGACGATCTCTGAATGTTAGTTTAGCACCAATCTCATCCCTCTTGTTTTGAGGTTACCGAGGCCTTGCAATGTAACTGGATTAACATTTGCGCAGAACCTAGCAGTGGGATTTGTGTGACCGTATAAACTGCTTTAACTCTATTTTGTGGCAATCCCTCCGTTACCTTCGCCGTGATTGTTCCATCGTTGCCACGCTGCTTATATTGCATATCAAGTACGAACCACACAGTAGTCTTCTTGTCGGGCATAAACCTGATTCACTTCGCCACTATTGCTGAGATTGTCACAGCGCATGTTAAAGACATGAATCTTTCAGGATAAAGGTGCATAGACCATGGGCGACTGATGGTGATCTGCCAAATCAACCTTTTGCTCCCTACAGGTCAGTTCGAACCAAGAAGAAACCATGTATATACAGTAAGGCACAAGCACTTCTGGGCACGATGAACGTATTTTTCGAGAGTTCGCTACCATGTACCTTAACTTTATATAGAAGATAGGGAGTAAATTTTACAAGATCATAGCAATGAGCAAGAATGGCCAAGGTAGAGCACACACACAGCTTATTCATACCATGAAGCCAAATAACAGTAATACAAGCTAACCCATAAAAGGGACACCAATTTGCAGTTACTCTCATATGTAGCTTTTGAGTATTATTTAGTTGTTAAGGAGACACAGTTGAGAATTTGGTGTCTACAGCTACACCTTGCCCGCTTCTTTGTAACAAAACGTAATTGTTTCTTCATGTAAAAAAACACAATTTTTTGCTTTGTCCATCAAAACGATACTGGAAGAAACATTCATGCTGTGTTTGGATGCAGTGAATTGAGCATAGAATTGAATCGGCAATGGAAAACCAAATCAACAAATTCAATGGAATACCACAAAGAGTGTTTGGATGCGTGTGGTATTCGGCTATAGAATTCAGGTTTCAATGGAATACCAAATCCTGTTTGGATGTCACATATGTGGAAATGAGAGTATTTTTGACTTTGAACAATATAACCTCTGTAATATGAATGAAAATATACCAGTATATTTCAGATGTTTCTCAATATTATTTTTCACACAATAATATGTTAGTAATCCAGAAAATATAAGACACATGACATAAATAGCACAAAATGGATACATAATGTCTCACAAAAATATCACAAAGTGGATAATTATGTCTTACAAATAGTTGAAAGTGGATACATCATGTCTCACAAATAGCACAAAGTGGATACATCATGTCTCACAAATAGCACAAAGTGGATACATCATGTCTCAAACAATCCATAAACATGAAAGTAAATAATATGGTAGCAATCATCAAGACAAGGTCATGAGCCATGCCTTTCTCATTTCCATGGGTAGTGCCATGAGTGATTCGAAGGTGCGCTCGTTGGCGGTGACCTTCGCATAAGCTATCAACAGATCATTACCCACCAAATCTGGTATTTTCTTCAGTTCAACCAGGATTTCAGATGAAGGAGTAACCTTCGGGGCTGCTGCTGGTGGTGGTGGTGGTAGTGGGACGGTTGAGATCAAAGCCTCCTCAAACGTCATTCTCAGCTCCCCCACCATGCTCATGATAGCATCAGCAGTGCGTTGCTTCTTCTTCTTAGGCAGCTCAGGTGTTTCTTCATCATCCTCCACAACCACCCGAGGAACAGATGAGGATCCAACTTGAGCACCCTCACCTCCTGTCCTTGCACCTGCACCTGTGGCATGGTCTTTTGAATATATAGTAGAGATAGCTTGCCAATTCTTCACTTCTTTGTGCCTATATGGAGCTGCATCCTTGTTTGCCTACATAATATGCACATATATTAGAGATGACGTTCAAGTTGCAAAAGAATGCATAGTCAACTTGCAAAAGAATTAGTATGTTACATACCTCCACATATCTAGCCCACACTTCTTCACTGTCAACACTCACCTTGTTATTATCCCAATCCCATCCAAAGCCACTCTGCGAAAGCATCTTGTTGATGACATCATATTGCTTGTCTAATGTCTTAATTCTTGCTACTATCTTGTCCTTGTTGATGACAACGTTACATGTCTCCTTCACATGCTTTATGCAAGCATTGTACACATGTTGCTTCCAACCATTTTGTGCATGGTCACCTCTGTTGTGATGATCAACAAGAACGGACAATAATGCGGTGTCCATCTCATTACTCCATGCAAGGTAAACCCTACTGCCCTTTTTTTTCTCAGCCATGCTTCTACAAGTGACATATGTAATACAAGTAAGGAGAAACATCAATATGTAGATAGGTAAAACATATATATATATATATATATATATATATTCAGCCAAAGGTTCCATGATAGAAATATCACACAAATGGCAAAAGCATCATCTTCTAGCTACCACAAAATGGGGACGATCAGCTACATTAATACTACAACACTACTCCATTGCTAGTTCGTCATGTGTCACAAGGTACTCAGCAAACAACTCATCAGCTAAATCCTGCCTAAAATCGTTCCAACCGTCGCTTGGTTGGACACTTGTAATTAGTGGGACATCTGCAGGTGCAGGGTTCATAGCTGCTAGTTCAGCGTCGATCTCCTGCAGCAATAGATCATCTCTCACATGTTGTCTATCCCTTGCATAGTTGTGTAACACACAACAAGCATTAATAATTCGAATATGCAAATATTTATGTCATAGTTAGCATTTGTTACCCAACAGCCCAAAACAATCTACAATCCATATCGACTTGCATTACCTGGTCTTCTATGGGAAAGAAAGAACAAGACCGCAGGATGGCCCATTTTTTCTTCAACAGCCCAAAACATCTCTCCACTACATTTCTAGCACGAGCATGCCTCAACTTGTACAACTCCTTTTCAGTTTTGGGGCCCTAGTAAACTAGCAGCCCACTCCTTCAAGTGGTACCTAGTGGATCGAAATGGAGATAGAAATCCAGCTCCATTTGTATAGCCCGCATCAACTAGGTAGTACTTTCCTATATGGCAAATGCATAAGTTATTTATGAATTAAACATGAGAAAAGAAAGCCAAGAGCAAAGAGAGGTACCATGTGGTACAACAAATGCATCTTGGCGGTCAATTCTCATGGCATCTTTCAACACTTTTGAGTCCGATGCCGAGCGCTCCCAACCAGGAAGAACATAGAGGAACTTCATGTTCCAATCAACCACACCCAACATGTTAGTGGTGATGTCTTGTTTTCTATTCCTGTACCTCCCTTTGTCAGCCACCTTAACAAACACTTCAATATGACACCCATCTAGAGCTCCTAGAGCATTGGGAAACCACTTCCATTTGTAATCATCGGGAGGGGTGGCAGTAGGCTCAGGAAGCTTGATGAACTCCCCGGTTAGAGACAAGATAGCAGTTAACACATTACCAAAGTGCCTACTGGTTGTCTCTAAAGACCGCTCATAGCCAATCATCCTCATTTTAGTTCCATGGCCAACTACTTGTAAAAACATAGCAACATTTTCTTCTACCGTGACATAGGTTGTATCTTTGAGACCACACTTCTCACGCAGCATAGCACAAAGATTATGAAAATTTCGTTTGGTTAAACGCAGCTCATCATAGCAGCGTGTCTCCGTCCCATTGTATGTTCTTTTCAAAACATACTTCCTATATGCAACCCTTTTCTCAAAGTCATCAAAGGCACCTAGGTCCCTCGGTAACCTCTGAGTACTAGCATATGCTAATGCAACCATAGACACCTCAAAATACATCTTTGTGAGCATTATCCTTTTTCTTTTTCGTCTTTTGTTCTCTTCACAAATGTAGTGAACCAATTCTTGGTGAGACATGATGATTCTACAATGCACAAACAAATTCGTTTTAAGATGGAAGCATTAAGATGGAACCAATCTGCATATGCTCATGAACAAATTCGAAACAGCAAGATGTGTCATGTGGGTGTCATGGTACAACAAATGCATTATGTTTTAACATGGAAGCATAAAGATGGAACCAATCTGCATATGCATATCACAAATTCGAAACAGCTAGATGTGTCATGTGGGTGTCATGGTACAACAAGCACAAATCTGCATGGTTGGAAACAGCAAGCAAATAATCGAAACAGCAAGCACAGTCGCGAGCGCAAGCCTCGCCCAGAGCGACTACGACGCGAGCGACTACGGCGCGAGCGACGCGAGCGACGACTACAGGTGCGAGCGAGCCGTGGAGGGGAAGCGCGGACGCGAGCGACGCCGCGGGAGGGGAGGCGCGGGCGCGAGCGACGCGCCGCGAGAGGGGTCGCGCTGACACGAGCGACGCCGCGGGAGGGGACGCGCCGACGCGAGCGACGCCGCAGAAGGGGACGCGCGGACGCGAGCGACTACGACGCGGGAGGGGAGGCGCGGGAAAGGGCAAGATGGGGAGAAGGAGGCCGGGGAAGAGGAGGAGGTGGTGTCGTACCTGCTCGGGCCGCCGGCGACGAGGTGCTCGGAGGAACGGCGGCGGCGGGACGAAGGTCGACGGAGCTCCTGCGTCGCCCCACGCGAGGATAAGGTCGCTTCTGTTTCCGAGCGTGTTTCCGAGCCCCAGACCTCAGAAACGCCTTGCGTGCTTTTTGCTGGGCCGATACCCCCGTCACGGAATTGGTGGGCCAATTCCAGGTTCAATTCATAACACATCCAAACAGCAGAAATAGACCCCCAATTCTAGATTCCCCAATTCTATGCCCAATTCTATGCATCCAAACACAGCATCAGATGATTCAACTAGGACATGCCACACAGTCTAGGATCCAAGTTTGAACTACAAATGCTGATTTTGCCACTGAGGTTGGTTAGTGTCTTCACCTCTGTGCATTGGCCCAAACCAGGATTCCTGTGTAGTCATAGCGGCAGAAGAGCAGCTCCCTACCGAGACGTAACAATCTTAAAGGCATCTCAAAACCGAATACCGGCACCGGCATCGTGTATGCTTTGAGCCAAATGTTCTTCTCGGAGTTGCTCAGTAGCCATATATCGATCACACGGTGCATCCTTTGGACCATGCACAGGGCGTCATTAAGGTCAGCAATGGTTATGGCCTCCATACCTCCTTGTGGTCCTTGGATAACTTCCACTTCTCATTATCGAGAGAAAATTGCAAAAAACCACCACAATTGGTGGTTAAGCTTGAAAAGGGACAAAGATCAGGTGACATGCAACCGTGTGCCTCGTGGCCTCCCATCCACCGCCCAACCTGCATCCAACGGACAACAGCACTCCAAGGCAAAAACAACATCCAGACACAGACCAAATCGGGCACGCGCGGGTCAGCGGAAAAATCTGGCGGGGAAGGCAGGGAAAAGGCGGGCTTTGGCGCGGCAATTCGCCGGCGTCTCCTCGTCTCGCGGCCTTCGCCGGCTGCCGCCGCCGTCGCCACCGTCCGCCACGGGAACCATGGCCGAATGCCGCCGCGGGAGCCGGGGACGAGCTCCGCCGCGAGTCGGGACGAGCGCCGCCGCTTCTCAGGTCCCCTCTCTCTGTCTCTTATTCCATTAGTGCCAGGGGCAGAGCTAGCTCCCGGGCTCGTCCGACAACTCTTCACTGCATATTAGTCTAATTACTGTGCTTAGTAGCTAGCTCCCGGGCTATTTTGAGTCAGCACTACATCTCAGTTAGCTTTTACCTTGTTCCACTAATTTGTATACACTGTTTTTGAATTTGGCAGAATTGTGCGTTGTGCGATGGGATCGATTGGCAACATGATACCCGAAATTGGTATGCGATTCAGAAACCCGGATGAGGCTTGGGAGTTCTGGGTGCAATATGGAGGTCACATAGGCTTTGATGTGAGGAAAAGAAATACCATCAAAGGCAGAACTGATGGAACAATCACTTCATGTAGGTTTGTTTGTTCCAATGAAGGCATTCGAAGGAAAAGTCAAATAGATCATGAGCCGAAGCGCATTAGAGCTGAAACAAGAACCAATTGTAAAGTTCGGATGATTGTTTCATTTGATCGAGTGGCCAAATTTTTTGAAGTCACCGAAGTTGATTTGGAACACAATCACCTCCTTCAATTGCCACAAACCTGTCACTTGTTGGCATCACAAAGGAAGATTTCAGATGTGCAAGATTTAGAGATAGAAACAGCCGATGATTCTGGAATTATGCCAAAAGCTTCACATGAGTTTGCATGTCGTCGAGCTAGTGGGAAGTTCAACGTTGGTTACACTTTGACTAACCCAAAGAATCATTTGCGAACCAAGCGGCAGCGGGAGATGGCTTATGGACATGCCGGTAGTATGCCGGTTGTCTTCTCCTTTTGTGCCATCATGTTTAGATCTTGTGAGCTGCCTATCATGATCAAGATCATCTTATTGTAATGCTACATGTTGTGTTTGCTGGATCCGATGAGTATTGAATACTATGTCAAGTTGATTATTGATCTATCATATATGTTGTTTATGATCTTGCATGCTCTCCGTTATTAGTGTAGGCTTTGGCCAAGTTTATGCTTGTAACTCCAAGAGAGAGTATTTATGCTAGATAGTAGGTTCATGCCTCCATTTAATCTGGGACAGTGACAGAAAGTTCTAAGGTTGTGGATGTGCTGTTGCTCTAGGGGTAAAACAGCAATGCTTTGTCTAAGATATTTGTATTATTTACATTATGCACCATACTTAATGCAATTGTCTGTTGCTTGCAACTTAATACTGGAAGGGGTGCGGATGCTAACCTGAAGGTGGACTATTTAGGCACAGATGCATGCTGGATAGCGGTCTGTGTACTTTGTCGTAATGCCCAAGTAAATCTCATAGTGATCATCATGACTTGTATATGCATTGTTATGCACCTCTCTATTTTGTCAATTGCCCAGCTGTAATTCGTTTACCCAGCATGTTAGTATTTTATTATGGAGAGACACCACTAGTGAACTGTGGACCCGGTCCATTCTTTTACATCTGAAATACAACCTACTGCAATCATTGTTCTTTTTCATTCTCTGCAAGCAAACATCATTTTCCACACTATACGCCTAATCCTTTGTTTTCAGCAAGCCGGTGAGATTGACAACCTCACTGTTTCGTTGGGGCAAAGTAGTTTGATTGTGTTGTGCAGGTTCCACGTTGGCACCGAATCCCTGGTGTTGCGCCGCACTACACTCCTTCACCAACAACCTTCAGAACATCGCCGACTTCCTACTGGTCCGATTAAACCTTGGTTTCTTACTGAGGGAAACTTGCCGCTACACTCATCAACCTTACTCTTGGGGTTCCCAACGAACGTGTGTTTACACGCATCAAGCAAGTTTTCTGGCGCCGTTGCCGGGGAAGTCGAGTTGCTTCTGCAAGGGGAGTCTCTCACTTCCAATCTCTTTACTTTGTTTTTGTCTTGCTTATTTTATTTTTATTTTGTCTTGTTTGCTTTCTTTATATCAAAAACACAAAAAAATTAGTTACTTGTTTTACTTTTTGTATTTCGGCCTAGTTTGTTTTGCTAAAATGAGTACTCCTGAGAACACCAAGTTGTGTGACTTCACTAGCACAAATAATAATGATTTCATATGCACTCCTATTGCTCCACCTGCTTCTAAAGCAGACTTTTATGAAATTAAACCTGCTCTATTAAATCTTGTTATGAAAGAGCAATTTTCTGGTGTTAGTACTGATGATGCTGCTGCCCATCTTAATAATTTTGTTGAACTTTGTGAATGCAAAAGTATAAGGATATAGATGGGGATATTATAAAACTGAAATTATTTCCTTTCTCTTTGAGAGGAAGAGCTAAAGAATGGTTGCTATCTTTGCCTAGAAATAGTATTGATTCATGGACAAAATGCAAAGATGCTTTCATTGGAAAATATTATCCTCCTGCTAAGATTATATCTTTGAGAAGTAGCATTATGAACTTCAAGCAATTTGATAATGAACATGTTGCCCAAGCATGGGAGAGAATGAAATCTTTGGTAAAGAATTGTCCTACCCATGGACTGACTGCTTGGATGATCATCCAAACCTTTTTTCTTCAAGGAATTTGTTGGATTCGGCTGCTGGAGGGACCTTTATGTCCATCACTTTGGGTGCAGCAACAAAGCTTCTTGATGATATGATGATCAACTACTCCGAATGGCACACTGAAAGGGCTCCTCAAGGTAAGAAGGTAAATTCTGTTGAAGAAACTCTTCCTTGAGTGAAAAGATTGATGTCATTATGTCTATGCTTGTGAGTGGTAAATCTCATGTTGATCCTAATAATGTTCCTTTAGCTTCATTGGTTGCTCAAGAAGAGCATGTTGATGTGAACTTCATTAAAAATAACAATTTCAACAACAATGCTTATAGGAATAATTTTGGTAACAACAACTATAAGCCATATCCTTCTAATAGTGGTAGTGGTTATGGTAATTCTTACAACAATAGTAGGAGTGTACCCTCTGATCTTGAAGTCATGCTTAAAGAATTTATCAATACACAAACTGCTTTTAACAAATCGTTGAGGAAAAGTTTGGTAAAATTGATGTTCTTGCTTCCAAGTTGATAGTCTTGCTCTTGATGTTGATCTTTTGAAACTGAAAGTTATGCCTAATGAGGTTAAAGATAGTAAGCCTTTTGCTACAGCCAATGCTATCCAAGTTAAAATTGACAACAATATTAGGATGTTGGCTGAATTGCATGCTAGGTGGGAAAGAGAAGCTGAAATTGATAGAAAGAATAGTATAGCTCGAGTTTGTACTATTACCACCACTAGTAATGCTGAAGCATCACATGTTAGTAAACCTCCTACTATCAATGGTAATGTTATTGGTGTTGGCAATGTTTCCACTTCTACTATAAAGTGTGCAAAATTGCCTAAAACTGCTGAAACTGTTTCTGATAAAAGTGCTGAAATTTTTCGAAGTATTGGAGGCAATGGTCCCATTACTTTTGATCATAATGATTTTGATTTTGATGGTTGTAGCATTTCTGAAGTTATTATGTTCTTGCAAAAGCTAGCTAGAAGTCCTAATGCTAGTGCTATAAACATGGCTTTTACAAAACATATTACAAATGCTCTCATGAAAGTTAGGGAAGAGAAATTAAAACTGAAGCTTCTATCCCTAGGAAGTTGGAAGATGGTTGGGAGCCCATCATTAAAATGAAGTGAATGATTTTGATTGTAATGCTTTATGTGATCTTGGTGCAAGTATTTCTGTTATGCCTAAGAAACTTTATGATATGCTTGACTTGCCACTTTGGAACACTGTTATTTGGATGTTCATCTTGCTGATAACTCTATGAAGAAACCTTTGGGGAGAATTGACAATGTTCATATTATGGTTAACAATAACCTTGTCCCCGTTGATTTTGTTGTTTTGGATATTGAATGCAATGCATCTTGTCCTATTGTTTTGGGAAGACCCTTTCTTCGAACTGTTGGTGCTGTTATTGATATGAAAGAGGGGAATATTAAGTATCAATTCCCTCTCAAGAAAGGTATGGAACACTTCCCTAGAAAGAGAATGAAGATGCCTTTTGATTCTATTATTAGAACAAATTATGATGTTGATGCTTCTTCTCTTGAGAACACTTGATTTTCACTTTCTGCGCCTAGCTGAAAGGCGTTAAAGAAAAGCGCTTATGGGAGACAACCCACCTTTTTATTTTCTGTCATTTTATTTTATTTTGAGTCAAGGTGTTGTTACTTCTGTAACAACTCCTTTGTATCTTTATTTTATTGCATTGTTGTGCCAAGTAAAGTCTCTAGTTGAAAGTTGATGCTAATTTGGATTTCTGCGCAGTGACAGATTTTTGCTGTCCACCGTTTTGAGCTGTATTACTCCAGAAAAATCGAAAAATTCTGAAAAAATCACGCATGATCCTTATATATGTACGCAACTTTCATTAGTTTTGATTTTTCGCATCTGAGCAAGTTAAGTGCCTCGAAAAAATTCGTCTTTCCAGACTGTTCTGTTTTTGACAGATTCTGCCTTTTATTTTGCATTGCCTCTTTTACTATGTTTGATTGGATTTCTTTGCTCCATAAAACATCAGTGGCTGTAGTAATGTCCAGAAGCATTGGTAATGATTGTGTCACAGTAGAACATGTGAATTTTTGATTATGCACTAACCCTCTAATGAGAATTACTTTGAGTTTGGTGTGGCGGAAGTTTTCAAGGAGCAAGCGAGAAGGATGATATGATGTGATCAAGAAGAGTGAAAAGCCTAAGCTTGGGGATGCCCCCGTGGGTCACCCCAGCAATATTCAAGAAGACTCAAGCGTCTAAGCTTGGGGATGCCCAAGGCATCCCCTTCTTCATCAACAACTTATCAGGTCATCTCTAGTGAAACTATATTTTATTCTTCCACATCTTATGTATTTTACTTGGAGCGTCTGTGTGCTTTTATTTTTGCTTTGTTGTTTTTATTTTCTGAATAAGTTGGATCCTAGCATTCTTGTGTGGGAGAGAGACACGCTCCGCTTTTTCATGTGAATACTCATATTCTTCACTTATATCTTTTGAGTATTCTTATCTAGCTACTGCTATGCTTTTAGCTCCTGTTTTTCATGCATCTCTTTTAGAGCTGTTAATTCTTGTGGAAAGTACTCTCTTGTTTCATTTGTAAATTACTTGGAGAGTTGCTTGGTTGATGTGTTGGTTCAGAAAATGTGCATGTGGTAGTGGTATAATGAATAACTTGCATAATCTTGTAGATCATTGAACTTTGATAACTTGATTCTTTGCAAATGTTTTGAGATATTTAGATGGTAAAGCTTGCTGGTTAGTTAAGTTAAAATCATTAGTGGATTGTTGTCTTTAAGCTTGTACCGTACTACAAACTCTACTAAAATTGTTGAAGGTGTAGTTGGACTTGATAGCTTTCCATGTCTAAAAGTGATTCGTAATAACTAAGTTGTGCTGAAGGTCGAGGGATCTAGCGGGGTACTTGTACCGCCGTGAACGGCCCTTCTTGGAGTGAATTTTAATCATGCTCTTAATGTTGAACCTGCTAGTTGTTTGCAATAAGCTTGTGAGTTCTTTTTGACTAATGTTAAGCTACGGTTTTTGGCACTTCCACCATCCAAATTTGCTAGCCTCTTCGGTGCTGTGCATTGCCTTCTGCTCACATTGAGAGTTGTGCATACTTCGCCAGTACATCCAAACCCGTGGGAGGACTTTCTCTTGTTCTCCTACACATAAGCCCATACATCTTCCTCAAAACAGCCACCATACCTACCTACCACAGCATTTCCATAGCTGTTCCGAGATATATTGCCATGCAACTTCCATCTTACATTACATGACTTGTTGTCATTTATCATTTATATATTGCTTTGCATGATTCTATACAGCTGATGTGCGGTTTACCCATGTTACGCTAGATCATTGCATATCCTGCTACACTGGCAGAGGCATACAGTTTCATACATCATGTTTTGTTCATTATGAGTTATTTGTACCAAAAAGTGTGTTGTCATATTAGGATGTTGCCCCTAAAAGTGAAAAGAGCCATGGAGGCCATCGAAAAGAGAAACAGAAAAAAAAAAAAAAAAAAAAAAAAAAGAAAAAAAAAAAGAATAAAGAAAAAGGGGCAACATTACTATCCTTTATCCACACTTGTGCTCATGTTTCAGCACCTGCATATTCATAGTCATCATTTGTGCTCATGTTTAGCACCTATACTCCATGTGAGAGAGTTTTCATGTTTACTAGTATAACTATGTGGGGAATTTACACTATAGAACTTGGGTTGTATATTCCAATGATGAGCTTCCTCAAAAAGCTCTAGGTCTTCATGAGCAACCAAGTTGGATGCACCCCCACTAGTTCCATTGGAGAGCTTTCATACACATATAGCTCTATGTGCATCCGTTGCATGGCAATCACTACTCCTTACATAGCTTCGATTATAAGACTTCCTCTTGTCTAATGATCACTTATAGCTTTGTGAGACTTTCTTCCTTTGGCCTTCCAAACCCCCATTAATGTTCTTTTAGCCATAACATCCTGGTGCCAATACCAAATGCTTACGCTCACCGGTTGAGTAGACTTCGAAACAGTTGATTCATGACGTTCATGTTTATATTTACTTGACTGAATCCTTCTATGTTATGAAAAATTGCTTGATGCTTGGAATTGAAGGATAGAACTCCTACATTGGATACTTAAAACATCTTTAATGAACCTTGTACGGTTTCATGTCTTTAAAGCAATAGTTCATGAAAAGTTTTAGCTTGTTTAACTATCTTGCTTTTTATCTCTTATTGAATATCAATTATAGACTTTTGCTTTGAATGATTTGATCTCAGCTCACATGCTTTACAATATTATTTGATCAAGATTATGTGGTAGCATGTCACTTCAGAAATTATTTGTTGTTATCGTTTTACCTACTCGAGGACGAGTAGAACTAAGCTTGGGGATGCTTGATACGTCTCCAACGTATCTATAATTTCTTATGTTCCATGCTTGTATTATACCAATTGCTACATGTTTTATTCACACTTCATGGCATTTTTATGCATTTTCTGGGACTAACCTATTAACAAGATGCCACAGTGCCAGTTCCTGTTTTCTGCTGTTTTTGGTTTCAGAAAAGCTGTTCTGCAAATATCCTCGGAATTGGACGAAACAAATTGCCACGTTCCTATTTTTCCCGACACGTTCACGAAGTCCGAAGGAGAGACGAAGGGGGGCACGAGGCGCCGTCCCCACCCCATGGCGGGTGGGCCCCCTGCCCGCCGCCATGTGGGGAGCGGCCTCGTGCCTCCACCGACATCGCCCCTTCGCCTATTTATTCTCCCCGAGGCGAAAACCCTAAAACACCGAGCCATATTCCAGAAAACATCCGCTGCCGCCGCCGCCGTCAACCCTAACTCGGGGGGTTCTGAAGCTCTTCCGGCACCCTGCCGGAGAGGGGAATCATCACCGGAGGGCTCTACATCGCCATGCCTGCCTCCGGAGTGATGTGTGAGTAGTTCATCTTGGACTATGGGTCCATAGCAGTAGCTAGATGGTTGTCTTCTCCTTTTGTGCCATCATGTTTAGATCTTGTGAGCTGCCTATCATGATCAAGATCATCTTATTGTAATGCTACATGTTGTGTTTGCTGGGATCCGATGATATTGAATACTATGTCAAGTTGATTATTGATCTATCATATATATGTTGTTTATGATCTTGCATGCTCTCCGTTATTAGTGTAGGCTTTGGCCAAGTTTATGCTTGTAACTCCAAGAGGGAGTATTTATGCTAGATAGTAGGTTCATGCCTCCATTTAATCTGGGACAGTGACAGAAAGTTCTAAGGTTGTGGATGTGCTGTTGCTACTAGGGGTAAAACAGCAATGCTTTGTCTAAGGATATTTGTATTGTTTACATTATGCACCATACTTAATGCAATTGTCTGTTGCTTGCAACTTAATACTGGAAGGGGTGCGGATGCTAACCTGAAGGTGGACTATTTAGGCACAGATGCATGCTGGATAGCGGTCTGTGTACTTTGTCGTAATGCCCAAGTAAATCTCATAGTGATCATCATGACTTGTATATGCATTGTTATGCACCTCTCTATTTTGTCAATTGCCCAGCTGTAATTCGTTTACCCAGCATGTTAGTATTTTATTATGGAGAGACACCACTAGTGAACTGTGGACCCCGGTCCATTCTTTTACATCTGAAATACAACCTACTGCAATCATTGTTCTTTTCATTCTCTGCAAGCAAACATCATTTTCCACACTATACGCCTAATCCTTTTTTTCAGCAAGCCGGTGAGATTGACAACCTCACTGTTTCGTTGGGGCAAAGTAGTTTGATTGTGTTGTGCAGGTTCCACGTTGGCACCGGAATCCCTGTGTTGCGCCGCACTACACTCCTTCACCAACAACCTTCAGAACATCGCCGACTTCCTCCTGGTCAGATTAAAGCTTGGTTTCTTACTGATGGAAGACTTGCCGCTACACTCGTCAAACCTTACTCTTGGGGTCTCCCAACGAACGTGTGGTTTACACGCATCCATATGTTTTTATTCTTCATTTGTAAACTAATTACTATACTTTTCATTGGCAGCCAAAAAAGAAGAAGGATGGTGTGGAAAAAAAAAGCATGGTAAGCAAAAAAAGAAGATGGATGGTGTGCAACAAAAGAAGAAGGATGATGTACAACCTCAAGTACTAGTGGAGAAGTGTGACAACACCAAAGGAGTAAATATGGAACCCCAAGAGTTCAATGCTATCATGTGTTTCACTAGTAGGGAAACCCCTACCGCTGGCGAACAAATTTAGCCTAGCGCTGGCGAATTCGGGTTCGCTAGTACAAAATGGCAAGTGGTAGTTGCTACCACTGGCCGTCCCCGTGTCGCCAGTGGTAGGAAACTGTACCGCTGGCGGACACGGCTCCCGACTGCGAGCGTAGGTTCACGCAGCGCTGGCGGTGCGCACGACCGCCAGCGGTACGTCCTCCGCTCGCCAGCGGTACAGATGCGTGGGGGACCGTGACCGCCAGCGGTAGTTTACAGGTTCGCCAGCGGTATATTTGGCGCTTTGTTTTTTTGAAAATTGTATTCTAGCAGTATATACAGGTATATATATCAGCAATATACGTACAGATAGCAGAAACAGTATAGATACATGATTATAAGTACAAATCAAAAAGTTATACAAATGTTTGACCGAATATGTATCATACAAAAAAACCGTACATCACATGGTTGAGACGGTGTTTAGTAGTCTTCGGTATTACAATAATTTAAACGCTAAATTTGTGAGCAGCACGCAATGACAAAGAGATCATGGTGAAGTATCCGGTCGTTCCTCCTCTCTTCCGACCGCTAGCTTTCGCCTCCTCCTTGCTCATTCTTTATCTCTATACAGAAGACAGATGAAAAAGTTAGGCAACAAATAAAATTGAGTGCATGAAAGATTTAATTAGACACAAATAAAGTACGACTTAACACAAATAAAGTAGGACTTAGACACAAGATTCAAAAAAACTTATGCCTCATACGGAGAATATATTGGAAACACACAAACAATTCCGAGAGCTTTGTTGAACCAAGTAGGAGGCACAAAACTTGTATGTGTTCATAATACAAGGTTCAACAAACTCTCAGGATTATATAGTGCGCCACATCATTTAATCATCGGCATGGTAAAAAATGAAGAAGACCAACTCATACATGTCAACTCGAAAGAATGCCTCATATAATAGATTGGACACACAAATTCAGGGATGGTGTGAGCGAGCCAGTATGATGCAGAAGATATGTTTTCTTGCATTATAGGGCTCACTCAGAACACCCCTGAATAACATAGTGTCACCTCATTTTAATCATCGGCATTGTAAGACTTAGAGAGAAAACAAGATTCAAAAAATATTATCGGCATTGTAAGAAAATGCCTCATACTTAGATTCAGACACACAAATTCAGAGACGGCGTAAGCGAGATCCAGTGGGATGCAGAAAATATGTATTCGTGCATATCACAGGTCTCGCTCACGTCGCCTTCGGATCACATAGTGCCACAGCAGTTTAATCATCGGCATTGTAAAAAAATGAAGTAGGGTAAAAAACACAAAAAAAATGAATCATACTTAGATTGGGACACACAAATTCAGGGATGGCGTTAGCGAGATCTAGTGGGATGCAGAAAATGTGTATTCGTGCATATCACAAGTCTCGCTCACGTCACCCCTGGATCACATAGTGCCACAACAGTTTAATCATCGGCATTGCAAAACTCAAGTAGTATTACAAGGCTTATACAAAACAAACTCAAAGCATGCCTCATACTTAGATTACACACACAAATTCAGGATGGTGTTAGCGAAACTAGTTTAATCATCGGTATTGTAAAACTTAGAGAGAAACAAGATTCAAAAAATATGATGCCTCATACGTAGAATATTATTGGAAGCACACAAAGAATTCTGATAACCTTGTTGAACCAAGTAGGACGCACATAACTTGTATGTGTGCATGATACAAGGTTCAACAAACTATCAGGATTCATAGTGCGCCACATCATTTTAATCATCGGCATTGAAAAAATGAGGTATAGGGACAAATGAAAAGCATTCCTCATACTTAATTAGATTGGGACACACAAATTCAGAGACGGCGTCAGTGAAATCCAGTGGGATGCAGAAAATGTGTATTCGTGCATATCACAGGTTTCACTCACGTCGCCTCCGGATCACATAGTGCCACAACAGTTTAATCATCGGCATGATCGAAAGACGGTAAAAAAGAGTTCTCACACATGTCACACAAGTTAAAAGAGCTAGGCATGCTAGTTAATAAATTAGCGAGATCACGCACCGTTGTCATTTATGTTAATGAATTCGGGTACTCCATACGTCCCTTTTTAGCAAAGTCATGCCAAAATTCACGAATTTTTTTGGCATGACCTTTGCTATAAAAGGACGTATGGAGTACCCGAATTTGCCGGAACGGAAGTTAATCAATGTTCCGGCAATCTCAAGGGCCTCTAGGGTACCTGCAAGCATTTCACAAAAATATCCACAACAATCTCCGGTCAGCATCTCCACGACACGATGGTCGGATCACAAACAACCACAACACGATGGTCGTTGTAGCACATAACACATGGTAGCACATACATAACCACTGACAAAAAATGCATCTTCATGACAGTTAAAAAGTACCAACTTTGGAGGCTCACAAAATTATGAAATCTTGATCCTATTTACAATGTACCTTCATGGATCTCTTGCACTATGTTATTACTTCATGATAAAGCTCAAAAATATTTTTTCCAAAACTTCTAACACCTTCATTCAAGTCAGTTTTAAAGGTATGTTTAAACCGTGACGATATATATTTAACACTTAGCAAATTGTTCATCTCCAAAATTTTCATGTACTAACCTAGCAACTAACCTAGAAACTAACCTAGCACTGGCAGCAGTAACTAACCTAACATCGGTAACTAACCTAGCTGCAGCATTTCGTCGAACACATCGCGAGCAGGCGAGGGGATCTGAGGCAGGGGAGGAGCCGTGTACATCGGGCAGGGGGGGTAGGGGAGGGAGGAGGGGAGAGCGGAAGCACCTCGGGCAGGGGGAGGACGGGAAGGGGAGGTCGTCGCCGGAGGGAGGGGAGGCGGCGGCTCGAGGTCGAGCGCCACGCCCGTGGTCGCAAGGGAGGTCGCCGGCGAGGAGTTGGGGCGGCGCACAGGGGAGGTCGCCGGCGAGGAGTTGGGACGGGGGGCGCGCAAGGTTGGGCGGGGGAGGTCGCCGGCGGCGTGGGACGGCGGTGGCGCGGCGGAGGTTTGAATCGGGGGCGGCGACGGTTTGAAACGGGGAGAGGATAGAATCATGGGGGGAGAGAGAGGCGCGTGGGCCCGCGCGCCTGTAAGCAGAGATGCGCATTCCACCGCTGGCGAACACGACATTCGAGTTCGCCAGCAGTAAAAGCTAGGGTTTTTTTCCTATATAAGAAGCCAGGGGCAGACCAGATCCATCCCTACTTCGATCCGTGCCACCACTGCGCCGCCGCCCCCTTGTCGCTCGACGACCTCTCCGCGCCCGTGGCCTCCGCCGGCGCCCCTCCACACCTCTGTGGACCTCCCCTAGTCCGTCCCCATGCCAATGTACGCTACCCTCTCTCCCTGATCCCCTCCGATCCCCTACGTAGGTTGCATGCACCTTAGGTGTTTGATCAAATTTCCCACTATTTTTTTTCAGATCTAGGGCATATACGTCGCCGATGGCTGCGGCCGGGCACCTGTTGGACAATAACGGCCCTGTGCGGGAATGGGCTCCGCCGGGCTGGCACTGGGAGGTGTTATCTTCTGGAACACGTAGCTTGGTGAGCAATCCGGGCGACGTCGTCGACCGGGATATTCTTTGGTGGAGGTCGCATGGGCCAGGGAGTTTCTAGAGGGAGCCGGCCCCCGAGGATGTCATACGTCGCCGTATAAGGGCGGAGGATGAGCATGTCCATCGCTACATGTATTTGTTGGATACGGTGTATACTAATACATGGCAGGTAATGCAAAGGAATCCTTATCATGTGAGTTTTGACCCTGTGATGGTTCCTACTCTTTGGGTAAGGAGCGCTCCCCGTGATGCACCCCGCTGCTTAGGACGAGGCAGAAGTTAGTTAAATAAAAATGGCATGGACTCCAGCTGTAACCGGATTAAATAAAGATGTAAGCGTGATACTTTTTGCATAATAATTTGATCAGTGTTGCTTTTATAAAGTGAGGAAAATAATGTTCCCTACTTTGAATTATTCTGCAATGCAAACACTGTTTTATATTTGATCTCTTTCGTTGTGAATAGTCATATGTTGGGCTGTCGATCGTCAGTTTTTCGTAGAAAAAATAAATAGAGTGTCAAAAAGATATATCCTCTTGCATAAAGTCTTTTTATGTATACTAGTTGCTATGTGAAAGGATAAACTTCAATTTCGACAAAAGTTTCACAAACAATTTACGCGTTAACCATTTACGCGTTTCCGTACACAGAATCGCTCCTCACAGCTCCCGTCGTGCTGGGCGTTTGACGGGACACGTTACGTCGGGTATCGTCCCGGTTAGCCGTTTACGCGTTTCCGTCCACAGAATCGGCCAGTTCTCACAGTTCCTGTCGTGTTGGGCGTTGATGGGAGACATTACGTCGGTTATCGTCCCGGTTGACCGTTTACGTGTTTCCGTCCATAGAATCGCCCAGTTCTCATAGTTCCGTCGTGCTGGGCGTTAACGGGACACGTTACGTCGGGTATCATCCCGGTTAACCGTTTACGTGTTTCCGTCTATAGGCGAATCGCCCAGTTCTAACAGTTCTCGACGTGCTGGGCGTTGACGGGACACGTTACGTCGGGTAACTCGTTTAATTCCGTACGTCTTTCGTTCCCGACGTCCATGTTTTCTGCTAGTTCTCACAGTTCCGACGTACCGACTGTTTACGAGACACGTTACGTCGGGTATCGTCCCGGTTAGCCGCTTACGCGTTTCCGTCCACAGAATCGGCCAGTTCTCACAGTTCCCGTCGTGCTGGGTGTTGATGGGAGACGTTACGTCGGTTATCGTGCCGGTTGACCGTTACGTGTTTTCGTCCATAGAATCGCCCAGTTCTCACAGTTCCCGACGTACCGACTGTTTACGGGACACGTTACGTCGGGGTCGTCCCGGTTAGCCGTTTACGTGTTTCCGCCCACAGAATCGTCTAGTTCTCACAATTCCCGACGTGCTGGGCGTTGCCGGGACACGTTACGTCGGGTATCGCCCCGGTTCACCTTTTTCTCGTTTCCGTCCACAGAAACCTCGATTTGCGCGCATTTGTTTGCAACAAAAGAAGATCAAACGATTAATGCAATTAAATATAAATAGACTGAAAATAGGAAACTCGATTGCATTACTCGATTACATTAACCTAAACTCGATTGCGACACACAAACTAAACTCGATCGATTTCAGCACTCGCGATAACTCGATTAATTAAAACTAGCTAAACCTAAATCTAGAACTCCTCGTCGGTGTCGGGGTCGGAATAGAAGTCTGAGTCCGAGTTGGTGTCGTCGGACACGTCGTCCTGCAGCGCGTGCCACATCTCGTGGCCGACGGGCCACCAGCTCCTACTCCGCCAGCGCCCTCTTCACCCGCCTCTCCTGCCGGTCGTCGCGGCGCTCGGCCCGCCGCTCGGCCCGCTCCGCTGCACGCGTGTTCCAGAGCTCGAGCTCCGCGTCCATCTCCTCCGGGTGGTCCCGGTACCACTGCTGCACGGCGAGGCGGTCGCGCTCTTCGACGAGGTCGACCGTCGCGCGAAGACGGAGGGTGGCGCGGTCCTGGGCGGTGACGAGGCGTGGCGCGGGCGCCATGTCCGCCGCCTCTTGGGCGTTGCGGCAGTCCTGGAAGTTGAGCATGCGACGCGAGCGGCCGAGCCTCCACGCCGCCACGTCGTAGGCACGCGCGGCCGCCACCACGGTCGCGTACGTCCCGAGAGGGACGCGCGTATCGCCAGAGCGAATCTCCGCGTAGAAGGTGGCGTTGGAGCGCTGGCGGACGCCGCGGTACCGGAGATGCTTCGGCGCGGAGGCATGGCGGTGGTGCGGACTGCGAGGTGCGGTGGCGCGTACTGCGAGAGCTAGCAGTGGCGCGGACTGCGAGGCGCGGGACTGTGAGGTGCGGTGTGTGAGCGCGAGACAGACGCGTGGTGTGAGCGCGAACGGACACGGGGTACTTATAGCGCGCGGGGGCGGGAAACGTGGCGCCAGCGCGCGAGCTTTTTGGCGGTTTTGCACGTGAAACACCGCTGGCGGGGGCGGGAAACCAGAATTGTTTCGCCAGCGCTAGGCCAGGTACCGCTGGCGAATTCAGGGGGTTGCCAGAGCTAAGCGCGCACTCCTGGCGAACACAGATTTGAGGTGGCCAATGCTAGTCCGCCCTGCTCCCCCCACCCGTCCGCTCGTAGCGCTGGCCATCTCGGCTCCTTGGTCGCCAGCGGTAGTTGAGGAAGCGCTGGCGACCAGCTTTCCTGGATCGCCAGCGATATTAGCACTGGCGAACACGTATCTGTGTTCGCCAGTGGTAGGCTGGCGGCTGTAGGGGTTTTCCTACTAGTGTTTCACCCAGCTCTTGACGGCTCCGCCTTGTGGTGAGGATGATCTGTTTTAGCGTGCAAGCTCGCTAGAAGTATTTTGGACATAGTTAAGTATAGTATTTTGGGCTAACTATAGTCGTCTTTTGGTGCCTAAGTGTACAAATCAAATGGCACTAAATGGCTGTGAAGAGCTCACTGAATTCACTGGAAAGTGGTACTGAAACTTCAAATCATGTACTTCTGAATTACTTGTGATGAAGTGGGTTGTCTGTGAATCTAAATAGTGATGAATGGCATGTCTGAATTTATTATGAATATGAATGTAAACAGTATATTTGACTGTTGTTTGTATTGTTTCCGGACTAAAAGGCTGATGTTTATATTTTGTATTGTTCAAAACTGAATTTCTTGTGAATCCGAGTGCAAACAGTATTTTGACTGTTACTTGCACTGTTTTCGGACTAAAAGGTTGATGTTTGTATTGTGTTTTGTTCAAAACACTTGTTTGTACTGTTGAATGACTAAAAGATTTGTATCTGTATCATATAAAGTTCAAAACTGTGAAGTTTCAGAGCGTCTGGGCTGAAAACTGTAAAGTCTGGATGTTGTTTTTGCCTTGGAGTGCTGTTATCCGTTGGATGCAGGCTGGACGGTGGATGGGAGGCCGCGAGGCACACGGTGACATGCCGTTTGCCTGTCACCGGATCTCTGTACCTTCAAAAGACCACCAGTTTTCACCAAATTCACAAATCACCACCACTTTTCGTTGACACATTGTAAAAAACACCAGTTTCTACGAAATCTTGTTTTAGCCGAGTTCACATTGTTCCTTACCGGTATGGCCCACTGTCAGGCAAGACGTGACGCATGCAACATTTGCACAAAAGTTCTCCACAATATTTTCCCCCCACGGTCGTGTTGACCGGCGAGGCCTCACCCGCACAGTGGCCGGCGACCGCCGGCGCTCGTCCGCGCCATAGCTCGCCCGCGCAAGCGCCGAGGCCGCCCGCGCCCGTCGCCTGCTCGCCCGCACCAGGGCCGTCCGCGCCCGTGGCCAGCGACTGCGGTCGCGCCCGTCACCTGCGCCTGCGCCGCGGCCGGCCGACGCTCGCCCGCGTCCGCGCCCGCGCCGCGGACATCCTCGCCCGTGGCCGTCTGGCGCTCGCCCGCGCCGTGGCCGCCCGCGCCCGTTCACGCCCGTGGCCGGTGACCGCGGCCGCGCCCCTCGCTTGTGCCTGCGCCCGCGCCGTGAGGACAGCCCAAGTGCACGAGAGCCCAGAGAGAGAAGAGTGGCTGTGTTGTGCCTTGTGTTCATCATTCTCGTCGCTTCCTAGTCTTGCTCGTGAGCAGAGCATCCATGGCCAGTGTCCCTGGCGCTAGTTCGGTCACCTGCAGTGAGCCCTTGACTGAGCGGCGGAGGTAGCAGCCGGACTGCCTGAGTCCGGAGAGACTCGGTCCGACGAGCGGAGAGTAACGACAGCGAACCGCCGGCCAGGACACCAGGGGCCCCAACCCCAGATCCCCAAGCCCCAGGCAGAAACGTCGGCGGCCAGAGAACGAGCAGCCCAGCACGGCGGCGATGGCACAACCCAAGCCACTGACAGGTAAATTATTTTATCCAATTCACCTCAGGTTCAGGGCAAAACCATTGCATCTTGATCCTCTCTCAATTTGTGGAGGAAGATAAGAAGGCAAAAAAATTATGGAGGACTTTTGTGAAAATGTTGCCTGCGCCACGTCAGGCCTGACTGTGGGCCATACCGGTCAGAAACAACGTCAGCTCAGCTAAAACGAGATTTCATGGAAACTGGTGGTTTTTTGCAACATGTTAACGAAAAGTGGTGGTGATTTGTGAATTTGGTGGAAACCGGTGGTCTTCTGATGTTTTGATGCTTGACCACCAATTGTGGTGTTTTTTTTGCAATTTTCTCCATTATCGAGGTCGAAGGAGAGCACGTCGCACTTGTCCTCGGACAAGAAATGCAAGGCCCCATTGACCGCGATTCCGGAACTATGCCTACGCCGAAGAGAGAGCATTGTTGGGGTGCTTTAGTCTGCCTCCACTTGGCACCGTCTCCTAGCGTGAGGACCTCCCAGGTTAAGGTGGGGACTCCCTGATGAGGGCAGCCGAGACGGAAGACCTTGAGCTAGCTAGATTGCGCGGCAAGTCCAAAGCCGAAGCACTTATAGTGCATCCACACTCTGGCACCGGCATTAACATGCTGGTGCTCCGCCGGTTGGAATAGCGTCTTCCCGGAGGCTAGATCAACCACCATCATACCAGATTGGTGGTAGCCGTAGGACATGCAGGCTAGGTCGCCGAGGCATGCCCGGAGCGTCCAATCAACCCACCAATCAACCACACCTATAATCTCCACACACCTCCCGACTAGGGGCCTTCTCACGACTGTGCCCTCTGTGTCCAGGAGCTGCAGGGTCCTATTACACATGGGTACCGACATGGCGACGAGTAGGGGATCGGCGCGGGAGGTTTGCAAGGCGAGGAAGGCTCGGTCGGAGATGAGAGCGTGCCATTCCTTAGACACGCACCGGCATCGGCCCAGCGACTTGGCCGACAGCCACGAGAGGATCTCGAAGATGACGTCCCGTGATGGCGAGACAGCGGCGGCGACTTCCGCCGATGTATGCGTGCTGGTCATGGCGGCAGAGCCAATATCACGGCCGAGCCGTTGAGGCAGTGGTGGTGGAATCCCTAGAGGCGGCAACGCCATGGCAGCGTGCAGACTCGACTAAGAATTAATCCGCCGAGATATCGTCCAAGCTTCTCGCCCGGCCGTTGCTGATGTCGTTTATGTACATCGCCCATCGGGGAAATATAAGGAGGGAGTGTCTAATGGTCAGTCGACTGATTTTGTTTTCGTCATCAGTCTAATTTTCTGTCCACTTACACGATGACACGTACGAACTTTAAACACGTCAGGAAATTCGACTGACGCAGAAAAGAATTTCAGTCGCCTGAGATAAAAACCCACCCGCAACTAAAAAAACAGGTCTCCGCCCCCGATCCACGTACTAGCCCACCTAACGGGTTGAGTTAATCCAGCCCGACCCAAAAAAGAGCAGGCCGAAGACCACAATGAAAGAAGAACAACACTGCCAGTGACAGCACGGAGATCGGAATAGACGGGACGCATCAGACTTTGTCAAGGCGTTCTTCCCGCCGCTCCCCGTGAGGCACCCACCTGCCAATGTACGCCGCCGCTCAGCGTCTCCCACGTTGAACTCTGACTCCTCGGCGACGCCACCACCCCCGCCGGCTGCCTCCTGGCTTACCCCGGTCTGCACCTTCTCACGACCACCCATCGCGCCACTCTCCCCGCTTACCCAGCTCGACGCCTTCCCCGCATCCTCTCGCCTCGACCACCGCCGCTGCGGCGGGATCGGCATCCGCTTCGCGCTTGCCTTCCAAGCCACCGAGCCACGCGGTGCGTCCGTGTCCCACACGTGGCTCCGCGCGGCTCGGCCATGCTCTGGATCGCGGCTGCGGCTCCGACGCTGATGTTGTCTGCTCTCACCAGGGCGCGGTAGGTGTTCGACGAAATTTGGTGAGGTCGGCGTTTCTCCCCGTACTCAATCGTGTTTCAGGAACAGATGAAATCTCCTTCGGGATCCGCTGTAAAAACAACATGGGAAAACATCAAAATCCAAAAAGCAATCTATTTTACTGCAAAAGAACAGACAATAACAACACCCCTAAGAACTGAACACAACAAAAAATCGCTCTAAAAATTTACCAGTCCATTGTGTGCAACATCTGTGACAGTTATGGTGTGGACAAAAAACATGTCCCAACCCAAGACCTCGAGTGAGGACGTGATGATTCATCCTTCCAGTCTGGCCAGCTGTGAGTGTGAGGCCTTTTGGAAAAAAACAGACTTGGCGGCATCCTCGAACACATGAGGTTCTGCGCAAAAAATAACCCAAAAATCATACTGACATTATGGAAACTGTGACACTATACTGACAGAAATATATAAAATCAGGGACATACTAACAAAAAATTAGAAGCTCATTAAGCTAAACACCGACTAAAACAGCAAAAGTGAGGAGAAAAACATGCCTAACACCCTTCCCTTGAGGACACCATCAGGTCCCAATGGATAGAAGGCGAAAAACGCATCATTTGGGTGATCCCATTCAAACCTTACCATGTCTCCACTCTTCATATCAAAGTCAGTCAACATCTTCTCGTATTCAGGACCAAAGATGAGTGTCCTGACATAATTCTTCTTCACATCGAAAATGTACTCATCTTTCTCGGGAGACATGGCAATCATGTTCTTGTTAAACATGCCTATCATCTTGTTAAACTGGGCTCTCATGAAACACGGGATAGTCTACTCAAAAAAATGAAACATGGATATCAAAAATTGAGAAGATGCATGAGATATCTAAGCAAAAACATTACAGGAGACACATATGTACGTACCATTGACTGAAGAAACCCTTTCCCCAGATACACATAGAAGAAAGAAGCCTTCCCCTTCTTCTCTTGGCAGGGTCCATATGGCCATCCGCATCTTTCGCACTCCATCTGTATATGTAAAGAAGGTACAAATTATGAAGGCCCTTAATAGTGATTATATGAATTCATAGAGACACTGGAAAAAGCAGAATATAAAGCTACAAAGAGTAATTATATAAAATGGCTACTGATTAAGACAATGCAAAAATACTACAGACAAACAATAGATAATTTTAGACACTATAGATAATTTTACACACTAGACATAGAGACTTAATATATGCAGCAAAAGAGAAAATTTAAAAAGGACTAAACTAAAACTGCATATAACAGCAAATAGAGACACAATTAATTACTGAAAATAGAGAGATAGCAAACCCTAGAAACTAATAATAGAGACACTATTAATACAGATAGTCTTCTAAATAGAGAAAGATAACACATCGGCGCCCACTAAAAATAGAGACACTATTTATAGAGAAAATCTTCTAAATAGAGAAAAAAACACATCGGCGCTCAAAAAAGAAACTGAGACATACCAACAAAAATATAACTAGAGAGAGTCAGAAATAGAGAAAAAGAGATTCAGAAAGAGAGAGAGAGAGAATCAAAGTCAAATATCAAATAGAGAATCAGAGAGTGCAAGAGAGAGAGTGAGACCAACGGATACTATTAAGAGAGAGAGAGAGAGAGAGAGACAACATCCCAGTAAAAATAGAGAATAAAAGTCCAATAGAAACTGAGATTCAGAAACAAACGAATAGAGAGAAAAAAACTGAGATTCAGAAACAATTAAGAGAGAGAGACAACATCCCTAAAAAATGAGATTCAGAAACAAACGAATAGAGAGAGAGAAACTGAGATTCAGAAACAAAAAAATGAGAGAGAAAGAGAATCAAAGTCAACTAACAACAATACTGAGACATAACAAAAAGAAAAATAGAGAAAGAGAGAGAACTACGAAATGAGAGGAAAAACTGAGACACTGAATTAATGAGACAATTAAAAAATGAGCAATAAATCTAGACTGAGACAACGAATCACTCAACAACCGAGATAGAGACTCAAATACTGAGACAAAGTATATATAGAGAGAGAAAGCAACAGTTGGTGTAGGGGGTGGTTTGTTCTAATGCTTGTTGAACCTTCTTAGTGCAAGAGGAAGCATCTATATGTCGTGTTTGATTTCTATTATGTGAACTTCTGAATAATGGCTCTTTGATCAGATGTCAACTTCTTAAGAACATGCAAGATTGAAGAAAAATGAAATAAAAGATAATCCAAACAAAACGAAAAAACATATCCTAAAAAGTAGAATTAAAATTGAAAAGAACACCTAACCTCATTGGTTTCCACTGAATCATTGCAGTAATCAGAGAAATTCCGCTTCAAACTTTTCACGGCCTGCACCAAATATATAAATAAAATGATAAGAGCCCACATGAAAACGATTAACTCGAATATAAAAAACAACCTAGTGTGCTTGAGAAAAGGAAAACCTTATGTCTCAATAAACCAAACAATGCATCCTCTAAATCAGAATTTCTTCTTCCATTATCTACCGCCTGAAACAAGCAAGATCGACAACTGCTGGGACACCGGTGAAATCCTATATACAGAGAAAACTGGTGAGAAAGTGAATAAGCTGAACATTTCAGAAAGCAGGACAGATTCCCATCATGAACATCTCATGAGAAACGAATATCAGAATAAAATAAGCAATATATCCAGCTTGGGCTACCACTTGGCATACAAAAATAGAAAGTGTTGACTTTAATAATTGTCATTAGAACAATGATATGCGATGACGAAGCATAGCAGCTAATTTTATAAAGATACCTACCGGGTTATATGACTATATTTAAACATCTCAACTGACGGCAGCAATCACAGAGCATACATAAAATAAAATGGACGTATCAGAATTTCTTCTTCCATTATCTACCGCCTGAAACAAATAAACAGAAGATAGCTTTACACAGTTAGAAACACACAATAACAGAAAAACATTTTTAGAGAAAAAAAAAAGTAATATAACAAGCTCACATCAGAATCTCTGGAGATGTTGTACCCTTCACTATTCCACACATCAGAGCTTTTAGGGTGAGGTCTGCATAGCACAAAAAGAGCAAAAATAATCAAAACCACAACTATAATAAAACAATCAGGGAGTAATCCCTGCTGCTAGAACAGAATTAGAAAAATTTAGTACTACTACACAGCTCAACAATAGAGTCCAAAAACACTTGCAAACTACATTTCAGCCTATCCAACGCATCTTACAATACAGTCCCAAAACCACATACAAAATGAACATACAACGCATAGAAGCACTAAGGATACATGCTCAGCTAACACATATCATGTAATCCCTCCACAAAAAACACCTAAAATCATCACACGAGCTCAGGACCACCGATACTATACTCAGTAAGCATGAACAACACTAAGCGGGGCACAACAGATTCAGGCCGATTCAGACGCAACAAATGCACAAAAACATCACAAACCTCATCCGCTGCAGACGCGCGTAGCTGCCTCAGATTGAGAACAAACAACAGCCGGAGGCAGCCTCAACTAACCCTAAACTCGCTGCAGATTCGGCCTCTACAACTCGCTGCAGATTCGGACCGATTCCACTACAGTCTGCAGACAAAAAGTACTCAACAAGTAACATAGAAGGCGTAGGTGCACAGATTGAGAACAAACAAGAGTCCTGCCGACCTCGACTAACCCTAGAAACCACAAGACCTCTACACCCTTCACAACGCAGTCAACAAACAACTCCAGCGACCAAAAAAATTCCAAGCACGCATTCGAGATAGCACGAATACTGAGTAGGGGAAGAGAGATAACAAACGCAGGCACCTGAACCGTCTCCGGCGACGCCTCCACCCTCTTTCGCCGTCGCGGATCTCCGCCATAGTCGTCGCCCTCGAGAAAGCTCGAAAGCTCTGTTCCGCCGCTTCTCTCACTCTTCTCGTGAAGAGACACGAACACGGACGGGGAATTGAGAAAAAAAATAAAACGGGCCAGGCCCGAACAGAATCCAAAACCCGTCACGAGACTCTACACGTGAAAGCAGCGCACAGCAGGACAAAAGACAGCATGAATCTTGACACGGAACGGACGGCCAGAAAAACGACTGACGGGGAAAAGAAAAACAGTCGACTGGAATAGAGCAAATCCCTATAAGGAATACATGCTAAATGGGCGGAACCCAGATTTCTAGATCGATTCGGCTGAGACTCCGAGTTCCATCCTGACTCTTGCTTCTGGATATTTCATGGAAACAGAATTGCAGTCTTTGAAGAAGCTGTTGGCTCATATAAAAGAGAGAAGCTGGCTAAACTTCTGAACATTGGTGTCAAGGATGGTCTTGATCTGAACATTGGAGCCAGCTTCAATCGATCGAGCACTAAAGAACAAACGAAAAAATTAAACGAGGTCTCTTGTAAAAATAATCCGATAGTAGTAAGCTAGTCCAGCAATTGCGCAAAAAGGAAAAAAAAAAAGGCTTCCCGCAATGGAACTCCTAGATTTTGAATCGCAAATTAAGCGTTAAACGGCTGCCAGCCAAACGTGTCCAATAGCCAATGATCGTTCCATCGTTAGCACGCTGATTGGATTGCATTTTGAGCACGAACCCCACTCCCCACCGGAGTCTTTCTGTAAGGCATAAACCAACTAATTCGCTCGCCATTATTGGGGCACCAGCAGGTTTGAGCATGATGGACTGTTTATTTATACCATGAAGCAAAAAAACTTTGATTGGATTGCATTTTGAGCACGAACCCCACTCCCCACCGGAGTCTTTCTGTAAGGCATAAACCAACTAATTCGCTCGCCATTATTGGGGCACCAGCAGGTTTGAGCATGATGGACTGTTTATTTATACCATGAAGCAAAAAACTTAGAAATACAAGCTGACCCAAAAGGGACAACATTTGTTTTTTGCGGGTAAAAAGGGACGCCACTTTGCATTTACTCTCATATGTACTCCCTCCGTTCCGGTTTATAGGATGTATTTGGCAAATATCTTCAACATAGGTGGCCAAATGTCGGGGCCGTCGGCATAGACCCCGACCAGGCCAGCCAAGATCTTTTCTTTCTTTTTTTAGCTACGCCGACGGCATTGCCGTCGGCCTAACTCTGTTTTTTTACTTACTCACCGTTTTGAGCATAAATTTTGCATTGAAACTCCGAGTTTGATGTTCTTTAGCTCGTTTCGAAGAGGAGAAGTAGATCTACATCATCATATACATTGTTCAAACTATATTCTTCAAAAAAAGTCATGAACAAGGATAAAAAAATCCATGTTCAAACTAGGGTTTCGCCGAAGAGGGGCTTTGGAGCGTTGGAATCCAACAAAAAGTTAGGTGGTGCCATACCAAGTGGGTACAAATGTGTTTTGGGTTTTATATGTCCAAGATTCCACTCTAGGATGTTAGCGGCTTCACCGTCATCAGTTTCTCTCTAGTGAGTTTCCGGACTTACAGCTGGAAACTCCCACTTCGGTCGAATTGGAGGGAATCTTGTGAAGAGTTGGGGTATAACTTTGTTTTGGGACTTCCTAGGGTCCACTCTAACACAACCAAGAAAAGAGTTGCATTTTTCTACCCCATTTTGACACCGGTACCGGCTGTAGTCGTACAAGCCTGCTTTTCTCTAGCGGGGCTAGGGTTTTCACCGGAGAGGTGTTCCGGAGCATCAAGATCACACCAAAAGCTAAAGCGTGACATACCATGTGTGTACAAGTGTGTTATGGGTTTCGGATGGCCAAGATTGCACTCCGAGGTGTTACCAGCTTCACCGGCATCCACTTCTATCTAGGGAGTTTACATGCACTTATAGCGTGATAGTGCCCGATTGGACAAGCCGGAGGGTAAGTTGTCAAGAGTTGGGTTATGGATGAAATGGATGTCATATTTGAATTTTCTTATTTTTCTATTCAATTTAGAAATATTATTTGTCAAATTTTGATTTACATATTTGTAGATATGAATTATTCAATATTAAATGAAAGACAAATAAGTTAATTATTATTTGAATTCAAGAATATTTTAATTCAAAATTATTATTAATGATTCATTTCTTTTTATTTAAATAATTGTTTGGATTCATAAAATAAAGGTGTGCGACATCCTAGTCCATGGGTTAATAGGATTGATAGGATACTATTGTCAGTAATGCATCTGTTGTTTCTAGGTAGATCTAAGAAGTTAAGCGTGCTGAGTCTGGAGTAGTCTTAGGATGGGTGACCTGTGGGCAAGTGTTAGTAGAACCGGGTAATTAAGGTTGAAATAAAAAATGCTTAGAGATAAATATGTCTCTAGTGTGATTAAGTGGTTAAACAATTCAAAAAAATTGAGAAAATTTTGAATTTTTTTAAAAAAGAATTTGAACAAAATTTTGCCAATTCATAGGCCGACGCCGTCGGCGTAGCCCAGTCTACACCGACAGCTTTTCTACGCCAACGGCAGCTAGCCTACGCTGACGGTGGGATACCCCTACGCCGTCGGCATATTGTGGGTTTCGTGTAGTGATTGGTGCATTGGGTAGTGTAATTGTTATGCATGTATTGGTTGTTTTCTCTTCTGTCACCTAATTACTCATTAATTTACTAAATTGGTGGGCATGCATTGGTTGCCTTTCATTTCCTCTCTCCTAATTGCTCATTAAATGTCTAAGTTGCATCTTATTCTTGGAAAAATCTGGTTTTGAAATTGCATCCTATAAACCGAAATAGAGGGAGTACTTTTTTAGAAGTAACCATGTATATCATTAATGTAAAATGATATTACAAAATGTGCCCACAAAAACTAGTAAAGACATCGTACGGTGACGACTACCCTGAAAACATAACATTGTAGAAAGAACCCCCATACAAAGAGAAAAACAACATAACCCTTAGGGGTCCCTGTACACACACCGAAAACTATCGGCCATCGCCAACCACCAGCGCCGCATAGACACTCGTCGGTTGAAGAAGAGTAAGACCTCCATCGCTGCCTGAAGTCGAGAGAACACGCCGGATCCGTCATCCATGGACCTTCAGAGTCGCTATCTTCAATCGCATGCCGGTGCCGCCACAACCACATGTCATAGTTTCTGGACAGCACCTGAACAAATCCTCTCTACTCCACATGGACCCGAATACAATGCAGCAGCAATGGGGATAGAGCAGGGGAAGAGACATACTTGATGGAGCCGCCGCCGCCTAACCATCCATGAACCCTGACGCCGCCAATCTGAAGGATCGGCAAACACATGATGTCATCAAATATGAGAGGACGTCATGAAGGATGTCGCCGGCGTGGGAGTGCAACTGAGACATATTTATTTGCCTGGCGACACTTCCACCATCCCAACGGTGCACTACAACATACCAGTCACAACCCTATCTACGAAGCTAGAATGGAGGCACGAGGCCCCCCTCCCTTCCACCGATGTAGCAACAGGCGGAGGGAGAGGGGATGATACCCGTAGAAGTGATAGCCTTCAGTAGCTACCTGGAATGAAAAGTATACGGGGTTAGGTTGAGCCTACAAGTGCAGAGTATGTAGTAAGTGGAAGACGTGTTTTCCCCACAAGGGTGACTCGAGGGTTTAATATCGAACTCTCGGGAATCAGTAGCGAAAGATCTATCTCCCTATCCTTCTTTTGGTCACCTACAAAACAAGGTTAATTGTTTTGGTCCTCAACCTCACATGTGGTTGTCAAGCACAAGGTGTATGAATGATATCAAGATAAATATGCAATGCAAATAAGAAATAAATATGCAATGGTGGTAGATGAATGTGCAAGGATAATGATAACAATGATAAATGATATTTTTGGGTTTTTTATGATGAATGCAAGATGGAAAAGTGTTTTTTGTATTTTCGGATTTAATAATTGCAGAAAATGGAAAAGTGGTAAAAGTGGTTGGAAAGATGTTTCTTATGATTAAAAATGGACCGGGGTTCATGTTTTCACAAATGCACTCTCTCTTTTAATGGTGTGGCAAACAATGGACACATAGAGTTGACATATGAGATTGCAACACAAAGTTTGATATCAAGTTACTAATTATATGGGCATCACGTCCTAACATAGAGATGTTTTGGTTATTAATCTCTCTTATACTCCACCAAGATGCGAACTAAATCATAACACCTTAACAATTAAGATAAATCAGAGTATAGCTTTAAGTATCATGACATGAAGTGAAAATAAGAACATGCTAGATCTCGTCACAGGAAGAAGCTTGGTCACCCTCAACCCTTGTAGCATGGTATTTTTGTTTATTCCTAGTGAGGCAACAAAGTAAGGTAAAACACACAAGTGGATCGCGATATTTCAGTTGTCAACTTACCGCACTCACCACCCCCCGTTACTCCAACTAATGCACACATCACCCCATACACGCCCTCATAAACATGATTGATCATAACAAGTATATAAGAACGGGTACATAATATGCATCTATACTCATAACTGAAACAAACATTTCAATCTCAAACGTATATTAACTCATAAAAAGATCCACCACATAGGAATTACATATATGACCGTAATCATGTTCAGCAGCTCATACGGTACTAATTAGTGAAGCTCAAAGAGAGGAGAGATACATATGTTACTTCCACAAACCCATAGTCCAGAGGTGGACTACTCCCTCTTCATGATGGAGATGGTGGAGATGTCGACGGAGAAGATGGAGACCACGCCGGCAGCGCCCCGCCGGAGTTTTCCCCCTCCAATCTGCAGCTCCAGATCTTCGTTTTCGTGTTTCTGTGATATGGCGACGCTTGTTTTCGAGAACGCCGTGAGACTTCTTTTATAGGCGTTTTTAGGTCAAGACGAAGGTGGTGGAGAAAAGATCGACGGCTGCGGAGCTCCGAGGGCCAGGATGGTGGGCCCCACGCGGCCAGGTACAGTGGCCGCGTGGGCCACCCCTTTTGGCCTTCCGGGCTCCGTTTGCTTGATTTATTCGCTCCTATGTCTTCTTCCTTCCAAAATAATGACCTCTGTATTTTTCTATATTTTCCTGACGACGTTTGGGTCACTGAAACATAAAAGAAACAAAATAGGGTTTTCTGCCTGCGCAGGGTTAATTCCATAAAAATAGGAAACAATTATTTTATTTCCTAAAATCATTAAATAACAGTGGTATAACCCTTATATGATGCAAATATGATTGGAATATGAGTGATATAGTGCAAAGCTCATGTATGCATTTTACATGCATCAGGGGACCATCACCTTTGCCCGTGGATATTGGAGGAAAATGGTCGCCTCGCTAGTCACCTCACTTGTACGGGCTAGGCTAGGGAAAAGCGGCATGTGTTCTGCGAGCTCATATGTACTTCCTCCATTTCAAAATAGTCTACATTCTAGTAGAAAAATTTGGACTAATTAGCGAAACATTTGTTAGTACTACCTAGCCACGCAACAAGTATGCACTGCATTAATTGATCACAGAAAACAAGCGTTTGTACCAATTACCTCAGCGTGTTTGGTAATTTTGGGGAAGGGGAGTGGGAGTTGGACATGGGGAGTTTGTTGGAGGATTAGCGTAGGGAATTTGACTTTTAGTACCATTCCCACGTTTGGTATATCGTGGGAATTACCAGAGGATTCCACAAGAATCTATTCATCCGTTTTTTCCGGGCACCACTTCTGCGTCTTCTCCTTGTCCGCCGGAAGTAAGGTCAACCAGCTCCGAGAGAAATCTAGTTAACCTCCCACGCTCGTCGGAATGCACTCCATAGGGACCTGTCGGACCTGCGGCCAATGTCAGCGACGGAGACGACGCAACACATCTGCATGGATAGTTGGTGAGCCTTGTTTCCGGCTAGGTGTTTTCGGCCATGATCTTGATCCATGGTAGAAGCTAGCTCACCGTGATCGATAGGTGCTTTCGATCATGATCTTGATCCACCGTAGGAAGCTTGCTCACCGTGATCGATTTTTTATTCTAGCGAAAAGCTAGCTTCCTACGGCAATAGATTGATCGGTTTGGCTAGCTCAAGATATGCACGCAGCGGCCCCAGCCGTACGCTTCCGCGATACTCTTGCTGCGGCCCGACTCAACTGCCTAGACGAGCATGGAGGCGGGGTGCAACAACAACCGAGAAGAAAGAGCACGCCGATGCAAGCGTTTTTTCCCCATTCCCTATCCCCGTCGGAATTACCTGCTCACCCCAGGGAATAGATCTGAGGGAGTTCACCTTCCTAATTCCCCTTCCCCTTCCCTCCTCAACTCCCATTCCCACATACCAATCAATAGATTATAACTCCCGCACCTCTTAAACTCCCATTCCCTGCCTTCAACTCGCCCCAACCAAACACGCTAAGAGCATGTGCAGCGCAAGGCGCTTGTAGAGACGCTTAAGTGCCAAAAAATAAATACCAAAAAAGTAATTTCCGGCTAAGCGCCTGACACCACAACGCAAAGCGCTAGTTTCCGTCGCTACTAGCTACAGATCGCTGGTCAATCCAGTCTTGCTCGGAAGAAAAAAAGGCACTAGCGCCCGACGCAAAAACGAGCGTCGACGCTAGTCTAAATCCTGGATTCAGCCAGGAATCGGACGTAACCTCCAGGATATTTGTCCTAGCGCCTGTACAAGCGCCTTGCGTTGTACATGGCCTAATGGTCCATGAATCACCTTCCACTTCTCATTATCAAGATCGAAGGAGAACACGTCCCGCTTGTTGATGGATAAGAAATGCAAGGCACCATTGACCGCGGCTCCGGAGTTATTGTTGTACCAACGACAGATCATTGTCGGGGGCGATTTCGCCTGTCTCCACTCGGCGCTATCTCCTAGCGTGATGACCTCGTAGATTTGGGTGGGGAATTTCAACAGAGGGATGCTGAGACGGAAGACCTTGAGCGAGCCAGATTGTGCGGTGTTAGAATATTGGGCCCATTAGTGGGCAGCCCATATAAGCAATTCTGAAAATCTCAAATTGGTCCATGTGCATGGCAGAATTTTGGAGGTGCATGTACGTGACTAAAGTTTAGTCCCATACTGCTAGCTTAGAGAGAGCTGCACCACTTTATATAGTGGAGTGTTCTATCACTTGGTGTGCTGGCTGAGAATAGAAGGCTCTCTCGTGCGCACTCCTCCTCCTCCTCCGCCGCCGTCCGTCACGACACGCCGCGGGTTGCGGGAATGAGCCGAGCCGATGCTTATATTTTTGCAGTTCAGGAAAAACGAGTCGTGTTAGCGTACGTGTACAGCTTAGCCAATTCGGATCGCTACCGGATCGTGGGCTGCTGTAACCGACTCAAACGTGTGCGACGTGGCCGGCCCACGTTGTACCCGTTAGGGTTTTCCGAACCGCACTATATATTGCCGTGCACTGCGTGCGCCGTCACACACCGAACCAATCTAGGTTTTGCCAATCTCGCCCTTGCGCCGCCACCGTAGTCTACTCCATCCCGTGCGCCGGCGTGCACCGGCGAACGGGACAGCAGGTCTCCGGAACCATTGTCCTTGTGATCCTGTACGGGAGAGGGCGAATAAGGTTTTTGGGAAGCGCTCTGCGCGACTGCTTTCAAGTTCTTCATCACGGCTCGCCTTCCTGGACGATCGCCGGATACGCGGGCGGTCGTCTCCAACGTCGTCTTCTTCGAGCTGTTGCCGGCACCGAAGCCGCTCAAGCTGCTGCCGTCGCTGCTTCAACGGCTGCTTCATCTGCAACTGTTCGGTACGCTGCATAAACCGAACTGTTTTACTATGGATATGTTGGCGTATGTGTTGCTGCTGTTCATGTTAATTAGTACATCTAGTATGTTTGTGTTTAACATGTTAGTAGTTGCGGTTGTCATGTTTAATATTCTGGAATTAATCATGGAAATTATGCCTAGTATTCCAACAATCCAAAAACCTTATTGTGTTATAGGCAATTTCCTGAGTTAAACATGGGACATCTATCCGATGCGCTGAGACCGGACAAGTTTGCCGGTGTGGACTTTAAGAGATGGCAGTACAAGACCACACTGTGGTTGCGATCTCTAAAAGTGTTCGAGGCTAGTGAGGGTTTACCTGAAGGAACTATATCTGAGCAAGATCAGAACAAGTTCAAGGAAACCAATACTGCCTTTGTGGGACTCGTTCTGAGTGCTCTTAGCAACAAGCTGTTTGATGTGTACATGCACATCACAGATGCCAAAGAGCTCTGGGAGGCACTGAACGCTAAGTTCGGTGTAGCAGATGCTGGCAGTGAACTGTACATCATGGAGAGCTTCCATGACTTCAGGATGGTTAACAACCGTTCTGTAGTCGAACAGGCTCATGAGATACAGTGCATTGCGAAGGAGCTTGAGCACGCTAAGTGTGCCTTACCTGACAAGTTTGTGGCTGGATGCATTATTGCAAAGTTGCCCTCTTCATGGAGGAACTTCGCCACAACTCTCAAACACAAGAGACAGGAGATATCGGTTGAAAACCTGATAGCGTCTCTTGATGTTGAGGAGAAGGCTCGGGCTAAGGACACCGCTGAGAAAGGTGAAGGTCAGTCTAGCGCCAATATGGTGCAGAAGAACTTTCACCATGGCAAGAACAAGGCAAAGAGTAAGCCTTCCTTCAACATGCCTACCAAGACTACTTCTTTCAAGAAGAAGAAGAAGATGCTGAACAAATCTGAGCTAAAGTGCTACACTTGTGGAGAGCTCGGACACTTCTCTGTGGACTGCCCAGATCGTGCAGACAAGAAAGGGAAGAAGCATGTCAACGTCGTGACCGCTAGCAATACTGATGGGTATGGTAATTTACCATTTGTGCTTTCAGTATTTCAATCTCCATGTTGGTGGATTGATACGGGTGCTAATGTTCATGTGTGCGCTGACATCTCTATGTTCACATCTTATCAGGTCGCCGATTCAAGCGTCTTAATGGGGAATGGATCACATGCTTCTGTTCGTGGTGTTGGCACGGTAGATCTGAAGTTTACTTCGGGGAAGATCGTGCAGCTGAGGAACGTGCAGCATGTCCCTACTATGAACAAGAATCTCGTTAGCGGCTCCCTTCTATGCAGAGATGGGTTTAAATTAGTCTTGGAGTCCAATAAAGTAGTTGTGTCAAAGTTTGGACAATTTATTGGTAAAGGGTATGAGTGCGGAGGCTTGTTCCGCTTTTCATTATCGGATTTTTGTAATAAGTCAGTAAACCATATTTGTGGCAGTGTGGATTCGGATGCCGATGTGTGGCACTCTCGTTTATGTCATGTTAATTTTGGTTTAATGAGTAGACTTTCCAGCTTGCGTTTAATTCCTACTTTCACCATTGCCAAAGGTTCTAAGTGCCATAGCTGTGTGCAATCTAAGCAACCTCGAAAGCCTCACAAGGCAGCCGAGGAGAGAAACTTGGCACCTCTAGAACTCGTACATTCGGATCTGTGTGAGATGAATGGCGTGTTGACAAAAGGTGATAAGAAATATTGCATGACTTTAATCGATGATGCTACTAGGTTCTGCTATGTATACTTGTTGCACACTAAAGATGAGGCTATGGACTACTTTAAAATCTATAAAGCTGAAGTAGAAAATCAATTAGAGAGAAAGATCAAACGTCTTAGGTCGGATCGTGGTGGCGAGTACTTCTCCAAAATATTTGATGAATTCTGTGAGGAACATGGTATTATTCATGAGAGGACGCCTCCCTATTCTCCCCAATCAAACGGGGTTGCTGAGAGGAAAAACCGCACGCTGACCGATTTGGTGAATGCCATGTTGGACACTGCTGGTTTATCTAAGGCATGGTGGGGGAGGCTTTATTGACTGCGTGTCATGTCCTGAATAGAGTTCCAAACAAGGATAAAAAGAAGACCCTTACGAGGAGTGGTCTGGGAGAACACCATCACTTTCTTATTTACGCACTTGGGGATGTTTGGCGAAAGTCAATTTGCCAATTCCTAAGAAACGTAAACTTGGACCAAAGACAGTGGATTGTGTCTTTCTAGGCTATGCTCATCGGAGCATTTGCTATAGATTTTTAGTGGTTAAATCTGAGATACCTGATATGCATGTTGATACTATTTTCGAATCTCGTGATGCAACATTTTTGAGAACATATTTCCTATGAAGGATATGCATAGCATTGCTAGAATTTCTTCTGAGATACTTGTTGAACCTAGTACATCTGTTGATCATTCTGAACAACCACTTGTTGAGGAAGTCCTTGAGAAGGATGACAATGAATCAGCTCCCAAGAGGAGCAAGAGACAGAGGACGAAAAATCCTTTGGTGATGATTTCATTGTGTACCTTGTGGACAATACTCCCACGTCCATTGCAGAGGCATTTGCATCTCCTGATGCTGATGACTGGAAAGAAGCTGTCCATAATGAGATGGACTCGATTCTTTCTAATGGAACTTGGGAATTATCTGAAAGACCCTACGGTTGCAAACCGGTGGGCTGTAAGTGGGTGTTCAAGAAGAAGCTAAAGCCTGATGGTACTATTGAGAAGTACAAGGCAAGGCTTGTGGCCAAGGGCTACACCCAGCGCGAAGGCGAAGATTACTTTGACACCTATTCACCTGTTGCTCGTCTCACCACCATTCGTGTACTACTTTCCCTGGCTGCCTCCTATAACTCTTCGTTCATCAAATGGACGTGAAGACAGCTTTCCTTAACGGAGAGTTGGAAGAGGAAATTATATGGATCAGCCTGATGGGTTTGTAGTAAAAGGTGAAGAGAGAAAGGTGTGCAAATTGTTAAAATCTTTGTATGGGCTGAAGCAAGCACCTAAGCAATGGCATGAGAAGTTTGACAGAACTTTAACTTCTGCAGGCTTTGCCATTAATGAGGCTGATAGGTGTGTATATTATCGCCATGGTGGGGGCGATAGTGTTATATTATGCTTGTATGTTGATGACATACTGATTTTCGGTACAAGCATGATAGTGATAAATGAGGTCAAGTCTTTTCTGTCAAAGAGCTTTGATATGAAAGATCTGGGACAAGCTGATGTGATCCTGAACATTAAGCTGATTAGGGATGAGAGTGGGATTACGTTAACGCAATCACACTATGTTGAGAAGGTCTTGAGCCGCTTTGGTTATATAGACAGCAAGCCTTCTCCAACACCCTATGATCCCAGTGTGACACTCAGAAAGAACAAGAAGGAAACGAGAGATCAATTAAGATATTCTCAAGTGATCGGTTCACTCATGTACCTTGCGAGCGCGACAAGACCTGACATCTCTTTTGCTGTGAGCAAGTTGAGCAGGTTCATGTCTAACCCGGGTATTGATCATTGGCATGCACTTGAAAGGGTCATGCGCTATCTGAACGGTACAATGAGTTATGGGATTCACTATTCAGGGCACCCTGCGGTGCTTGAGGGATACTGTGATGCGAACTGGATCTCAGATGTTGATGAGCTCTACGCCACAAGTGGATATGCATTTATTCTTGGAGGTGGCGCAGTGTCATGGAGGTCTTGCAAACAGACCATTTTGACGAGGTCAACCATGGAAGCAGAACTTACTGCTTTAGATACAGCTTCTGTTGAGACAGAATGGCTGCGTGAGCTCTTGATGGACTTGCCGGTGGTTGAGCAACCATTACCGGCCATCCTTATGAATTGTGACAACCAACGGTTATCATGAAAGTGAACAGTGCTAAGGATAATGCGAAGTCATCAAGACACGTTAAAAGACGCTTGAAGTCTGTCAGGAAAATGAGAAACTCCGGAGTAATGACTGTTAGTTATGTTCAAACTGACAAAAACCTGGCAGATCCCTTTACAAAGGGACTATCACGTAATGTGATAGACAGTGCATCGAGAGAGATGGGGTTGAGACCCGTGAGCGTTACACCATAGTGGTAACCCAACCTATGTGATCGGAGATCCCGTGAATTAGGACCTGGGAAGAACAAGCTAGTGGTTTGACAGAGGAGAGTTTTTATTTAACCCTCTCTATGTGAAGATGCATAACTCTCAATTCTGTAAGGCAGGTTGGCGACATGCCTTAATGTGTTTCTGTTGGCTATTCGTAGCAAAGGTGCTATCCTACAGAGCGACCTTGAAAGAACACACCTATATGAGTCCGACTGTTAAACGTCGCAGTCTATGAGATTTGGGTGATCTCTAGTAAACTCATGAAGAGACCAGGGAGTATGACGCATATGCTCCACCCGCGGGGTAGGCTACTGGCAGCCACGTACTGGTTATGACTTTGAGTGAAGTCTATTGGCACCAAACTTGCAATTCAAGGTTCGTCCATTGTTCAAGTTGCTGGTAGATGTAGCTTGAAGCTCTAGGCAGAAGTTCAACTTAACAGTCTCTGCTGAAACACTGGTATATAAACAAGAAACGAGGTTTGGCAAAATCTCTAAATGGGAATTTGAGATCTGGTGGGGGATTGTTAGAATATTGGGCCCATTAGTGGGCAGCCCATATAAGCAATTCTGGAAATCTCAAATTGGCCCATGTGCATGGCAGAATTTTGGAGGTGCATGTACGTGACTAAAGTTTAGTCCCATACTGCTAGCTTAGAGAGAGCTGCACCACTTTATATAGTGGAGTGTTCTATCACTTGGTGTGCTGGCTGAGAATAGAAGGCTCTCTCGTGCGCACTCCTCCTCCTCCTCCGCCGCCGTCCGTCACGACACGCCGCGGGTTGCGGGAATGAGCCGAGCCGATGCTTATATTTTTGCAGTTCAGGAAAAACGAGTCGTGTTAGCGTACGTGTACAGCTTAGCCAATTCGGATCGCTACCGGATCGTGGGCTGCTGTAACCGACTCAAACGTGTGCGACGTGGCCGGCCCACGTTGTACCCGTTAGGGTTTTCCGAACCGCACTATATATTGCCGTGCACTGCGTGCGCCGTCACACACCGAACCAATCTAGGTTTTGCCAATCTCGCCTTGCGCCGCCACCGTAGTCTACTCCATCCCGTGCGCCGGCGTGCACCGGCGAACGGGACAGCAGGTCTCCGGAACCATTTGTCCTTGTGATCCTGTACGGGAGAGGGCGAATAAGGTTTTTGGGAAGCGCTCTGCGCGACTGCTTTCAAGTTCTTCATCACGGCTCGCCTTCCTGGACGATCGCCGGATACGCGGGCGGGTCGTCTCCAACGTCGTCTTCTTCGAGCTGTTGCCGGCACCGAAGCCGCTCAAGCTGCTGCCGTCGCTGCTTCAACGGCTGCTTCATCTGCAACTGTTCGGTACGCGCTGCATAAACCGAACTGTTTTACTATGGATATGTTGGCGTATGTGTTGCTGCTGTTCATGTTAATTAGTACATCTAGTATGTTTGTGTTTAACATGTTAGTAGTTGCGGTTGTCATGTTTAATATTCTGGAATTAATCATGGAAATTATGCATAGTATTCCAACATGCGGCGCGTCCAAAGCCGAAGCACATATACTGCATCGCCTCTGCCGGTTTGAAGCAAGCCAGTAGCGTGCCTGGAATCTTGCCGGTGGCTAGATCCACCACCAGCGTACCGGAGTGGTCGTCGCCGGAGGAGATGCAGGCCAGGTTTGCCAATGCTCGCCCGGAGCAACCAACGTCGTTCCCTCGGAGGGAACCTTTGAACCCCACATTTGTCCTCCAGCACCAGCAGGGTCCTACTGAACACCAAGCCGGACATGGCGACGAGGAGCGGTTCGGCACGAGACTTGCGCGCGTCGACGAAGGGGCGGTCGGAGATGAGAGCGCGCCACTCCTTGGACACGCACCGGCATCGGCCCAGCGACTTGGACGACAGCCACGACTCACGAGAGGATTTCGAAGATGACGTCCCGTGATGGCGAGACATCTGCGGCGACTTGGGCCGATGCATTAGTGCTTGTCATGGGCGCGGAGCCAAGATCACGGCCGAGCCGTTCAGGCGCTGGTGGTGGAATCCCTAGCGGCGGCGGCGACGCCATGGCAGCGTGCGGACTCGACGTGGAACTAATCCGCCGAGATATCGTCCTAGTTTCTCGCCCGGCCGTTGTTGATGGCGTTTATGTACATCGGCGATATATAAGGAACACACTAGTGGAATTTTAGCGCGGCGTCACGCCGCGCGGTGTTAGTTTGTATTCTTTTGTAAATTCGTAAAATAACTACATAATGAGAGATTTTATATTTTGTTAGCAGTTAAAAAAGTTAATTCCATAATTAGATGAATTTGACGTCACACCACGCTTTCATTAGTTTGGAATTTGTTTTTTTATAATTTTTTAAAATAACTCCATGTTGAGAGAATTTGTATGTTGTTAGTATTTCTTAAAGTTAATTCTATAGTTAGATGAATTCCACTTAGGTTGTATATAAATATTAGTCGGTTTGAATTGTTTAAATAAGTTTATATTTTGGCATTAATAAGTACTATTCATTTTTCTGAGCGTGTCAGCAATTTGAAATATCGAAATATACTCCCAAATAATCTGTAATATAAGTATGTAGTTTGTGGTAATGCGTCTTTTTTGGATTCGAATCCACAATTTGGGAAAGTTCATTTATGTTGCATCTAAATATTGGCTATTTTGAATTGTCCATATATGTTCTGTGTTCTGCCATACGCAATAAGCGTTGATTTATTCTTAGCATTTTTTATGTAGTGTAAAGAATATTCAAATATTTAGCAGTTTGAAATATTTTAATATGTTTCTATGTTGCTATGAGTTCTTAACTGTAATTACAGGAAATGTATTTCAATTATATGCAGGTAATATGCCACGCCTTTGATGTACCAAATTTGGAATATCATGGGCGCGAACGGCGTTCCTTACAATATATATTACGTTTTTTCAATGATCGGTTCTGAAAGGCATTCGAAAATTAAATTCCAAAATTTTAATATTGGTCATATGTCTGTAATTTGTCATAAATATCTATTTTGACTCCATAATCTGAGTGAATGAATCGTATGAGAATTGTTTGATCTATAATTAGAGGGTGTATTTTAAATTGTCGAAATTTAGAAATCAAGCTAGTTTGAACGTTCATTATTTTATGGAAATTGTTGGACAAAAGGGCACCACCTGTCAGAAACCTAATATTTTTTTAAAATGTTTTAGAAAAGGATGAAATTGACTTCAACTTGTCTGTTGCGGTTAAATATTTTTCGGATGGAAATTATCACGATAGTTTTTTTTTTGAATTGACGGTGGGTAATATTGTTTGAAAATACAATGTAGACAAATTAGAAGTTCAAAATAGCAACACTGTTTAATTGCGGCAGTTTTTTTTTGTTTTTAATTGACAGTGGGTAATATTGTTTGAAAATACAGTATAGACAAATTAGAAGTTGAAAATAGCAACATTGTTTAAGTATTGAAATCATCGGATTTTTTTTGTAAAAAGACGTTTTATAAATGGTCAGGTTTTAGAGGTTGCTCAAATTTTGAAATTGCTGTAAATGGAAAATTTTACGGTTTAAAAACGTTTAGATTTTAAAAATTGTTGAAAGTGGGAAACACACATGTCACGTTTGTAAAATAATTGGGCTTCAAAGAGTTTTTTTCTTTGGAGCCATAAATTTCAATTTTGGATTCAAACGCTGTAACATGTTTGTGTTCTTCCCACAAACTTATCCAAATTTTGGTCGATAAAATAAATTCAAGCTTTTTTATTTGTTGTTGTAAACATTTTATTATGTAGTCATTTGGATGGACACAAAATTTACAAATGGTTTTTGGAAAAGGAAAACAGAAAAAAAGGAAAACATGAAAAAAAGAGGAGGAAAAAAAAGGCCGAGCCAGCCGCGAAGCAGCCAGCCCAGCCCAACACGCGGCCCAGCTGGCCAGCTCAGGCCCGCTGGGATGTCACGCTGACGTCACCAGCGACTGGGCTCTGCCACGACGGCGACGGCGGCGCCGAACCAGGCGGTTCTGGGTCACGCGCGCCTGCGCGGCGAACGCGCCTGGTCGCGGGGCGCCCGAAGCTGGCGGCGCTGCCGCTTTAGGGTCGCCGGCTGTGGCGTGCGGACGCGGCGGCGACTTGCGGCCACGCCGGCGTCAATTCCGGCGACTCCGCGGCGCTCCGGCACGCAAGCTGCGGCGGGGAGGGAGAGGCGATGACGGCGGAGCTCGGCGTCCAGTCGGATTCATGCGGGGAGGTCTGGAACAGCGGCATCGGGCGCGGCGGCCGGCGGCGAGCTCGGTGCGGCGCGGGGAGAGAGAATGGAGAAGGTAGGCTCTGCGTTTTTTGTGCAGCAGGGTCCCTGGGCTTTTGGAAAATTACGTCTAGGTCCCTCGCTGTGTAAAATTGGAGGTTTGCGCTGCAATTTCTGGGCCCACTTGTCGTTTTTTGCAAAATGATCGCACAGCATGAGGCTGACAGTGGGGCCCACCCGGCTACTGTTGAACAGTAGCCGGATCGCTTCGAGGGCGCGATTCGGGCCGGCCTTTATATAATGAGTAATAATGCTAAACGGGTGGAACACAGATATCTAGATCGATTCGGATATCATTTCATCCAGGCACAAGGCGCCATTAAGCTCAGATATGGTACTGGCCTCCTTGACTCCTTGTGGTCCATGGATCACCTTCCACCCCTCGTTATCGAGGTCGAAGGAGAGTACGTCGCCCATGTCCTTGGACAAGAAATGCAAGGCACCATTGACCGTAACTCCGGAGGTATTGCTATACCGACAAGAGAGCCTTGTTGGGGGCGATTTCGTCGGCCTCCACTTGGCGCCGTCTCCTAGAGTGAGCACCTCCCAGGTTTGGGTGTGGAGTCGCCACAGATGGTTGCCGAGACGAAATACCTTGAGTAAGCCCGACTGCACGGCGTGTCCGAAACCGAAGCACAGATAGTGTTCATACCCTCGGCCGGTTTGAAGCAAGCCAGTAGCGTCTTCCCGGTGGCTAGATTCGCCATCAGCGTACCGGAGTGGTCGTAGCCGTAGGAGATGCAGGCTAGGTCGTCATGCTCGCCCGGAGCGTCCAAGGCCCTTTCCTCGGAGTGAACCTTTGAGCCCCATCTAGTCCGTCCACCACCCTCACGACGGTGCCCTTTGTATCATCAGAGGCACACATGGCAATGAGTAGCGGCTCGGCACGAGACCTATGCACCGCGACAAAGGCCCGGTCCAAGATGAGAGCGCGCCACTCCTTGGACACGCACCGGCATCGGCCCAGCGACTTGGCCGGCAGTCACGACTCACGAGAGGATTTCGAAGATGACGTCCCGTGATGGCGAGACAGCTGCGGCGACTTGGGCCGATGCATTAGTGCTGGTCATGGGCGCGGAGCCAAGATCACGGCCGAGCCGTTCAGGCTCTGGTGGTGGAATCCCCAGCGGCCGCGGCGACACCATGGCAGCGTGCGGACTCGATGTGGAACTAATCCCCAGGCCGCGTCCCCGGCCGTTCCCTTGCTCGCCGCCAGCCGTCGGGACCCGCGGCGCCCAAGGCCGCGGCCCTGCTGCTCTGCCCCTTCTTGCCTCCCAGGTCGCGCCCCTGCTCGCCGCCGCCCGGCCGACCCCGCCGCACCTAGGCCGCGTCCCCGGCCGTGCTCTTGCTCGCCGCCGGCCGTCGGGCCCCAGGCCGCGTCCCGCCGCGCCCAGGACGGCCGGCGCCGTCGCGCCTCGCCGCGCCCCCGGCGGCGCCTGTGCTCGCCGCTGACCGCGCTCACGGCCGAGCGCGTGGTCAATTCGCCGGTGGCCGAGCGTAGACGTACGGGATAACGGGAGCGTTGACCTCCTTTTTAATTTTTTTATTTTGTATTTGCCTAAAGCCCTTGTAATATTACAGCAGGGGGTTTTCTGAAAAATTCCTGTCAAAACTGGATACCTTATCCGGTTTGTGACCAAAATGCACCCACATGTTCAGTTATGTGACAAAAAAAATCTAATTTTCCAGTTGTGTGACTTAAGTGCACATACGCGACGAGTTGTGTGACCGCAAGTGCCATTAACTCTAAAGCTACGACTCCAACTCACGCACGCATATGACCACGTACCGGTTTGGCATGCAAGCCAACCACACACGTATGAAACTTTTACCTAATTAGACTCAAACTCATTAAGGCAAGATTATTGCTAACAGAGATATCGTTCTAGCTTCTCGTGTACGTCGGCGATATTATCTAAACTATAATACGCGCTAACGACCGTACGTACGTCGCGGCGATTTTTTATCTTAGTCTCTCACGTTTCTGAAAATCAACCCGCAGTCCGTCCTGTAACGTTTGGTCAACCCGTTTATATTTTAGTCCCTTAGTTAGTTCGAAATTGAATCATAGTACCTAGGCATCTTCTCTCTTCTCCCGCATGAACTCCCGAGGCGATTTGGTGGGGATTTGATTCCCCAAACCTTCCACCACGAGCTCCAACCCGACTTCCCAACCTCCGACCAGAAGGAGGCCGTGCTGGGAGGTTTGAGGACACCCATTCGGATGCCTCTTATCCCGTCGCATCGCTGGATCCGCTGGCGATGACCTCTGACACGGGGGCTGGGACAGCGTTCGCGGCCGAATCCACCGAGCAGGGCAATGGGGTCCTGGCGACGGGCGACCGACTCCCCTGCAGCTACCATCGCCCTTGGTTGATCTTTCCTCTAGCTATAAGCTCCTCTAGGTGGTTTAAGTTATCCAAAAATTCAGATGTTGGCATCTCGTTCTTTCGATCTGAAGTCCTGATTCGTGCTCAGGTTGGACTTTGTGTGAGCTTCCCGACCATGATCGTGGTCGGCAACTGGTTTTTTAATCAATGACCTTTAGGCAGATATCTCTCTATTTTGTACGATTTTCCTGTAGATGGATCATACCATCGGTATGTATATATATTCCTGACTGTACTTTTCATTTATCTGAGTTCTCACATTTTTCGGTATATTTGATCTGTATCTTAAAAGAGCATGAGTGAAAGTGGAAGACTTGGTGCCGCTGCCGTATCCTCAGGTCTCCACTGTTTCGCCGGACGGCTCTTGCTTGTTGCGTGGTGATTATTTGGGTTCAGCAAATCAGCAAGATGCAAATTTTTGAAGCTGTCCAGCTTGTTCGCTCACTCCCTGGAGTCCCTGCTCCTGTCGCAGGCTCGCAGCAGCCACGAGCCCTCTAGCTATAACCTGGCGCTAAGGGACAGCAAAAACAATCAGCCAAACTTTGCTTGATTTGATAATTTGTACAGCTTAGTGCCAACTTCGATATAATGTAAAAGGTTTGTCACTGAATCTACTCAGTAATTCCCGCGCTAAGCTTTTCCATTGAATACAACTCCCGTGACTAGAGGTATATGGTATGCAAAATTAAGAGGTGGCTAACTGAAAAGTCATGGTGTTTTTGTATTTGGATTTCTCATGTGTTGGCTTTGAAAACTTAACCTTTTTTTTTTAAGTTTACAGTGATCTTGGAGCAATGTAGACAAAAGGAACTGGATACAAAAATGAATTTAAGAGATCAAGTTGACCCTCTTGTATTGGGCACTTTACCTTGTTGTCTTTCTGATGAGCAATGAATGGTGAAAATTTTGGTCCTTTTACGACAATGGTAGCAGTGTTGGTAATTAAGATGGGAATGAGGAACTTGCCTACTAGGAGATGGTATCCTCTATTCATGTTCATGGTACGAAGGTTTTCGACCGGACAGATTCTTGGACCAAATGTTTTAGAAGTCGGAAAAAACATGTTTTAATGCTACGATGATGTCTTGGATTTATATGATTGCACTGCGAGGCTAAACGTCATTTTTCATTGCACCATGTCTCTCATGTTTTAGAAGTCGGAAAAAAACATGTTTTAATGCTACGATGATGTCTTGGATTTATATGATTGCACTGCGAGGCTAGATGTCATTTTTCATTGCACCATGTCTCTCTGGATTGCTATTAAGCGTAAAAAACCATAATGATTTGTAAGTTCCTAGCCATTTATGTAAAACCTTGATGATCTGAAATTCGCCGTTTAGTGCTAGGCTGCCAGGAAATATTCGTTTTGTCTGAATTTTTAGAAAAAAAATGATGAGTAGCTAGACGAAATTCAGCATGTATTTAGGAAATTTGTTTCATGCACTCAATTTATTTCAACAATATTTGAAAAATGTTAAACCTTCTACCCGTAGCAACGCACGGGCACTTTGCTAGTAAGCAATAAATGCCAAACTGGTGGAACCCAGATATCTAGCTAAACTTCTGAACATTGCTGTCAAGACGATCTTTGAATGTTTAGCACCAATCTCGTCCCTCTTGTTTTAGTGGTTGCCTAGCCCTTGCAATGCAACTCTGGATTAACATTTGCACAGAACCTAGCGGTGGGATTTCGTGTAACCGTATAAATTGTTTCAACTACAGTCTGTGGCAATCCCTCCATTACCTTGCACTGTGATCGCTGCCACGCTCTTTGGATTGCATATGAATATTTGAAGGATAAGGTTCATAGACCATGGACGACGGATGGTGGTCTGCCAAATCAACTCTTTGCTCCCTACAGGTTAGATCGAACCAAAGAAGACGCTGAGCATTGTAAATCGGTAGCGGCACGGCATGATGAACGATTTAATTGTATACCATGAAAAAAAGCTGACCCATAAAAGGGACATCACTCTGCACCTTTACAAGCATACCCTTGCCTACTTTCAAACAAAATGAAATTGTTCATATGGTTGTCGAAGTGCTACTTCAAACAGACCTTAAGGCGAATCAACTGGGACTGGCCACAGAATCTAGGATCCAAGTTTTGCCCATGAGGTTGATCGGCGTCTTCACGTTTGTACATCTCCCCGAGCGAGGATCATATGCTCGTAGCACTGGATTTTCTCTGTTTTTTTAGAAAGGGGGGGGGGGGGGGGGGGGGGGGGGGGGGGAGTCCCAGCCTCTGCATCGAATAAATGCATGCGGCTTCTTTATTATTTTATTCAACAAAGGTCTAACAGAGAAACATACATCAAACAACACGAAGCCACCACGCAACACCTACAAACTCGACAATGAGTGAAATCATGTAAACAGGGCCTTGTGCCATGAGAACGCGAACTCCACCCACCAGCTAGGAACCGGGAACAAGTCGCATACCCCGAGACGCCCTCTAGGCAAAATGAGAGCGGTAATCCGGTCTAGCAGACTCCTGAAGAAGAAGTCGTCACCACCATCGAACCACCGCCATCGGACTCTTCAAGGTTAAGATCCGCATGATCCTCGACAGGCCTGCCGTCGATACCACCATGGCACCAGACTGCGCCTCCTCTTGCGCGCGTCCATCATCACGCGCCCGCCGCCGAGACCCGCTGCTCCATGCGCCGGGACCGCCGTGTATGATGCGATCGATAACACGCGCTCCACCTTACTCTCTTTTCCTCGAATTCCACCATCTTCCACTGGTCCCACAAGCCAGGTCCAACTCCCACACGCTGCCCTCAAGAAGGAAAACGACGATCTGCGTCGTCAGCGGTGGACCTGGAAACCAGGTCTAGGGTTTCCCCCGGAGTGATCTGTGCAGGAACGTGACCTGAATCACTGACGCCTTCACAGGGATACGACGTCCACGGACGCCGCCGTCGATGGCTCCAACCGCCGCCAGAGCCCGGTATTCACCGACAGCATCACGCGCCCACCTTGATCGGACCAGCTTGTCCGCCAACCACTTCACCGGCGAACTGCTCCTCCACGAGAACCAGTCCCAAGCCCCAGGAAACCCTGGAACCGGGCCACGCGCACACCCCGGCCGCCGCCAGGATAGCCCGCCGAACTCTGCGTCACCGCAGGGCCGCTGAATCTGGGAGGAAGCGGTTGAGGGGAGAAGCGCCGTCTTGCCTCCGCCCACGACCCCCCGAGCAAGGACGCCCGGCGAGGGCGCCGCTGTCCCGGTCACCACTCCCGCAAATCCAGATCAAGCCCACAATCCTCCTCTGATTGACGGGATCTCCATGGGGAAAGCGAGAGAGACGGCGCCCTAGGGGAGTAGCCCCGCCACCGCCATCACGGAGCCCGCCCAGGCTTTGCCGGCGGCGCCTCAGGCGGCGGCAAGGCGAAGGAAGAGAGGAGGGGAGGTGGCGGCGGCTGGCTGTTTGGAGTCGCCCCGTGTCGCCAGAGGAGGGCGACGCGGGGGTTAGGTAAAAGACAGGTGAGCCTAAGTACTCTGTGACTGGATTTTCTCTGTAGTCACAGTAGTAAAATAGTAGCTCTCCACCGAGACGTAACACTCTGAAAGGTACCACAAATCCGGCGACGGGATTGTGTATGCTTTCGTCCAAATGTTCTTGTCGTAATCACCAAGAGCCATACACTGATCACATGCTGCAGCCTCTGAACATGCACAAGGCGCCATTAAGCTCCGACATGACCTCCTTGACTCCTCCTGGTCCATGGATGACATTCCACTTCTCATTATCGAGGTCGAAGGAGAGCACGTCGCCCTTGTCCTTGGACAAGAAATGCAAGGCACCATTGACCGCGACTCCGCAGGTATTGCTATACAATATAAAGAGCATTGTTGGGGGCTATTTCGTTTGCCTCCACATGGCGCCGTCCTAGCGTGAGAACCTCACAGATTTGGGTGTCGGCAAACTGAGGCGTGCCGAGACGGAAGACCATGAGCGAGCCGGACTGCACGGCGCGTCCGAAGCCGAAGCAGAGATAGTTCGTGGTCCGCTCGCCGGCAACAACGCCCTCGGCCGGTTGGAAGCAAGCCAGTAGCGTCTTTCCATTGGCTAGATCCACCACCAGCGTGTCGGACTGGTTGTAGCCGGAGGAGATACAGGCGAGGTCGTCGAGGCTCCCCGGAGCGTCCAACCCCCTTCCCTTGAAGGGAACCTTTCAGCCCCACCTAGGTCCACCATCCTGACGACTGTGCCAACCGTGTCAAACAGCAGGAGGGTCCTGTGGGACATGAAGCCGGACATGGCGACGAGGAGCGGCTCAGCGCGGGACTTGTGCGCGGAGGCGAAGGCCGGGTCGGAGATGAGAGCGTGCCACTCCTTGGACACGCACCGGAATCGGCCTAGCGATTGTGCTGGCAGCCACGAGAGGATCTCGAAGATGATGTCCCATGATGGCGAGACCATGGCGGCGACTTTGGACGATGCATGCGTCCTAGTCACGGTGGCAGAGCGAACGTCACGGCCGAGCCGTTCTGGCGTTGGTTGTGGAATCTCTAGCGGCGGCGGCGGCGGCGGCAGCGACGCCATGGCAGCGTGCGGACTCGACTTGGAACTAATCCGCGGAGATATCGTCTAGCTTCTCGCCCGGCCGTTGTTGATGGCGTTTATGTACGCAGTATATCGGTGATATAGAAGGAATACATGCCAAACAGGTGGAACCGGGTATCTAGATCGATTCGGATATCTTTCCATCCTGACTCATGCTTCTGGATATTTCATGGAAACAGATCGAATTGCCGTCTTTTCAGATGCTGTTGGTCTATTTTTGTTTTTTTTGTTTTTTGACACTATGCTGTTGGCCTATTGGACGGAAGCCCCATCGACCTGCTCGACATTTAAGCCCTAGACTAAGCCGGCCACAACGGATGCATACCTTCCAATTCGTCGCGTATATCCAAATCTCATTTTGGAAGATAATATACGTTGATTCTCCGTGCAAAAAGATCGTATGGTAACAGAAACTGAAATCAACGATGTACACGGTCTGTTTCTAGCTATCCCTCTCAAAACCTTGCTGACTGTTTCTGCTACCATGGCCTCGCAGACGATGCTGCCGTTGTTAACACGACGTGATATCTGAAATACTGTCGTGGGTGCCGGTGAAGCTCGTGTGCAAATTTCCGTGTGTGTCCAGAGGGTGGCATGCGCTCATCTCCGGCGCATGGAGGTGCTGCTCATGTCAGCCACCTACTCCTTCCTCAAGCAGCAGCTTGTTGGCCATCCACTCCTCCTTCGTTCAAATCAGCAGCGTCCTGCGGCTTATAGACATTTTTTGTTTTTGAGAACCTGCGGCTTATAGACATGGATGTCAATATCCTAAGAGTGATTAAAATGCAGGTCTCTGGACCATCAACTCGGGCTTCTACGGCCCATTTTCGCTTGCTTGAAAGGCCACAATCTTGACTGAGGCAAAGCAACAAGTAATATAAATTGACCCATAAAATGGGACACCACTTTGCAGATCCTTTCATGATTTTTCTGAATAGTTGTTTAAGAAGACATCACTGATTTTTTAAGTACTGTGAGTCGATTTGTTATGGCGGTCGTTGGTATATTGTCTTTCTATCCGTTCATTGTCCCCGGCGTTGTCCATTGTCTTTCTATCCGTCCGAACAGATTGATTTGGGTGGCACTTGGCAGATAATCACATCTTACAATTTTGAAAGCCGACAATGTAAACTGAAAAAGAATAGATAACAACAGGACATGAACCAAAATGAAATCGACTCCTAGATTTACTCATTTTCTTTTGAGCCGCATGTCTACTATGAAAAATCTATAAACAAAAAAAAAATGATTGAAAATCAACAACATTTCTTTTTTGCATGTGATTGCTGCAGTCATCGCCTCGTCGGAGCATACTTGTATTAGTAATCGGCATGAAAACAAAGATGTAATTGTTCATTTGGTGGTCAAAAAGGCTTCAAGACAGTTCAACTAGGACTGTCCATAAAATCTAGAATCCAGATTCAAACTACAAAGGCCGATTCTGCCACCTAGCTTGGTTGACGTCTTCAGCTCGGTGCATTTTCCCGAACGAGGATCATATAGCACTAATTTTCTTTGGCAGATATCATCATAGTAAAAGAGCAGCTCTCCACTAAAACGTAACACTCTCAAAGGTACCACGATCAGCTCTCCAATAAAAGGGTACTGTCTCAAAGGTACCGGCATCGTGTATGCTTTGATCCAAATGTTCTCATTGGGATCACTCAAGAGCCACACATTGATCACATGGCCCATCCTTTCAGACATGCACAAGGCGCCATTAAGCTCAGCTATGGTTATGGCCTTCTTGACTCCTTGTGGTACATGGATCAACTTCCACTTCTCATTATCCAGGTCGAAGGAGAGCACGCCTCCCTTGTCCTCGGACAAGAAATGCAAGGCACCACTGAGCGTGACTCCAAAGTTATGGGTATACCGAAGAGAGCATGGGGGCGATTTCGTCTGCCTCCACTTGGCGCCGTCTCCTAGCGTGATGACCTCCCAGCTGATTTGGGTGGGGACTCGGTGCTCAGGTGACATGCCGAGACGGAAGACTTGAGCGAGCCGGACTGAGTGGCGCGTCCGAAGCCGAAGCACACATAGGACATATCCTTGGCCTGCTTAAAGCAAGAAAGTAGCATCTTCCCGGTGGCTAGATCCATCACCAGCGTACCGGACTGGCCGAAGCTGTAGGACATGCAGGCTAGGTTGCCAAGGGTTCCCTGAGCGTCCATGTAACCCCACCTACGAACGACCTCACGACTGTGCCATCCGTGTCCAGCAGCACGACGGTACTACCGAACTGGGCGCCAGACATGGCGGCAAGGAGCGGCTCGGCGCGAGATCTGTGCACGGCGGCTAAGCCCGGATCGGAGATGAGTCTGGCTGGACGCGGGCCAACTCGGGCTGGCTCGGGCCAAGCCAGCAAAACGCTCGGGCAAAAATGGCGAGCCGCGAGCTGGCTCGCTCCGCCGGCGAGCCATGAAACGGAGCTCGGCCCGAGCTCGTGGGAAGCTCGGTGCAACTCGGTGCAGCCCGCGAGCCTGATGGAGGTGGGTCACTGACAGGTGGGGCCGTCCTCCTCGACGGCGGCGCAGTACGGCAGCGGCGACCGTGAGCATGTGGGGTGGCGCGGGGCGACACTACTCACCAAGCAGCAACGCAGCGACGCCCGAGTCGTGGGCAGGACGGAGGGGAAGGGCGACGCCGGCGACGTCCGTGTCACGACGGTCGGACGGAGGGAAACGGCGGGGGCAGAGGCGAAGCTTGGCGACGTCGTCGGTAGCAAGGACTCCCTGAAGATCGTCGCGCTGCAGGGACCGGTCACCGTCGACACTACTCACGGCGGCAGCGGCGACCGTGAGCATGTGGGGTTGGCCGGAAAGCACGACGTCGACGGTAGCTTGCGACGGCGGACGGCGGCGGGTGGCTGACCTAGTTTTTGCATCTGGTTGGTTCGGGGAAGAAGAAGACGACTGAATCGACTGAAGACGACTGAATCGACGAGGCAACGAGCGAGCCAACGAGCCGGCCGAGCCGAGCCTGGCTCGGCCCGAGGTCGCCGCGGTCCAGAGAATGGGGCTCGGCTCGGGCAAAAATTCTGGCGGGCCGAGTCAAGCTCGCACCGAGCCCATCAAACTCGGGCCGAGCCGCAAAGCTCGGTGAGATACGTCCACCCAGAGAGATGAGAGCGCGCCACTCCTTGGACACGCACCGGCATCGGCCGAGCGACTTGACCGGCAGCCACGAGAGGATCTCGAAGATGACGTCCCGTGAGGGCGAGACAGCGTCGGTGACTTGGACGGATGCATGCGTGCTGGTCATGGCTGAAGAGCGAAGGTCACGGCCGAGCCGTTCAGGCGCTAGTGGTGGAATCCCTGGCGAAATATCGTCGTAGCGACTAGGAGTATCCGCCGAAATATACATACCAAACGGGTGGAACCTAGATTTCTAGATCAATTCGTTCGAAACTCCGAGTTCCATCCTGACTCGTGCTTCTGAATATTTTATGGAAACACAATTGCAGTCTTTGCAGATGCTGTTGGCTCAAGCTGGCTAAACTTTAGGACATTGGTGTCAAGGATGGTCTTGATCTGAACCAAGGTTTTAAATAGCCGGCTATTGCATTTAGCCCCAGTGATTTTGAAAGCTATGAAAGGCTATAGCCGGGCTATAGCGCGGCTATGACCTTATAGCCGTTTTGACATATAATGATAGAAAATTAACTTTTAAGAGCGTGTATTCGTATATATATCACTAATTTACTGATACATAACATATTCACATAAGAGATACGAATAACTAGAGTACTAAACGTAGTTCAAGATAGAGTTCTATGCCCATATTACATGTCAAAAACAATATAGGGTTGAGTTTTGCTCCAAATATGATTGAGCGGACAATTTTGGTCCAAACTTTTTGGGCGTCTAAGCCGAAAATTTAGCGGCTATGGGGCTAAATCGGGGCTAAATTAATTTAGCCAGGCTATTAGCGGCTATTATCACTATAGCCTATGAAGGCCATAGCCGTAGCGCGAAGCCTCTCGAAAAGCTATAGCCGGGCTATTATCACTTTTAGGATCCTATTAGCGGCTATTATCACTTTTAGGAGCCAGCTTAGCGCGCACATAAATTTGGCTGCTCGATATTGGAAGGGAAGAAAATGCGAGCTAGTCTAAAGATCGATCAAACGAGGTCTCTTAATAATCCGGTAGTAATAAGCTAGTCCAGCAATTACGCGCAAAGGAAAAAAAGGCTTCCCCCAATGGAACTTCTAGATTTTGAATCACAAATTAATGCGTTAAACAGCTGCAGCCAAAGATTGCGTCCCTCCGGCACTCAGAAACAGAATTGGATGCAGACAATGATCGTTATTCCGTCGTTAGAACTTTTTTTTAAGTAAGGGATTCCTACCGATTTACTTCATTATGGAAACCATTTGCTACATCATCACCAAACACACCACCACCACCAAAATGGTTCCACACCAGTTAACACTGTTATTACTTATTAATCATCGATTTGGCCACCAAAAAAAAATCAAAACAGGGATGATTCAGCTAAATTCGGGGCCGATACAAAATCTACGATCCACGTGCGAGCTGCAATATCTGATTTTACCAGTGAGGTTGGTCGGCGCATTCTTCACATCGGTGCATCTCCGGGAACAAGGATCATATATTTGTATTTCCTGCTTTGGTGTTTCCTTGTCATAGAAATAGGAGAAGAGCAGCCTGCCACTAGGATGAATCATTCTCAAAGGCATCAGGAGGTGGACGGACTTGTAACCCATCGGGATGGAGTAAGCCTTGACCCAGCTTGTCTCCCTGTTAGGATCTGTCAAGAGCCACAGACAGACCATGTTGTCCTGCGTCTTGTGCTGAACAATGCACAAGCTCCCGTTGAGCTCCGCGATGCTGATCTTCTCCATCTCCGCGTGACTCAAAACTGTAGATGGCCCTTGGATCACCTCCCACTCCTCTCTCTCGAGGTCGAAGCAGAGCATGAGCACGTACAAGATAAATAGTCATCTAGAGGGAGTACAAAGAAACTCATATTACGTGGCAAACAGAAAGCGCGGAACACACATAGTACAAGTACAAAATCTAGCCCATTGTGGCCTCCGGCGGGGACGGTTGGGCGGAGGCTAGAGGAGCGTGCTAGCTAGCCTGCTGGGCTGCCGATGGCCAGACACGACACACCAGAAAGAGGAGGCCAAACCTGGGAGTTTGAACACATCACTAGTCGAATTTACCGTCGAGTGTCGTCCCTCCGAGCCACGCCATGGCCACAATACGCCAGGGCCCCGCCATCACCTTCACTGGTGGAATGGGAGGCGAGAAACCTCTGGAAACAAGCAAGCAATATACCATTTGACTTTTACTTATTGTTGTTACTTCTCTAGCTAGTATTAGATGTATTAGTGTGTGAACTATATACTTTCGATCTGAAACTTTGCAGTATATTTGTCTTAAATAAGTTTGTGTCTTATACATGGCTATTTTAAAAAAACGTTTAGGTTACTCATTGTTAACTTTGAGCCTACCCTCCAATTAGTTCCTGTACTCGCCGTTGATTTGATCTGAATACCGAAAAACAAGTCATGCCAATTGTTTTGTTGATTAGTTAAGTATAGCTCAACAATGCATCCACTCCTTTTTTTTTTGGTTCTTTCTGAAATTTGGCTAGTCTGTATGGGAGATTCGTGTAACAAACCACACAAGTAAGAAAAGCAATCAATTCGTAATATATTCACGCTAGCTAGTCTTGCTAGCACGACTTGATTAATTTACCGGTCAGTGGTCATGCGCGGGATGTACGTGAGATCGATTTGGACGACGGGAATCACTGTTCCGATACCGCATTAACTGATGAGATCGATTTGATTGATCGTGGAGGGATTTGATTGGTCAACTGCGACTGAGTCCGAGTCGGTCTACAACTCGGCGCCCAAAATACCTCATCCCCTCCAGAGGCTGAGACGCGTCTTCTCCCGCTGATCTCGGATCAGAATTTCGACCCTTCAGCCCCGCTGATCTCGGATCAGCATTTCGACAATCTCCGCGGCTCGTCGGAGGCGCGCGCCGCCATGGCGTCGACACAGCTTCATGTTCCACCGGCGCCTAAACGACGCCGCCTCGACCTTGGCTTAGCCGCCGTCGCCGCAACCAGCACGACTACACCGACCGCCGGATCAGGTGACGACGACGACGGCGGAGGATCGCCCATGGAGGATGTCCTCTTCGAGATCCTCTTCGAGAATGCATAGCCGTCCGCCACCTTCGTGGATAAGTTAAATACTGGGACATGCAGCTCACAAGTTGTTTTCTCCGTGATATAATCCACGGGGTAACTTGTCTCATCATCACCGACCATAACCGAGGAAGCCACGCTGCTTCTGCGATGCGATGGGCCGCCTTGACTCGCTTGTTCCAGCTGAAGAGTTGGCGCCCCTTGCTCGCGCATTTGATCTATTTGCTTCTGCTGCTCCTTATAGAGAGCAACCATCTGGTCATGATTTCTTTCTAAGATCATCAACCGGTCGGATTCCTGCTGCTCCTTCCTCCTCTTTGCTCTCAATCGGCTTCTGTAAGAGGCACGGTCCTCGGGAAACCCTTCAATCCACGGCACTTCTCCTAAGCCTCGTGTTGATCCTCCTTTTTCTTTGGTCCCGAGGGCCTCTGACAGCTCGTCCTTCTCTCTGTCGGAAATAAACTTTCCCTCTTTAGACTTGGCAATTAATTCAATAAATTTTTTTTGTGCTCCGTTGACTACTTTGCTTTCATCAATTATTAACTCCCCTGTTTCCATGTCATACTCCCCTCCATGCGCAAGTAGCCAATTCCTTATCCTTCTGTCCCATTCCTCTGTGACCGGGGTGAGCCCTTTTGCACGCAACTCGGACTCAATTTTTTCCCACTTAGGCTCGGCAACTCGGTAGCCACCTGGCCCCATCTTATGGTGATACTTATTTTTCGCTGCATTATTCTTATTCGTTTGCGATCTTTTCTTAGCTCGTTCTGATTTCTTGTACTCCAGAAATGCAGGCCAGTGAGGCCGCTGCCTCTCTCGTGTGCCGGTGAAATCCGGAAGTTTCCCATCTTCTTCCCACTCACGGAATAATTTGTTCTTATAGTTATTGAATTGTTGAGCCATCTTCTTAAGAGCGAAATGCTTGACTTTGTCCGTCATTTTTTTTGTCTTCACCTCATCTTCCAAGACCGGTAGGGTGAAATGTGCAATGAGCTTGTTCCAAAGCACATCTTTGGTTCTCTTGTCGACGTAACTAACTCCCTCTAACTTTGGCTTAATCCATTCCTGAGTGCTGATATAAACGTTGTCCCTGACAGTGACTCCGCATTGATGCACAAACTTAATTGCGTTCGGCACGGGTGCCAGTGGTTGGCCAGTAGTTGCATTCACCTCGTCAATTGTGAGATGCTCATCTTTGCCCATCCCTTGGGCATGGCCTCGTTTAGTGGTTTGGTTCGATGCGGAGGTCTAAAAATATGAAACATGTGTGAATACATATATATGCACAAATCAGTTATTGCATCTGCTCAACATAGGCTTAATATACCTCGCCAGACGGCGTGGGTCCACCAATTTCCGAGTCCTCATCTTCAGCTCCTTCCGCGGGATGCCGAAATTCATCTTCAGCTCCTTCTGCGGGATGCCGAAATTCACCGGGTTCACAAATGTAGGAAAGTAGCTCTTCTTCCCCTTCTCTCGTTGCGAAGGGAGCATCGATATCCATTGTTTAACTAATACAAAAAAAAGATAAAACAATAATAGCATTAGTACAATAATTCAATATACAAATATGCAGCAAAAACAATTTAATATTGCATCTAAAGAAAAAAAATAAAAAAAACTTAGGCTGCTGTCCCAATCCCAGCCCAGCCCAAATTTGGGCCAGAACCTGGTCAAAGGTGGCCACCGTGGTCATCCCTGACCCACCTGCCAGCGCCTACCCGCCCCACCGCCACGTGTGACCGCCCACTGGCCACGCGTGGTCAATGCTGGCCCACCCGCCGCCCTGCCTCGTGTTCCCGCCCCGCCTCGTGTTCCCACCCGGCCGCCTCGCCTTCACCCCGGCCCCGTGGTCAATGCGGAGCACGAACAGCCCCCGCCCACCCGGAGTCAATGCTCCTGGCCCACTTGCCAGCGACTCGGGCGCTGGCCCACCCGACGGTTCCCCTCCCGACGGTTCTGGTCTTTAAAAAGGGACGCGCCCGTGCGGATGTGGACACTCCACTCCGCTCCGCCCCCACGGTTCCCCTCGGCCCGACGGTTCCCCTCCGCCCGTCCAGTGCCCTCGCCGCCATGTCGCGCTGGTTCGGGAAGTCCCCGAAGAACGAGACCGGCGAGTCCTCCAACCCGCCGCGCTTCTCCACCGCCTCCACCGCCGGCGGCCTTGGGCGTCGTTCCCGTGGGCGTGCGGAGGACCGCGCCACCAGTGCGGGTCGCCCACGCACCCGACGCGCCGCCACGAACCTCCACCACCACCGCTGGAGGGAGGAGGATCCGGCGCCGGCGCTACGTGCCGGAGCCGGAGTGCCAGTGGCACTGGGACAACGCCGCCACGCTGGAGTGGCACGACGTCCACCTCCCCGAGGGCTGGCACCTGAACCCGCAGAGGATTCCGGTGCCGGCGGTCCCGCTCCCTGGGAGGCAACTGGACAGGGAGATCGCGCGCCGGCGCCGCCTCCTCCCTCCGGCGCTCCAGAACGACCCCGTCTACGCGGCGGACTCCCCTCACTGGGAGCAGTGGCTCAAGGACGAGCACGAGGACCGCCGCCACTCCTACTTCGCCCCGGCGCCCCGCGCCGTCCAATCCGCCTACCCAGCGCTGCCCGACCCGCTGTGGTTCGACGAGGAGGTCCCCGAGGACGACGACGACCCGGAGATGCAGGCCGCCTACGAGGCCTCCAACCGCACCCTCGTCGAGGACGAGATCAAGAGGTGGGAGAAGGTGAGGACCGCGGCCGCGGCCCTGCTGCCGCCGCCGCCAATGCAGCAGCAGGAGTACGACCCGGACGAGGTCGAGCCGTGGCACTACGCCATGGAACGCGAGCAGGAGCAGGACCTTCCGCCGCCGCCTCCTCTGCCTACCGGCCTCGTTGGCCAGTCCTGGGTCTTTACCGGCGGGAGCTGGGAGGTGCCACCGGAGCAGGAGCAGGAGGCGCCACCGCAGCAGCAGGCGCCACCGGAGCAGCAGGCGCCACCGCAGCAGCAGGCGCCACCGGAGCATCTCTGGACCCCGCCGCCGTGGATCGTCCTCGACGACTAGGCGGCCCGGCACCGGCGACCTCCCCCCCCCCCCCCCCCCAATGTAATGGCCTTATCAATGGCCTCCCCCCCCCCAAATGTAATCGGCCGGTTGTGGCCTATAACTATATAATGAAATCGGCCCCTTTAGGCCCTAAAAATTTGTTCTTGTTTGCCAACTCCGGCGCCGGCCCCGTGGTTAGGGTCCGCCGCCGCCGCGCGCTAGATCTGAGAGAGGGAGAGAGTAGTTGGTCGGGGGGGACGAGCTCACCGCGTGGGTCGGGGGCGAGCTTTGCTTGCTCGGGGACGACGACCTTGCTCGGGGGAAGAGCGGGGACGGCCGCGCCCGGAGCAGGAGCAGGACGGCGACCCACGGTGAGGGCGGCAGCTCGGGAACGAAATCCGGCAGCCTGGCGGCGCAGGGGGCGGCGTCGTCTGGAGCCCGGAGGCGGAGCGTCGATTTGCTGGACTTGGGCAAATTTTCGGCCCGAGCCACTAGAAGTAGCGCCAAAAAGGCCTCTAGTACCGGGCCGTGGCTCCACCCGGTACTAGAGTACCGGGCCGTGTTACCACCCGGTACTAGAGGTCCCTCAGGGCCGCGAAAATTTGCGCGCCAAGCCCAGTGGACCTGTAGTACCGGGTGGTCGCACGGCCCGGTACTAGAGGTTAATTTTTTTTAATTTTCTGGTTTCTTACTTTTTTTATATCTTTTGATTTACTTGTCTAAATTAAGTAAAAATTGCTTTCATTTTCCTGTTTTCTGTTTTGGTTTAAAATGAAGTATCACATGCGCTTGGTTTTAAATTAAGTACTACCTCCGATCCATATTAGTGGGCACAACTTTGTCTAGATACACATGTATCTAGTCTAAATACTTAACTAGATACATATGAATTTAGACAAATCTATGCCCACTAATATGGATCGGAGGGAGTACTACATACGCTTAATTTAAAATCAATTCAAAAATTTATAAATCAAGTACTACATTCCGCCATACGCTTGATTTCATTGACATGTCTGTCTTGTCCTCCAGACTATAAATTATATAAAAGTTTAATAAATTATTACACATCATGAACAACATCCCTATTTAGTCTTCGCTTTTTCATTTTGTGAGACCCTTTCTTCATGAAATGAGAGTTTCCACCTAGAAGAAATGGGTTAATACACGAAATGAGAGTTTCCACCTAGAAGAAATGGGTTATAGCTAGGGAACCCGAATGTTTTGTGTTTGAGCGCCACTTCGATCCAAGCAGCGGTAAGACGTCTCTGATGATCTGCAACCGGCCGCAAAACATCTCTGATGATCTGCAACCGTTTGGAACGGTCGCAGGTCATCAGAGACGTCTTGCCGCTGGTTGCCCAAAGATGCCTTTCCGAGTGACGCTGGAATGTTTTGTGTTTGAGCGCCACTTCGATCTAAGCAGCGGCAAGACGTCTCTGATGATCTACAACCGTCCGGCAACACATCTCTGATGATCTGCAACCGTTTGGAACGGTCGCAGGTCATCAGAGACGTCTTGCCGCTGGTTGCCCAAAGATGCCTCTCCGAGTGACGCTGGAATGTTTTGTGTGTGAGTAACCTGTCTGAGGAGGGGGGCTATATATAGGGTACGTGTGCTTCTTTAGTCCCGGTTGGTAACACCAACCGGGTCATGTGGCTCACGAAGTGGTCGTGATACTGCTGATCCAACAGCTCACAATCCCTCAAAGGAAACACACCCCTGATCCAACGTCTCACAAGCGCTTGAAAGAAACACACGATCCGTGTGCTTCTTTAGTCCCGGTTGGTGTTACCAACCGGGACTAAAGGCGGGCTTTGCGGTCACGACACGTGTCCTCCCCCAGCGTTTGATGCTACATCAAAAATTTATAAATTAAGTACTACATTCCGCCACCGCCATACGCTTGATTTCATTGACATGTCTGTCTTGTCCTCCAGACTATAAATTATATAAAAGTTTAATAAATTATTACACATCATGAACAACATCTTTATTTAGTCTTCGCTTTTTCTTTTTGTGAGACCCTTTCTTCTGATCGCTCCGTAACCATGGACAAGTGTCTGCGTATAACTTGAGACTTGGGTCAGTGGTCACTTTGAAGGGCGGAATTTCATGAAACTTGTCGTAATCTTCTGACATGTCTGTCTTGTCCTCCACTCCCACGATGGTTCTTTTCCCTGAAAGAACTATGTGGCGCTTTGGCTCATAGGCTGATGTATTCACTTCCTTATCTTTTCTTTTTTTGGCTTGGTAGACATGTCCTTCACATAGAAAACCTGAGCCACATCCTTGGCTAGAACGAATGGTTCGTTGTCGTACGCAACATTCGTGAGATCCACTGTAGTCATTCCGTACAATGGGTCTTCCTTTACCCCGCCGCCTCTCAGGTTGAACCATTTGCACCAGAACAAAGGGATCTTCAAAGAAGGTCCATAGTCAAGTTCCCATATCTGCTCTATGCAACCATAATATGTGACCGTGGCCTCATTCGTGCTCTTATCATCAAAGCGGACACCACTATTTTGGTTGGTGCTCTTTTTATCTTGGGCGTTCGTGTAAAATGTATTCCCGTTTATCTCATACCCTTGGAAAGTCCAAATAGTCGAAGATGGCCCCTTAGACAACAAGAACAGCTCATCTGAGACTGTGTTGTTGTTGTTCAGATGCGTTTCCAACCAACCGCCAAAATTCTCCATGTGTTCCTTTGCAATGGCGGAGTCATCCATCCCCGGGTTGTTAGAGCGTACAATATCCTTGTGCATCTGGATATACGGAGCCACCAAAGTGGAATTATGCAGAACTGTGTAGTGTGCTTTTGTGAAAGAATACCCGTCCCTGCATATGTATGATTTCTTTCCTAGAGTGCCTTCTCCACTTAGTCTCCCCTCATGTCGCGATTCAGGAAGACCAATCGACTTAATGCCGGGAATAAAGTCAACACAAAACTCAATGACCTCCTCTGTTCCATACCCTTTGGAGATGCTTCCTTCTGGCCTAGCACGGTTATGAACATACTTCTTCAACACTCCCATGAACCTCTCAAAGGGGAACATATTGTGTAGAAATACAGGACCCAGAATGTGAATCTCGTCGACCAGGTGCACTAGGAGATGTGTCATAATAGTGAAGAAGGATGGTGGGAACACCAACTCAAAACTAACGAGACATTGAGCCACATCCTTCTGTAACCTTAATAGAGTGGTTGGGCTGATTGACTTCTGCGAAATTGCATTGAGGAACGCACATAGCTGAACAATGGATACTCGAACATTTTCCGGTAGAAGCCCCCGCAATGCAACCGGAAGCAGTTGAGTCATCAGCACGTGGCAGTCATGAGACTTTAGGTTCTGGAACTTTTTCTCTGCCATATTTATTATTCCCTTTATATTCGACGAGAAGCCAGACGGGACCTTCATACTGCTCAGGACTTCAAAAAATATCTCCTTCTCTTCTTTGGTAAGAACGTAGCTAGCAGGACGTAGACGTCCTTTATCCGTCCTCATTGGATGCAGGTTCTTTGGGTCTTTCAAAAGTTGCTGGTCCTCTCGTGCTTTCGGAGTATCTTTTGCCTTCCCATACACGCCCAAGAAGCCTAGCAGGTTCACGCAAACATTCTTCGTCACGTGCATCACGTCGATTGCAGAGCGGACCTTTAGGATTTTCCAATAGGGTAGTTCCCAAAATATAGACTTCTTCTTCCACAGGGGAACGTGGTTGTTAGCGTCATTCGGAACAGACTGTCCGCCAGGACCCTTTCCAAAGATTACATCTAAATCCTTGACCGCATCATATATATCTTCACCACTTTGGAGGGGTGGCTTCGGCCGGCGATCTTCCTCGCCTTTGAAATGCTGCTGCTTGCTTTTCTTTCTTAGGGGATGCTGAGTTGTAAGAAATCGACGATGACCCGGGTACACATTCTTGTTACCTACATATATACTTTCAGTGCCATCTAAACAGTGTGTGCATGCATTGTATCCCTTGTTCGACTGTCCTGAAATGTTACTAAGAGCAGGCCAATCATTGATGGTTACAAACAACAACCCTCGTAGGTTAAATTCCGCTTGTTTGTACTCATCCCACACAGGTACCCCTTCATCACGCCACAACTGTAAAAGTTCATCAACTAATGGCCTCAGGTAGACATCAATGTTGTTACCGGGTTGCTTCGGGCCTTGGATGAGCACTGGCATCATAATGAACTTCCGCTTCATGCACAACCAAGGAGGAAGGTTATAGATACATAGAGTCACAGGCCAGGTGCTATGACTGCTACTCTGCTCCCCAAAAGGATTAAAGCCATCCGTGCTAAGACCAAACCTTAAGTTCCTTGGGTCACGTGCAAATTCCTTGTACTCTGTATCGATTTTTCTCACACTGCGACCCATCAGCCGGGTGTCTCAACATCTCGTCGCTCTTGCGGTCTTCTTTGTGCCATCGCAACAACTTGGCATGCTCTTTGTTTCTGAACAAACGTTTCAACCGTGGTATTATAGGAGCGTACCACATAACCTTGGCAGGAACCTTCTTCCTGGCGGGCATGCCCTCAACATCGCCAGGGTCATCTGCTCTGATCTTATACCGCAATGCACCGCATACCGGGCATTCATTCAAATTCTCATACTTCTCACCGCGGTAGAGGATGCAGTCATTAATGCATGCATGTATCTTCTGCACATCTAATCCTAGAGGGCAGATAATCTTCTTTGCTTCATACGCAGTCTCGGGCAATTCGTTACCAGCCGGAAGCTTGTCCTTCACTATTTTCAGTAAACTCCCAAATCCCTTGTCAGATAAACCATTCGCTGCCTTCCATTGCAATAATTCCAGTATGGTACCGAGCTTTGTGTTGCCATCTTCGCAAGTTGGGTACAACTTTGTTTTGTGATCCTCTAACATGCGCTCCAACTTCAACTTCTCAAGTGTAGTTTCTGCTAGGGTATGTGCATCAACGATGACTCCACGTAAATCATCATGTATGATGGGATCATCTGGTACCTCTTCATCATCAGCTTCCCCTGTTGGGTTACCAACGTATTCAGGGTACATGTCGTTGTCATCGTTCTCTTCTTCTTCGTTATCTTCCATCATAACCCCTTTTTCTCCGTGCTTGGTCCAACAATTATAGCCGGGCATGAAACCTTCAGTTATCAGGTGGAGGTGAATTCTGTCTGTGTTAGGGTAATCCTTCTCATTCTGACATTTCCTGCACGGACAACACATAAAACCTTTCGGCCCCTTGTTATCCTTAGCCACTTTGAGAAAAGATTGCACGCCATCCATGTACTCTTTAGAGCGTCGGTCAGCGTACATCCATGGATGACTCATCTGCAAATCACCGCTAAAACCCATTACGATAAACCGACATAATAGGAAACATACCATATTCATTAATACAAGTTCATCACATTAAAATCAAAGTATAGTAGTGACCAAATGTAATACATAGTTCTCATAAAACATAAATTAATTGAAACAAGAATACAACTATCTAAAGAATTTAAATCCAACAACAAATGCGATCAGAATCGCAACTAAGGTAACTATTGAACCAACAGCATAATGATACCAAGCCTCTTGACTAATGGCATATTTTCTAATCTTTCTAAGTTTCAAGCGCATTGCATCCATCTTCATCTCGTGAACAGCGACGACGTCGGTAAGCTTCGAGCGCATCCCATCCAACTTGATCTCGTAAGCATCGACGACGTCGGCAAGCTTGAACTGGTGTTCATCGATAATGTTTACAAGCTTAACCTCCAATTCCTTCTTCTCTTCTTTGCGGAGATCTTCACTTATTTTTAATTTAGCTTTCAAATCATCGTTTTCTTTCACAAAATATTCAACAATAGGGTCCACTGGAATTTCCGATTCAACTACCTCCTAGACAAATATATATTTATGTCAAAGTTGGTCCGCATGATTGTCATAAACACGAAACGAAACAAATTTATAGTTATTAACAGTCATACCACATCCGAATAATAGAGCGGGCGAGAGCCGGTGGGGGTGTTTGTGAAAACCATGTCACTATATATATTACAAACAATTATACAACTTATACAAAAATAATAATTATTATGTGGAAAAAAAATCATACAACAAAGATTTTTTAAAATAAAAAGAAGGCTCACCGAGTAGGTGCCGGTCACGGGACGTCGGGGGCTATCGACGGCGGTGAGGACCAAGACGACACTAAAATCAAAAAATCATAAATTAATTTGAGCTCAAAATACATAAAAAATGAACTACCCTTGCTTAGGCATTTCATCAAACACCTAAGGGGCACTACCAAAATGAAATGAGCTAAACTTGTTGGAAATGGCTAAAAATTGGCCTCCGGGTGAAAGGATTAAGTGTTTCTAACCCTTGGAGAGATGGGTGCCGTCTATCTCCACAAATCTTGGAAAGAAATGGGCTACACTTGAGCTTGGGAGAGGAAACAATGGAGATGACCTTGATAGTTCAAAAATGGTGGCCGGCCGGGGTGGGAGATGATATAGCCGGACCTCTAGTACCGGGCTGTACCACGACCGGGGACGAAAGGTCCAGCCTCCTGTCCACACCTGCCGCTGACAGCCG